>OZ005656.1:151433689-152033689 GCA_963930645.1 Salticus scenicus
ACGAAATAAAACAGTTATTTTCTTTAATTATATCAAACAGGGATTTAAAAAAAAACTGATGTAAAAGATTTTTGCAGTTTTTCAATATATGTTCTACCCCAATTGGGTGTCAAAGCTTTCATTTTGGAAACATATGATATCTTCTAACAAAATAGTTTCTTTTAATTATTTAAACTATATATGATTAGAAATGCACATTCAAAGCTTAAAAATACGAAAATTCAAAAAGTTTCAGTGGGATTCATATAGCGGCGTTTAATGGGTTAAAGGTTTAAAATCACGTTTGCGGTTATGGTTCCTAAACAATTTTAAATCCTAATAACGTTCTCTACCTCTCCTACAAATTTGTCCCATGACCGTAGAATCACTCTGTATATTAACAGTTTTGTGCAAGAATAGTTTTATACATTAATTCTTCAGAGATTAGTGAGAATAGCTAAGATTATTAAATTCAAGATATAAATTTTCAATAAATCAAGAAACACGATTAATTAATTACTTATTTTGTAAAGAAAACTTGGTTGTAATAAATATTTTAATTAGAAAGACATTTTAAAGACCTTTCAATGTTTTTTTTTTTTTTTTTTTGAATAATAATTATATATAATATATTTATAATTAGCTACTTTTATAGCATAAATTTTGTGTTTTTCGCTAATTAATTGTAATTATATTTATTGATCATTAATCTAAATATTTGCTTTTTCATTTATCACTATGCTGACTATTTAAAAAGTTTAATTTTACTATCACTTACATAAATATTGTATCGTGTTCACTATTCCTGAATTAGTCTTGCTTCAGGAGTATTGATATAAAAATGGATGATGTTTGGATTTTTTTTTTTTTTTTTTTTTTCATTTATTTTTTTCTTTACACATATTAAATGTTTTATATTTTATTTTTGAAATCTTTGAGTTGTTGGTCAATGATAAGTGTTTTATATGTTTTATAAATCACTGTCACTAAAACACCTCATTTTTATGACCCTCCTCCTATAATTGTCTTGATAAAGATACAGCAATTTCAAGGGAAGATTGAAAACGTTTTTCTACATTATATTACTTTTTTAATACATTATGATTTGTATAAAACTTCACTTCCATATGTAACTCTTTATTGATTATTTAAACTTGAAAACTTCTTCACACACTACAAAATTAAAGAAAGCACCACCGGTTTCGAAAAGACGTGGCCTTTCTTTTTCAAGTGCAAAATACGTGCAACTGCCTGAAAGGCCAAAGCAAGACTGAAAGCAGGGCAAAATCCAAATGGGGGGGAGGGAGAGCACTATTGGTTGATTGTGTTGCTCATCTCCCTTTGGATTTTGTCCTGCTTTCAGTCTTGCTTTTCTTCCGAGGCTGTAGCTCGTATTTTGCACCTGAAGAAGAAAGGCCGCGTCTTTTCAAAACCACTGGAGCTTTCTTTAATTTTATTGTGTTTGAAAAAGATTCAAGTTTAAGTATTGATTGTGCGCCGGTTTTTTCATTTAATATTGTTTATTGATTAATTCAATTTTTCCTTCCTAATGTTTGATCACTATAATAAGGAATTATCATTATTATTATCATATAAGTATAAATCTTAAAATCACAGTTTTTATAATTCTTATGTTTGATATTTGTTTCGTAAAACATTGCTTTAAGAAAAAACATTCTACTAATAAAACATCTATTTTTCGTCAAGTTAAGTAAATTAATCGAACAATATGTTTATTTTAATTATATTCAATTGTATTATACACATTATTAAAAAAATATGTATTAAAACTAGATAGTTTTCATAAGCAAAGGGGTTTAAAAAAAATTGTATAGTGTAAGTGTTCCAGTACGGAAATATTAAGGACATTTTCTGCATATATTTTGTGCAGTATGCTCTTAATTTTAAAATCTATAATAATAGAAAGTATTCGATACTTCGGATGACTCATTCTAAAGTTTGCTGTGCTGCGAAATAATAATAATAATAAGTGAGTCGTTAACACTTTCCAACGAGGTTGAAATGCTTTTATGAATTCCGTTTGTCTGTCTAGCTGTCTGTCTGTCTAGCTGCGCTCTAACTCCCGTAAATATTCATGGAATTTCTTGAAACTGATATATGTTATTCAAGTTCATTATCAAATGTCTTGAAAATGGAGTGAATACTTCTACTGGTTTGTGTAAGGGACACACGAAAGTATTCCAAAGCATTGTGTTCTACGAGAGGTACTCCTATAGACCATATTTTAACATTTTACTTTACATAAATCTTAATGAAATTGAAATATGTTATTCCAGTTCACTATCAGATATTACCTACTATAAATAGACAAAATACTATCACTAGTTTGTATACAGGGACTCCTGAAAATATTCCAAAGTATTGCGTTCTATGAGAGGTGTTTGTATAAATCAAATTTAAATAATTTTACTTTGCACAAATCTTAATGAAATTAAAATACGTTATTCATATGCACAAAAGAATGCTTCTCATAGAATACAGTATGATTAGCATTAGATTTAGAGAACCACGCAAAAATATATAGTTACATTAAGGACTATTATTGGAAATTTCCTGGAATTGCATTTTCATTTATATTAAACGTCTCTATCACTTTCTAAATGTTTTTTAACCCCTTGGGTACGGATTTATTAGAGAAAATATTTGCATGTGGAACGGATATAATTTTTGGTTGCTTGGAGTAGTATGTAAAAGCAGTACATTTTACATAAGAATTTATTTATTTCTAAAATATTGGTGACATATGTAGTATTAAGATGTCTTCAAGTTATTAGAATTGCAAAACAAAAATAAAAAACAAAAAAAGTGAATGACGTGTCTCAGACGTCAAATGTACCCAAGGGGTTAACTGTGAATATGATTTCAGTTTGTGTGTCTGTCTCTCTGGCAGTCCATTTTTCTATCTGGGCGTCGGCTCGTCCCCATCGTCCTTACATGTTTTCAGAATTTTTGAAAATGTTATGTTATTAAAATTCACTATGAAATGACACCTATTTAAAATGGCATTAATGAGTCTTGTACAATTGGTTTATTTACAAGGATACTTAAAAACAATGTATTTCGTTTTAGGACGTACATTTAAGTAAATAATATTTAAATAACTTTCTAATGCAAAATTCATAATATATATATATATATATATATAGTCAACGTGCTAAAATAATGTTTTGCTTAGAATAAAATATAGTTAACCTTCAAATTTACAGGGTTACACTAAAATATTCAGATACATTAACAACTGAATGTAGAATCTCAGGTCTCCATTTTCTTTTGCGTTAAGCAATTTTAACACTTTCGAACAATGTTTAAGAGTGATTATAAATACAATTTTGTAAGCCTTTCGTTCCTTCTGCCTGTGCATTGTGTGATAACGTAGTCAAAGAACTTTGAAAGTAAAGTTATACAATTTGTACGTGCAGTTAAGTGTTAATAACCAATGCGTACCGCATGACTTTTCATTCTCGATTTTATATTAGAAAATAATTTACCAGAGAGCGTAAAATACTTTAGAAGCGAACTTAATGGTTTTCCTATACCAGTAGTGGACACTTATTTATTATTTTAATTTTAATTAATTAATTTATTTATTTATTTATTTTTTAAGAAAAAGCAAAATAAATGTGATATGATGAAAATGTATGTTTAATTTTAAAAAGGCATCTTCTGTTTCATGAAAACGTGAAAAAAAAGGAACTATATAAATTTAGACCATAGATTAAAAATAAAATAGCTTTGGGAAATTTGACTGCTTCGATAACGCATTATTAAACTTTTAAAAAATGTATTAATTTCTAAATAACACTTTAATCGACCCTTTGTGCAATCTATATATATATAAAAGAACACTTCCTGAGTGAGGGGATGATCTATAGACGCCCAGACCAAACCCCTGGACCTAGAAGCATGAAATTTTGTGACAATGTTCTTTCTATGACGTAGGCATCCACTAATAAGCGATTTTACAAAATTCGCCCCCCAAGGGGGGGAGGGGTGGGCAAAACGTAATTTCACAAAATCCTTCATATCTCAAACAAAAAAAAAACAGATATCAGTAAAATTTTTTCTTTAAAATATAGCTAATACAAATGTCAAAAAACCAATTTCTGGAATTTTCAAAATTCGGTCCCCAAGGGGGGCGGGGGGGGTGCAAAACGTGATTTCACATGCGCAAAACGTGATTTCGCATAATCCTACATATCTCAAACAAAAAAAATAGATATGCGTGAAATTTTTGCTCTAAAATATAGCTAATGCAAATATCTAAAAACCAATTTCTGGAATTTTAGAAATTCAGCCCCCAGGTGGGGCAGCAAGGGTGGGGGAGGGGGCTAAGGGGCAAAAACAAATAGAAATACAGTCAGGGCGTTCAAAATTGATACAGATAGGTTTTAGAGGCCTGCAAGTCGAATGAGGATATTTTCGATTGTGTAAAGTTATTAGGAGGGGCAGGAAGGGGGGAGGGGAGAGGGGGGGCAAAAAATAAAAATAGAGTTAGATCGTTCAAAATTGATATATAGAGGTTTTCGATACCCACAAATCGATTTCGGATATTTTCGAATTTGTAAAATTATTAGGAGGGGCGGGAAGGGGGTAGGCGGCAAGGGGAGGGGCTATGGGACAAAAACAAATAGAAATACAGTTAGGCCGTTCAAAATTGGTACAGATAGGTTTTAGATGCCTGCATGTCGAATGGGGATATTTTCTAAAGTGTAAAGTTATTAGGAGGGCCGGGAGAGGGGGAGGGGAGAGGGGGGGGGCAAAAAAATAAAAATAGAGTTAGATCGTTCAAAATTGGTATACAGATGTTTTCGATAATTACAAATCGATTGCGGATATTTTCGAATTTTTAAAATTATTAGGTGGGGGGGGGCTATGGTCAAAAACAAATAGAAATACAGCTAGGCCGTTCAAAATTGGTACAGATAGGTTTTAGAGGCCTGCAAACTGCAAGTCGAATGGGGATATATTCGAAAGTGTAAAGTTATTAGGAGGGCCGGGAAGGGGGGCAGAGGGGCAAAAAAAAAGAAAATAGAGTTAGATCATTCAAAATTGGTACATAGAGGTTTCCAATACCTACAAATCAATTGCGGATATTTTCGAATTTTTAAAATTATTGGGAGGGCGGGAAGGGGGGGGTAGAGCGGCAAAAAAATAAAAATAGAGATATATCGTTCAAAACCGGTGCATAGAGGTTTTTGATACTTACAAATCGATTGCGGATATTTTCAAATTTGTAAAATTATTAGAATAGACAGGAGGGGGGGGGCGAAGTGGGAAAATAATAGAAATAAGGGTTAGAGCATTTTGGGAATTTTTTCCGAAGGCAGTGAGAACCCGGTGCGACATTTTTCCTACTCAGATTTTGTTTCTCTTTTTTTTCACATAATAAAAATTAATGCAATTTTCAGAATTCATTATAGTGATTCATTTAAAAATAGGGACCAGCGAAGCGGGCGTTGCCTGCTAGTCTATATATATAAAAGAGTACTTCCTGAGTGAGTGGGGGGGGGGGGTGATTCATCATCGCCCAGACCAAACTCCTGGATCTAGAAGCATGAAATTTCGTGACAATGTTCTTTCTATGACGTAGGCATCCACTAAGAAGCGATTTTACAAAATTCGCCCCCCAAGGAGGGGAGGGGGGGGCAAAACGTGATTTCAAAAAATCCTTCATATCTCAAACAAAAAAAACAGATATCCGTAAAATTTTTGCTTTAAAATATAGCTAATACAAATGTCTACAAACCAATTTCTGGAATTTTCCAAATTCGGTCCCCAACAGGGGCGAAGGGGCCAAACGTGATTTCACATGCATAAAACGTGATTTCGCATAATCCTATATATCTCAAACAAAAAAATAGATATACGTGAAAATTTTTCCTTAAAATATAGCTAATGCAAATATCTAAAAACCAATTTCTGGAATTTTAGAAATTCAGCCCCCAGGTGGGGCAGCAGGGGGGGGAGGGGCTAAGGGGTAAAAACAAATAGAAATACAGTTAGGGCGTTCAAAATTGATAAAGATAGGTTTTAGAGGCCTGCAAGTCGAATGAGTATATTTTCGATTGTATAAAGTTATTAGGAGGGGCAGGAAGGGGGAGGGGAGAAGGGGGGGCAAAAAATAAAAATAGAGTTAGATCGTTCAAAATTGGTATATAGAGGTTTTCGATACCTACAAATCGATTGCGAATATTTTCGTATTTGCAAAATTATTAGGAGGGGCGGGAAGGGGGGGGGCTATGGGCAAAAACAAATATAAATACAGTTAGGCCGTTCAAAATTGGTACAGATAGGTTTCAGAGGCCTGCAAGTCGAATGGGGATATTTTCGAAAGTGTAAAGTTATTAGGAGAGCCTGGAAGGGGGGGGGCAGAGGGGCAAAAAAATAAAATAGAGTTAGATCATTCAAAATTGGTACATAGAGGTTTCCAATACCTACAAATCGATTGCGGATATTTTCGAATTTTTAAAATTATTGGTAGGGGAGGGAAAGGGGGATTGGTGGGGCAAGCATAGAGGTTTTCGATACTTACAAATCGATTGCGGATATTTTCGAATTTGTAAAATTATTAGGTAGGGCGGGAAGGGGGGGGCTATGGGCAAAAACAAATAGAAATACAGTTAGGCCGTTCAAAATTGGTACAGATAAGTTTTAGAGGCCTGCAAGTCGAATCGGGATATTTTCGAAAGTGTAAAGTTATTAGGAGGGCCGGGAAGGGGGGGGGGCAGAGGGGCAAAAAAATAAAATAGAGTTAGATCATTCAAAATTGGTACATAGAGGTTTCCAATACCTACAAATCGATTTCGGATATTTTCGAATTTGTAAAATTATTAGGATAGACGAGAGGGGGGGCGAAGGGGGGAAATAATAGAAATAAGAGTTAGAGCATTTTGGGAATTTTTTCCGAAGTCAGTGAGAACCCGGTGCGACATTTTTTCTTATCAGATTTTCTTTCTCTTTTTTTTCCACGTGATAAAAATTAATGCAAATTTGAGAATTCACTAATTATAGTGATTCATTTAAAAATAGGGACCAGCGAAGCGGGCGTTGCCTGCTAGTATTCTCATAAATACCCATGATAATTAATCTTTCTTTCAGCTATTTACTTGATTTCTGCCTGCAAATGCCTAAAAATGCAATTATTTTCTAAACATTTGGGGAAGGGGGGGGGGGGGTGTAACCTCTTATGAATATATTAAAGCATTACGATCTCATTTCGATTGTATTGATATTCGTTCCACATTCAAAATGTGAGCGAATACTGATCTGTGTCACAAATGGATCTGTTATATGTCAAATAGTTCAGTTATTGAAAATATCCACTACTTGTCATGATGATAGTTTGTAGTACCAGAGTAGTGGGACACCCTTAAAAATATTATATGCTAATACAAAAATAAAAATATTAATACAATAAATTAATTCTTCATACATTTTAAGTTATATGTAAGCAGAAGCACATAAAATCAGCAGAAAAAAACAAGCAAAATTTTATGTCCTTGTTCAACATAACAAGAAAAAAATGACAAATGACAGAAAGCGCAATTTCTTTCAGTTAAAGTTTAATCTAAAACCGACGTTTGGAAATATTTGTAACTTAATATGTTAATTGTAGAATTTTATCAGGAACTCTGAAAATGCTTGAACCTATGCAAGAATTAGAAAACTTGTTTTTAGAGTTTAAATATGAAATTGCCCACTTCCGTTGCACTGTCTAATACTGATGTACTTACACTACTATGTTTAAAAAAATGATTAAGAATAGTATTATAGTTATTTTATTCGATATCTACAAAACATCATTAATCTATGATTTTCAGTGATTTTGCCTAAAATAATTTTATAGTATCTTCATTATTGTTAAGAAATGTGAATAAAACACAGTTTTGCTAAGATTTCTAAAGCCAATATATCTATAACTTAATAAGCGAACTGTAATGTTTCGTTATCAGAGCAAAAATACGTTTTAATATTCTACTGTGTCACTCCTGGAATTTCTGTATAACCCGTAAAAGGTATATTGCACCAAAAATGTAACAAACGTTTATTATTTAAAGAAAGTTTTAAAAATGTAAACTCTTTTTCGAGATATATTTATACATTTGCATATTGACTAAAACAAAAACGACGTATATTTCCTCATCCAATCACAGTACATTTGGAGAGAGGGGCTACTGTCATAAAAAAAATAAATTTCGCTTGATAAGTGATCACAAGTACATTTTCTTTCTTCTATAACCATCAAAAGAAATGTTTGGTTTTTTAAAAGTTTCTATTTAAAAATTTTATATGGACTAAATGGTCTGAAGTTTCTTAGGCAGTATTCAACTATCATAAGAAATGTTTAACACTTTATCCGCCTTCATATCACATAAATTTTTTGAGAAGTGTTACAGATTTTTTCGGCTCAACACGAAAAGTCTTTTCTATGAAAATAAGATTATTCTCTTTAAAAAAATCGAGTTTGTGTCACATGGGGTCCCTAGCTCTTTCACCGTTTTTGAAAACGGAAAATCTATAATGTTGTTCTCACTGTACATATATTTACAATGTATTAAAACGATCCTTATTTAAGATATAGATTTAAAATTTAATTATGTATCTGAAAATAAATCCTACTAATATTGCCTACGATCCTCATACTTCAAAAACATGTTAAAAATCTATAACTATATAGTTTTGGATTATAAGTGTTTTCTAGAAAAACATCGGCCGGTAAACAGCTTTTCTTCCTTAGCAATATTGAAATAACTTTACAGGTTGGTCCACAACTCTATTTGGCAATTTTCATTTGGTGAGTACGACGAAATGCGATTTTCGGAAATGGTTGTCATGGATTCCAAACGTAACACATTTTTCAAAAGAGGGTCTAATTTGTAATATGCATAAATAAATTAAGCCTATTTTTAATATTAACAAAACAAATATTTAAAATTAATTTACCTCATTTTCCATGAAAAAATAGCTGCATGAAATTTTGTACTGCAAGGATCATCAACACGCATGTATATTTTCTGATTTCTGTGATATGACGTGCTCTGCTGCGAAGTTAACTTTACAGTGTAATTTTTAGAATAAAATTCAAATTAAGAATTTTGAATGGAAATTTTCTTTAGCATATCACTCAATATTAATTTAAAATAATAAACAGGTGTTGCTGTAAATTGGATTGGCGTGAGTGCTATTGTTGAACTTGATAATTGAATCAATTTGGGAAATCTTGTTGCTTTGTTTGGCGTGTGTATGTCTCTTTGGTGAATTGTTTGACTAACTATTCTTCGTTCTCATTCTTTGCTTGTACTATCAAAAGTATTATATATAGAGAGAGGCAGAGAGAGAGAATAGTATTGCATATTTTTGCACTTTTTACTTTTTCTTCCTTATTAATATTGAAATAACTTGCAGGTTGGTCCACAACTCTATTTGGCAATTTTCATTTGGTGATTACGGCGAAATGCGATTTTTGGAAATGGTTGTCATGGATTCCAAGCGTAAACAAAGAGAAAACACATTTTTCAAAAGATCGTCTAATTTGTAATATTCACAAATAAATTAAGCCTATTTTTAATATTAAAAAAAACAAATATTTAAAATTAACTTACCTCATTTTACATAAAATATAGCTGCATGAAATTTTGTAATGCAAGGATCATCAACACGCATTTATATTTTCTGATTCCGGCGATATGACGTGCTCTGCTGCGAAGTTAACTTTATAGGGTAATCTTTAGAATAAAATTCAAATTAAGAATTTTGAATGGAAATTTTCTTTAGCATATCACTCAATATTAATCTAAAATAATAAAATTTTAATTTAAAATTTTCTTTCTATCCTTTCACATGTGTATATATATATATATATCCCTTTACGACCTGAACTACACAATTGTGAAACTTAAATAAGGAATAGTAACATTTTCATTCTTTCGTTTCATTTAAAGTCGAACCTTCACAACTGTGCGAGTTCATTTATTTCAGATGTTTCGATAAAACACAATTATATGGTACCAGTAGCAAGACAGGAATAGTTTTTTTTTTTTTTTTTTTTTTTTTACTTATTTGAAGCATCTATTTTCTGACAACAAAAGCCAAATATTAAGTATTGTCGTAATTTCTGTAAAATATTATTTTTGCTTAGATTCAGTTTTTATCTTAATATACTGTATTCCTGATTTCAATGGATTTTAGCCTAGATAATATTAAATAGGCTTTAAAAAAGTTGGTAAAACTAACAATCTACACAATTGTATACGTCCGGTATTTACCATTTCAAGAATAATATGCACACGTTACTATGACAGTGATTCTCCGCGAAATTAGTAAAAGAAAAAAAAAATCAAAACAAAGTCCAGGTCCAAATATAACAGTAGATCATTAAATTAAAATACACTAGTTGATGCAGCATTAAAAACTTTATTTCAAGAACATTCATAGAGCATGGTGTTGTTACAATGTTTCGAGAATACAAAGACTTGAGGTAAGAGAGAGAGCTTTTGACGTACGTATAATTAGGTCAGTGGTTTAGGAACGAAGTGTGTATGTTCTCAATCTGACAGTTAACATTCAACTGCAGAATAACGCCAAGTTTTCCGAAAATAGCGTCAAGTTCATAGCCAAACACATTTCATTGTCTCTCGAATAAATTAATATAAATATTTTGAATTTAAAGCGTTCGTTATAAAAATTTATGCCAATCACTTGAGCTAATTCATACGCCATAAAAATTATCTGTTTCCAAGTAGACATGAAATCTACATACTGTCATTAAGAATACATAAATTACACTTTAATGATGTTACAACGAATATTCATTGCTCAGTTTAGCGATAATAAAATAAACTTGCGCAACTTAAAAGAAGGAATTGTAACTTATGGATAAGCAACTGTTAATACATGAAAATAATATTTTTTATTTTATTTTAGAAAATGATTTAGCTTAGAAAGATTAAAATTCATAATTTATTCCTTGGAATCAGAATACCTTTTTATTAAATAACTGCCTTTCAGAATTCTAAAGAATACATCTTTATTTGGAATATTTTATTTTGGAATCTTTATTTTGGAAAATCTTGGAACTACTCGAAAAGGATTTATTCGATAAAATTGACCTCAGTGATGAAGACGATATTGTTGAAACTGAAAAAATAACAACGCCATTGATGATGAGAGGGGACAAGAACAGGAGATTGAAAATGATGTTACCCAGTCAAGCAGATCAAAGTTTACAGTCCACCCAAAAAGCTACTCTCTGAAGGAAAGAAGTTAGATGCAACAAGTCACTGGATTTGTTTAGATGATCGTAAAACAGCTAGGAAGTGTAGGTTACAAAACTGTACATGAGATATGCGAAAAATGTGACGTATATTTATGACGTATACAAAAAATATTTCAAACATTTTCCTTGTGACGGATGAAAATTTTCCTAATATTTTTTTTTGTTTAAACTGTTATTTTTAGATATTTGTTCATATAATCTGAACCTACACAATTGAGTAGGTTTATAAAAACAGTAATAAAATACACTTTCAGCATATCACATGATTTAAAATATCTTTATTCCGACGTTTCGATTAATATTCCATCTTTAACCATCTTCAGGGAAATGATGTTCAAAAACTATAAACATAAAACAAAAAATACAACAGATCCTGCACTGCTTTTTCACGTACGTATAATACTAATCCCATCGAACCTGATTTTGAAAATGTCAGAATAATTTATAGTACTAACAATAGAAACCAAGCTCTACTTTATGAATCTTTTGAAATTATTAAAAGGAAATCCGAAATTTGTAATGATACATTATCCATCACCCCCCCCCTTCAATTTGGCTTCGTTTCTTAAACTTAAAATAATTTATGGAAATCTTGCTATTGTTTGTTCTGGCAACCCTGCAGTATGATACTTTGACAGCTCTGCTTTGACTCCATTTTATTAAAGAGATTTATTTTTCTAGTAATGTACATGATTGTGATTTATTTAGGTGTTTTTAACTCATTTTAAAATGTATATAGAGTGTTTTTCATATAATTTATGTAATAACGTATTAATTTCTTTGTGAATTGTATTTATAGTATCCTAGAATGGCTTAAATTGTTTTGTGTTTATAGTTTTTTAACATCATTTCCCTGAAGATGGTTAAAGATGGAATATTAACCGAAACGTCGGAATAAAGATATTTTAAATTATGTGATATGCTGAAAGTATATTTTATTTATGTTTCTATAATTATTAACATCATATATAAGTGGAATATATATTTCTTTATTGAGTAGGTTTAGTTAACACTATCTCCAGTAAGGCCGAACCTACACAATTGCGTGGGTCCTCTCCAGGCTTAATCTAACATCAAGTTTTTTTTTTTGTTGTTGTTGTTATATATATATATATATATATATATATATATATATATATATATATATGTATATATATATCTACAAAAAAGACACTTAAAATGTACAAAAAAGCCAAGCTCAAAGAAAGAGAATTGATTAAAGTTGTGTCTAAAAAGGGTGTGATATCGAATTCCCAAGCTTACATTCAAATACTTATTTAATATTCCCTTTTAACTAAATTTTCACAAGTGAATCAAGTGCCTTATGATATGTTGATAGAAATCCTTCTTTCCTGTACTAAATACATCATAGCGTGTTTCTGAAAAATATTATTATTTTTATTTATGTATGATGGGCTTGGCGGCCATCTTTCAAAGTTTTACGTTAGTTTGAATCACGGAGTAATATTAATAGGAGTTGAAGGTCCAATGGGTGAAAGCTACGAAACTGTGATCTAAATTTTTGGTAAATATTGAGGGCGCCACTTGTCATTCCTCCCTACCTCGGCGCGGATATACTGTTGTTTTCAATAGAATTTTGCTGGAGTACATTTAAAATTTTTTATTTTAAGCAATTTAATTTCTTTGTAAGTTCTTAAAACTGCATAATTCAGATGTTTCAAATAAATGCTTCGTTCCTAGTTGTAAAACAGGCTATGATAGTGATAAGAAAAACAAAAAAAAAGCCCTAGGAGAAAAATAAAGTCCGAGTTCGTGTTTTCTGCACCTAAAGTAAGTTTATTTTTTTTCTTTACAAAATTTCATCCATTCTCCTTCCTCCCAATTGTCTGTTTTAGTTAGCTTCGGTTCATAAGAATCGTCATTTTTTAAAAGCTTTCTTTCAAAGTAAAATTAGTATAAAATGGCTCTTAAAAAAAACATGTTGGTTAGAATACTCTATTTAATGAAATTTGCTTTCAATCGAAATTTTTTCAGCTTGATATTATTTTTAAAAAAATAATTAAAACGAGACATTTCTCCATTGAATAACATTGCGGAAGCTGGAGAGAAGGAAGGATTGCACGCTGGCGCCCTCTGTAAACATTATAAAACAACATCACAAAATTTCAGCGTTACCTTCTTCTCCTATTAAATATTACTCCGTGGTTTGAATTCTATAAATCTCATCAATTATAGGATGAGTTGGTTGATTGGTTGGTTAATTGAGTTTTATATCGCACTAGTGCTGCGCAATGAGAAATAATTATAGGATGGGAGGATGGGAGTGCGCCAAACTTAACACTGTTAAATTGATTCAACTTGTGTGCTTACGGGGCTTTTGCGATGTTTTTAATGCATTTTTTTTTTCTTTTTTAATCTGAATATTTCAACCCCTGTTGAATGGAATAACCATATTATTTTTACGAGATATTTATTCCAAGAAGCTAAATTCAAATTGGGTAAATATAACGGGGGGTGGAAGCTTCTATGCTCCCCCCCCCTCTCCTTCATGTTTTTACGTTAATTTAAATTTTTATATTCTTTATTCCCGGCATTTATAGGATGGAAGTGCACTTAATCTATATAAATAAAGAGAAGTGTCTGTGTGTGTATCTGCGCTGTGGTGCTCACACTATTGATCGCAGAGCTTCCAAATTTGGCATATAGGTACCTGGGACCATGCATGTGTGCACCTCATCGAGATTTTTTCGAATTTTGAATTTGAATTTTTTAAATTAATGTTTTTTCGATTTTAAATATTGCCTTTAATGTTTCATTTTTCATGAATTTATTCTCCGGTTGTAATCGTCTGCGTATCTTAGCAACGGCTATTATGCAATTCATTTTTTATTTAATGCATTCATTTGAAGGCGATTTTCTTTTTTTTTTTCTTTTTTTCTTTATCATTATTATTGTTATATTTATTGAAAATCAAATGGTAATGCAATAGAAATAAATTGTTACGTTTATGTATAAATTTTATACTATAGCAACTTTTTATTTTTCATTTTTTTAATTAATTCCTTTAAAATCTTTTTTTTTTTTTTTTTTTCTTTATTATTATTATTTATAATATTTATTGGGTGAAAAAAATGGTAGTTTATAGTAGAAAGGATAAACTGATTAAAATTCGTTTTTCATGTATTTAATTCCTTTTAAAAGAAAATATACTTTTTTATTTTATTTTATTGCACTGTTCGGAATCAAATCGTAATATAGTGTAAATAACGGGGACTATAAAACACATGATTCAAAAACTAAAATATATAATAGATGCTGAGATACAGTCATCTTTAAAATCGTAGTTCTTAAGTAACAGAAAATCCACAAGTCGTCGATAAATATCCAGATTAAAGTGCCCGAGACAGACCTTTCTGTAGACAGTGGGAAACTGGACTCGATGCAGTACGGGCAGAAAAAAGAGCTGCCTTAGGCAACGGGTACCCGAAGAAGCGAGATCTAAAGCAATTTCTTTTTTTTTTTTTTTAAAGTTTTTATTTGCAATGTGATGTAAAAAATAAATACTGATCCAATTCTTTTGAAAATTCATTTAAATATAGTGACCAGCGAAGCGGGCGTAGCCTGCTAGTACTAAATAATTATAAGAAATCATGTTATCGAAATATTTCCGTCTCTGCTGAATGGAATAGCAAAATTAATTTTATATGAGATATATTTTAGAAACTTCTTTCAAATTGTGTGAATGTTTATTCATTACTTGAAAGATGGCCGCCAAGCCCATCATACATAAATAAAAATAATAATATTTTTCAGAAACACGCTATGATGTATTTAGTACAGGAAAGAAGGATTTCTATCAACATATCATAAGGCACTTGATTCACATGTGAAAATTTAGTTAAAAGGGAATATTAAATAAGTATTTGAATGTAAGCTTGGGAATTCGATATCACACCCTTTTTAGACACAACTTTAATCAATTCTCTTTCTTTGAGCTTGGCTTTTTTGTACATTTTAAGTGTCTTTTTTGTAGATATCATTTATTTTTTTTAAATAGTTTTTATATTTACTGGAATTAACCTGATACTTTACATCAGATATGTCCTGGATTTCAACTCAACTTTCGTGCGATGTTGTTCTTTGCGTTAAACTGTATTACAAAGTTTTCTTTGCGTTAAACTTTCTATAATTCTGGTTGCTAGACATTATCCATGGGTTTTCTATGCAGACTAGTATGTCGTGTCCATCACAAAACTTTCTTCTACATTTTCCTATACATATTAACGCAGCACAAATTATTTATTATTTTTTTCATTATGAATGCTGAATATTATCAACTCAGAGAGGTATTGTTGCACAAAATGTCCAACGGAAGTAAATTTTCACCGTGCAGATGGCATCCTTTCAGTTCTAAAAAAAAATTGTAGTATATGAGCTCCACTTATCGGCCGATAGGCATCGAGATTGAATCAGCATAATGTCTCAAAATGGCCTTTTCACATATTAAGTTTTGTTTCATTATATGCAACAGAACCTTTCCTTAAATTGCGAAAATCACTGTATAGCAGCGCCACATGTTGAGATATTGGTACAAAAGTTGATAATATAATTTGTAACAATGTAAATTTATTTGTAAATTTATGCAATTCCATGTATTAGTTACTCAGATATAGCCTTCTCTGAAATTGCGGCAATCACTGTATAGCAGCACCATGTTGAGCAATTGACACCAAATATTGATAAACAATATTATACATCAAGGTTCAATTGCATACAAATTTATATGTAATTCTGAGCAGTAGATCCTGATATCTAGTTGGAACAAAACTTTCGCCACACACATAGAACACACACACGCAAATAGAAATTTTCTAAAAATAGTCAAATTGTTTTCAGGAGCTCTTACAACGTGTAAATCCATTAAAAACCGAAAGTCGAAATTCATTTCAATAAAATGACAAGCGAAGCGGGCAAAGCCTGCTAGTATACTATATAGAAGGAAGTAGAAATCTTTATGCATCATAATTATCATTGCCAGATTGAATTGAAGGATATTAAAATTGGATACTATATCGTGTACTGACTTTCTTATTCTAAGGTATAAAAAATATTAAAAAAATAAGCAATTCGAGCTATAGATTTGAAACAAATATGTTATTCAAAAATGTATTCATTTCTGTTTTCAGGGATACAAAATTTAAAATTGTACAAAATAATAAAAGCAAAGATTCTTTGGTTAAAAAAACAACTTATAAAAAGAAAAAGCAGCTCAATTTGAAATTAATATTTTTCGGGTAAACTGAGATGAAGCAATTTCATATTTGGCGATTTATGTCTCTTTGGCGATATTTAACAGTTTTTCAGCAATTAAGATAGGAAATTTTGATTTTTAAAAGCTAAATTTTATAAAAGTTCCTAGATTAAGTAATTGTCTATCTGAAAAACCAGTTTTCAAAGAATTCTGCACATTTATGAATTCTCTAGCTTGTTTTAAAAAAAATTTCTTGAAGAAGAAATTTTTTCAAAAAGTTGTCAAAACATCTAATTTTACGCTAAATTGAAAATGCTCCCATTTTTTTACTTATTAACTTAGAAAGTTCGTTTTTATCTCAAATTAAAGATCTCGTTGATACGAATATTTTACTTTTTGTTTCATTTTACTGCGATATTTGGTTCGTCCAATATTTAAAACTTTACGGAAAAAAAATTTGCCGATTTAACATGGGAAAGTTGGTTTCTGTATAATAAGCATTTAACGATCTTGGGTTATTTCTGTCGATTTTATTATTGGCGCGTTCTGCTTTGTGTTAGTGGTAGTTTGTTTGTTTTGCTTTTCTCTGAGCTTGGCTTGGCAAAACGACCGTTTCTGCTTGATATATATATATATATATATTAGTCAAATATGATCCTATCAACTACGAGAAACTAACAAAACTTAATTTCTATCAAAAACGCTTCAAGTGGTAAAGGGATATATATATATATATATATATTCTTCTCGCACATTCACACTATTTAAATGTTCTACAGTTGCCAAGAAAATACGATTACATTTATATAAACCAGATTTCCTAACGCACATTTTTTATAAACTCTAAAAACATTTCTCTCTCTCTAAACAATTCACTCAAAAAAATTCTAGCACATTCACATTCTTTTTCGAAAATAGGCCTAATTTTCCTTAAATAAAATAGCAAAAACAGAATGGGATACTGAATATTTAAATGTCGATCAAGTTATATTCATAAGAAATTGGAATGCTGGTTGTCATGATCATCAAAAATAAACAGCAACTAGGTTACCACATCGTGTTGCGAAGAATCCAGAACGACAGCGTTATCGTTCAAACAGACGCCAAAAGAAAATCGTGAAATAGGGATGTGGACCAACCTGAAAGTTGTACCTCAATATTGTTTATCATATTCAAATTACTTCATTTATTTTTACACTTTAAATATTTGAAGGATTTTTCTTTTCTTGGAAAGATGTAGGAGGGAAAGCTGCTTTTTAATATTTACCACCAGCTCTTGAAGAATAATCTTACAATTTTGGTCTTGCACTGAGGGGCTCATCTACTGATCACTCAATCAGTGTATTTGGGGTCTGGTATATTATATTTGTTTTGTGGTTAGTTATTTTTTCTTTCTTTTTAATTTATACATAATTGTTAAATTATTTAATATATCTTGTTTTACTACAGTTTCTCGTGCATTAAGCATGAAAATATGATTTTTCAATCTTTTATTTATTTATTTTTTATTATTATTTTTTTAAACTTTCAATTAAACATATGTATAATTATATGTATATATGATATTTAAAGAAATCTTGAAAAATGTATATTAATATAAACTGAAAGACTATTATCTTTATTTTATTTTATTTTTTTTTTCAAGATTTACTTGATAGTAATTGAACCTTCTTTAGGAATAGGGCAAACAAAATTTACATTCAAAAACATTCAAGGTTATAAAACATTGATTAAAAATTTTAAAAATCATTTCGATGGTCTACACTAAAAAAGACACTTAAAAAGATGGTCTACACTGTATCTAATTGTTTATTATTATTATTATTATTATTATTTTATGATAGTGTAAACATAAGCTTTTTTTATTTTTCGTTGGAAATTTCATTAATTCATATGTCATTCAAAAAGCAATTAGCAGAAATACCTAAAATATTACAAATCCCAACGACAACATTGCAAAGTTCTAAAATGCTTCTTTAAATAAATGTGTTATGCTAAATTAATTTTTTACATTGTTTTTCTTTCGTTATAGTTGCATCTTGTTAATTAAAAATATAATTAAGCATTTCTTTTAAAAAGTTTTGATAATGAGTTGCACAAAATTTTCGAAAAGAATATTTCCTGTATTAGAATATTTTTAATTAATGTGTATGATTACACAAAATAATCACGGAAAAGTTTATTATTATTATTATTATTATTTATTTATTTATATATTTAAACAGACTTTTTTTTATCACTTATAAATTTGTGTTGAATAATATCACTTCTGACATTAAAATTAAGAAGTGCTTTTGGATACCTTATGGATATATCTTTTGGATTTTATGACTAATTAGTCCAGAAAAAAAATGCAGACAAACGTATATAAGGGCACACTTTTTATACGTATTTTTACTTTCTTCTGTATATATAGGGTGACCATAATTAAACTTGGCATATTCAAAGCATTTTGTAGCAGTAACTAAAATACGGATTGAGTCAAAAATTTGTATATAGACATTCCAAAGGATGCGCTCGAAGGATCTGCAAAAGAAACTTTTAAATAAAATTTTAAAAATTTCCGCTCTGAAGAGAGATATATCAAAATACAAACAAGCAGTGCAGTCAAAATACTTGAAAAGTTATGTAATAAATAAATTTGGTCTATTTTAAAATTTTCAAATCATACGATATTTAAAACTGTTGTTCTTACATTTTGCAAAGGTTTTGTTACAAAGTTTTACAGATGACCCGTTCATTTTCCACTCCTTGACTGGCCCGTTCCCTCTGTGGGATTTTTGGTTATGGGACTAATTAAAGAGTTTGCTTTTTAAAAGAAATGTTGTAACTTTGGCTGACTTGATGGTCTTCATAACGTTGCATGTGCGGAGGATCACTGGCGACCAGCTGCGATCAGTTGTTGAAAACATTGTTCATCGGCTGTATATTTTTTATAACTTAATGATTGAGCCCACATTGAAAAATATGATCTCCATCGTTAAACAGCTTGTAACTTGTAACAAATAATAATTAAATCTGTAACAAATACAATTGTTTGTATTAAAATTTGTACCTTTTTTGTATTTTGATGCATGTCCCCTCAGAGAGGAATTTTTAAAAAAATTTTTGCAGGTCCTTTGAGTTCATCCTTTAGTTACAATTACAGAGTGCTCTGAATAGGCAAATTTTAATTATGGTCACCCTGTACATAAAGAGAAAGTACTGAATTCGTGAAAATTTTCGACCTTCAAGTTCGTTATCGATTTATATATTTTGAGGTGTCCTGAAAAAGAATTGACCTTTTTTAGAAAATGTTTTTCTGTCTGTGCGTGTATCATAAATATTTTGCACGCTGTATCTAACGAACCAGTGAAGAAAAATAAACCGAATTCGGTTTTTAGTAAGACCTTGAGCTAAACTGGTGCTAATTACATTTTGGAATCAATCGCTCTACACATGGCGTTGCCATACCGTTTTTTCATAATTTTTAATGTGGCGGTATAGGACTAAATTTTGCTATAAATGTACATAATGAGGGTTAATTTTAACAAATGATTTTGAAATTAATAACAATTGTTGATAATAGGTAGTACAGTAAAAAAAAAAAAAAAAAAAAAAAAAAAAAATGTGTGTGCATGTAGAAGCATTGATCCCCCTCTCGCAGGAAATTACCCCCACCCCCAAGAGATGTAAATTTTCAATACCGGTATCTTTCAAAAGAACTTGTCAAACCTATTAAACTCAAACCAATTAAACGAATGGTTAAAGCATAGGTCTGCGATAATTTAAAACAAAGTTATCAAATTTTCCTATTTAACAAACAAAAAGAAAACGAAAAAATCATTTTCTCAGATGCCGGCCCAAAATTGATTTTCTTTCGGCATTTAGTATTACACTTCTCTGAGATGAAAATCGTCCGCATTCATGTTGAAAACATGTTTAATAAATAATAATTTAATAAATAATTTTTACTTCGTGAATTTGTATAGGAGAATACAGAAGAAAGTCTTGTGTTGGCCACAGCATCTACATTAAAACTTAAAAGAAAAAATAAACATTTAATTTTAAAATATTGAGAAAAAACATGTTTGAGTCAACAGGTTTTTGTTGCATTTCTACTATTTCGACAAAGTAAGTTTATTTTCAGTTTTTAATTTAAATATTTATATTATGAAACACATTTTTAAAACTCTCTTAAAAAGAAAGAAATGAAAATAACTCAACTTGAGTGCATTTTCACTCATTTGCCTAGAAGAAATTCGGTTTCTCCTCTTGAGTTAAATTCAAGAAATTGAAGGAGTTAACAAAATTCACACAAACTTCAGTTATTAATCGTATTCGGGTAATTTATTTATTTTATTGACGATTTTAATAAACTGGATCATTTTACAATGGCGTTGCCTGCTGCACTTGCGTGCTATTGAAGATATGCATTGCAGGCGAGAGCGATGCTGCCACTTACAAGTGGTTGAATAGGCAGAAATAACTCAAGTATCGAGAAACATCGATAACTCGAGTTCGCTTAAATGAAAAGCTACTAATTAGCTCAACGAATTGCATTTTTAACTCAAGTCGATTTAAAAAAAAAAAAAAACTCCCACTTGGCAATGTGAATTAACTCATTTATTTAGAGTAATTTGCAGTAAAATTTAAAAAAAAAAAATGTTCTGAGAGTTTAAAAAAGCAAATGAACATTATATATTGAAAAAAAAAACTTAAAAGCAAAATCTAATATAACATTAACTCAATTTTGAAAATTTCACTAAAAAGTAATATTTTCTCTACCGTACACATAGGTAATCGAAAGTAAAAAGATAGAAATTCTAAAACGCACCATTCAAAATAATTTAGCGATGGAACAATCTTGAACAATTAAAAAAATCTTTAAGGAAAAGAATCAACAATTATTTCGTTGCAATTATATTGAATAATGATGAAGTATGCAAAAGTTATTTCAAGAAACATTGCTTAATCATTAATTTTCATAGTGGAATTTTACGTTTTTTATTCTTTATTTTCTATTTAGTTATTTCCTAGCTCCAATTTATAGATAATTAATAGTTTAATGCTTTTTATTTCTGTCTGTTTAATTCTATTTTAATCTTAGAATAAATTTAATTTCCATTCCCGTTATGCGTGCATGCAGATATATTTTATAAACATGTAGCTAACAGTTTATTTTATCAAATATCAGAATATTTATTCGGATGTTATAAAATCATTTAAAAAATTTTAATCATTGTGTCTCATACAATCGAAACAAAAATCTATCGAAAGAAATTAAACTTTGCTTCATTTAAAAAAAAAAAAAAAAAAAAAAACAGATATATTCTTGGTTTAAAAGAAATCTCAGTGCATTAGTATGAAAAACTCCACTGTTAGTTTTTACAAAACATTTCCGTTTATTTACTTTTTCTTTTTGCCAAGTCCTTCTCCCGTTATATGGAAATACCATTATGCTTCAGTTTTTTTTTTTTTTTTTAGAGGAAATGTCAGCCAAAAGCATATTTATAGAAGAAAAAAATTCGATTTTCTATGACAAACTAAAAGTATTTCATGGCTTTTATGCAGATACGTACCTTATATTTAAAAGTATATAAGGATAAGAATTTTTAAAAAAGAAACTTTCTCCTTCAGAAAACATAATATTAAAATACATTTAAATAAATACATAAGTGCATAAATGACAAGAATACAGATAATTATTTTTAAATTTTTAAGAAAAAGAAATCTTTAAGGAAACTGATATTAATTCATGTAAACGAGGCTGAAGATTGTTTAACCATAAAATAGTTTAAAATGTAAATAAAAATATTACTACTTTAAATTTATCAGTTTTAACAATTATGGGACTCTTTTCATAAATTTTCTGCAAATTTTTTTGCATTAATCATGCATAAACACTCTTAAAAAAAAAAAAAAAAAAAAAAAAAAAAAAAAAAGTAAAATTATGGGATTTAACAGTATTATTTTACTAACTAAATGGTCACAGCCCGTACATTGATGTCATGAAAGAATAATTTTGAAATTATAACATTTTTGTACGTGCAAAAGCCATTTATCTACGTAATTTGCTCAAATCTGCCATCAAACTGCTTTTTCACTATCAAATGCCTTCAAATGTAAAGTGTTAGCTTTTCAGTGACTTCATATACGAAACGGAAAATATAATTGTACTTGTAGTGGTTGAGAGCGTTTATTTACACATTTATACAAACAGCGATTGATATTAAAGAGCTACTGTTTTCCTAATTTAATTCAAAGAATTGAATTCAAAGTTGTATGTTTATCACAGTGTAAAATTAGGGGGGAATATACGATTTATGGTACAAATGTTTTTTTACGGGCTTTGCCTGGAATCTGCTGCCAGGGTTTGCCAGTAATTCTGATTCGTTTTTCTAGCTCATTAAATTTATGGATTTACCTCTATTTTACGATTGTATTTAACTAAACAAAATTTCAAAAAGTTCCGATAAAGCTTTTTTACCGATTAATTATTATTATTATTATTTATGCAGATATTCATCAGGGGAAAAAATTCTATAGTAAACTACTAAATACAAATATTCAGTATGTAAATATCTTACTATAGTTTTTTTTTTTTTTTTTTTTTTTTTTTTTTTTTTAAGAATATGAAAAATAGGGAGAATTTGAGAAAAAGAAAATGAATGTCTGAATAACAAAATAAACTAGTATGTTGTGGCCACCACAAGACTTTCTTCTATATTTTCCTATACATATTCAATCAGTAACAATATTTAAAAAAAAAAAAAAAAAAAAAAAAAAATTACGATTTTTTTCTAAGATTTTTTTTTTGTTAAAAGTAATACATATTCAATCAGTAACAATATTAAAAAAAAAAAAAAAATACGAATTTTGTTCTTTTTTTTTTTTTTTTTTTTTTTTTTTTTGGTTCAAAGTAAAAAAAAAATCGATAACTTTGTTTTAAATTATCACAGATTTATAGTTCAATCATTCGTTTTAAAGGTATTGACGAGATCTTTCGAATGATACCCATCTTTAAAATTTACCCCCCCCCTGGGGGGTACTTCCCCCCCAGGGGGGGAAGCGATGCCCCCACATGCACAGAATTTTTTTCCTAGTTAACTATTACTATTATCAATAACTCATATTAATTTTACAATCACAAGTTTAAAATAACTCTTATTATGCACATTTATGCGAAAATTTGTCCTATACTGCCATATTAAAAATTTAGAAAACATGAGATCACAGCGCCACCTGTTGAGCGATTGATCCCCAAATGTAATCAGCACCAGTTCATGTCGGGGACCAACTAAATATCAAGTTTGGTTAAATTTCGTTTAAAAAAAAATACGATTTTTTTTCTAAGTTTTTTTTTTTTTTTTTTGTTAAATGTAAAAAAAGTCGATAACTTTGTTTTAAATTATCACAGATTCATAATTCAGCCATTCGTTTTAAAGGTATTGACGAGACCTTTCGAAAGATACCCATCTCGAAACTTTGCACCCAGGGGGGGGTACCAGTGGGGGGGAACCGACGCCCCAACATGCACAAAATTTTTTTCCTAGTTAACTACTACTATTATCAACGAGATCTTTCGAAAGATACCCATTGTAAAAATTTACCCCCCCCCGTAGGAGGGGGGGGGGAACCGATGCCCCCCCATGCACAAATTTTTTTTCCTAGTAACATACTACTACTACCAATAATTCATATTAATTTTACAATCACAAGTTTAAAATAACTCTTATTATGCACATTTATACGAAAATTTGTCCTACACTGCCATGTTAAAAATTTAGATAAAATGCGATCACAGCGCCACCTGTTGAGCTTTTGATCCCCAAATGTAATCAGCACCAGTTTATGTCGGGGGCTAACTAAATACTAAGTTTGGTTAAATTTCGTTTAAAAAAAAAAAAATACGATTTTTTTTTTTTTTTTTTTTTTTTTTTTTGTTAAAAGTAAAAAAAATCGATAACTTTGTTTTAAATTATCACAGATTTATGGTTCAACCATTCGTTTAAAAGGTATTGACGAGACCTTTCGAAAGATACCCATCTTGAAACTTTGCCCCCCCCCGGGGGGGGTACTTCCCTTCCCAGTTGGGGGGGGGGTGATGCCCCCACATGAACAAAAATTTTTTCCCAGTTAACTATTACTATTATCAACGAGACCTTTCGAAAGATACCCATCTTGAAAATTTACTTCCCCGGGGGGGGTACTTCCCCCCCCCAGGGGGGGGGAACCGATGCCCCCACATGCAAAAATTTTTTTTCCTAGTTAACTACTACTATTATCAATAATTCATATTGATTTTACAATCACAAGTTTAAAATAACTCTCATTATGCCCATTTATACGGAATTTGGTCCTATGCTGCCATGTTAAAAATTTGCATAAAATGCGATCACAGCGCCACCTGTTGAGCTATTGATCCACAAATCTAATCAGCACCAGTTCATGTCAAGGTGCAACTAAATACCAAGTTTGGTTAAATTTCATTCATTGGTTCGTGAGATACAGCGTCCACAAAAAAATGATACAGACAGACAGACATTTTCTAAAAATTATTAATTCGTAATCTAAACATTCCAAAACATGTAAATCCATCAAAAAACGGAGGTCGAAAATTTTCGCGAATCCAATACTTTCTTTATATTACATACAGAAGAAAGTAAAAACCGTAGCTGATTTTGCAAAGGGAAGTATTTCCATTTTTTTAGTCATTTAATGAAATGAGTATCTATAATAATAAAAGAAGATGTCTGTCTCTCTGTCTGTCTGTCTGTCTGTCTGTCTGTCTGAGCATCTATACTTTCAGCCCCTACTGAACGCAGAACTACAAAATTTGACATACGGGTGCTCAGAAGCCTGCCCGAGGGGATAGTCAAAACAGAATTTAAAAATTTTAATTAGTTGCGGAGATATTAATTAAAATTTAGACCTATGTCTTAATCAAAAAGCGATCTCAATGACTCAGAATTCACCAAGATTGCATAAAAGTAGATATTTTAACGGAGTTAAAAGCAGAAAAAATGGAAAATAAATTAGAAATATTAGTCCGATCATTACGAATTTGGTACCAAATGAAAGGGGAATTTTTTCCGAATCTAAGAGTGCAAGCGGCTTATCGATACATCAATTAGATTTTTTTAAATAAACTAAACTATGAAATTCAGTTGACAACGGGCAGACGATTTTCTAAGCGGTCTCGATCGAAAACAAAACACATACCAGACAACTGTCTGTGATGTCTGTGATGAAAACGGAAATGGTTGTAATCAATTAAGATATCGTGTTTTATACTGGGGGGAAAAATTGCAATTTTCAATTTTTTTCAAATTTTCATTCACGTTACATTTGAATTAATATTCGGCCTAGACAGCATATTATAAAGCTACTGTTCAATTTTCATGAAAATATATGAATAATTAAAAAAATGACATATTTATTGGAAAAAGATTGTCTTCTTTTATTTTTTTGCAGTATTTGCAGTAGTCGAAATTTCGTAGTATGTAGTTTTAATGCCCGATAATTCGATTGTGAATATTTTTGAAAGAGTACGATTATTAGGGAGGGCTTGAGGAACAGGGAAAAAAGGCAAAAAAAAAAAAAAAAAAAAAGAGTTGCAGCGTTTGAAATTGGTTGGCATATTAAGATTTTAAGGCAAGGTATTTGGTTTTCTTTTTTATCCCAGCTTCTGATTAAAATAATTTCATAAGTAATACATCATTTGAAAGCTTTGTTGATTTGGAATTGAACAGTAGATTACGGAAATTTCTACCGCCAGATGGCGCTGAAATATTTTAAAATTTCAATATTTCAAATTCTAATTATGATTATATAATTTTTAATACATCATTCGAAAGATATTTTAAAGTTCTTTTATATTATCGAAAGTATTATTCGAGATTTTACCCGATTTACACGTTTTAAGGTTTCCTTTTTAGGTTTTCTTTTGTATCTCAGCTACTAATTAAAATATTTTCATAAGTAATACATCATTTGAAAGCTTTGTTGATTTGGAATTGAACAATGTATTACAGAAATTTCTACCGCCAGATGGCGCTGCTATATTTTAAAATTTCAATATTTCAAATTCCAATGAGCGAGGAAGGTATTGTAAGTTCTAAAACGGGGATAAGGCGCCGCAGGCGCCACCGAGCGGGACTTAGCTAAAGTTAGAAATTTGAAATATCAGCGCCGAAGGCGCTACCGCACGGGAGTTTACTGCGATTTAGATAAGCTATTTTCACGATATATCAATAAGCTGTTATTAGACATGATACGGGAAAAAGGCGCCGCAGGCGCCACCGAGCGGGAATTTCGTAAAGTCGGATTTTTCAGGGATCGCGAACCAGATGGTCGCCGAAGGCGGCTAGTTAATAATAACTTATAAGTAGGGAGCTTTATTACAGTGCATCAGAATATAAGATAATGATCGGAATGAGTTTTGGTTTAAAACTATAATGCGAAATATATGTGAATGTAATTGATATTGCAACGAAAGTCATTTCACCTATAAACGCCGTGACTGAAAAGCGAAGCGCCGTGTTACGAATTCAAAAGTCAAGAGTTCGATCCCACTCAAGGCAAGTGTTTAAAGATGGTTTTTGTTTAATTCTAAATTGTTTATTGCTTACTTTTTCATTAGGTCATTACATTAATTATGTTAATGTTAATTATTCAGTTAATGTTATGTAATTTCTAGACTTTTCGAATTCTAGAAGATTCTGTTCTAGAAGATTCATCAACTGTATATAAGCTGATGTAAAATTCAGTTGGGTAGAAAATAATTACAAGATAAAAAAATATTTATATACCACGTTTTTAAATTTTCTGTTGAATCATATAAACTTGGCAATTCTATATATTAATAAATACTTAAAAGAAAAAAAAAAAAAAAAAATTTGGTGCATTATCCCATCAACTTGAAAGAAAATGATCAAATGCGTAATAAAGAGAGCAATTATGAAAAATTTTCAAATATTTATTAATTGAATAGAAGTATTAAAAGAATGTTAAAACCCGAATAAACTAGTTCTTCTTACACTGAAGACGGTTCGCTTAAGGCTACCGAAACAGCTGTATGCATCTCAAATATTTTTCTTTGGCGTTTCTGACGCAGTAGTTTATTCGGGTTTTAATATTCCAACGCCAAGTCTCCTGCTATTATTAAAAGAATGCATTGTCATCGTGTTCTGAGCTATTCTAGAAGTTTCAAATGTCTAGCTAGGCCAGTAGTCAGTTAAAAATTGATTGCAAGATGTGTACTGGACAAACAAACAAGAAAGCGAGGCTATAAAAACGTGGTAATAAAGTCTCGAGTTGAGCTTTAAGTGCTCTGCGTTATTTTGCTCTAGTGTTTCTGCACAAATATTTATCTAAACCTAATCTACGTTCCAGCTTGATGGAGGTACCGATAAGTAAAACCCATAACAGAAAAACTGCGTAGAAGTCAGAGACTTCAAGAACTTCCTCCAAAATCTGAAAGCCCTCCCAATCCAGAAAGAAGTTCAAGAAAGATGCCGGACGAAGCCGAACAAAAGCGAAACAATGCCAAAATATCAATCCTGACATATAATTTACCTAGAAATCCATGCATTGTTTCCGTAAACGACCAACAAGATGCTAGTAAATGGCTAAAAGACTTTCAACTTCAACGTAATGCTGCCTACAACCACTGGGATGAGCAAATGTGCCTAGCAAACGTGATCTTCTACCTTCTTTTAAAATTAAAGCTGAAAATTAATAATGTGTTACAGCTGATTAGCTTTAAATGAATTTGGCAAATTAATAAACACATATGTACACAATATTGTGGTTTTAAAATCTTATTCATGTTAAATTTAACATTTTAAATAAACAAATTTCCAGAGCACCACACATTTTATTCAGTTGCTTTCAACAAAATTATATTCAATTCATGATTTATATAGTTGCTCTAAACAGCGACTTTATTAATCCGATGCCACGTTTATTTATTTATTTATTCATTTATAACAAGTACATACAAACTTATTTTTTAACTCATAAAGTAAAATTCGTAAAATGGTAAAGAAATACCTAAAAAAAAAAAAAGTAGATAGTATTTGCACCATGCATTAAAACATTAAAAACTGCGAATATTAAAATTATCTTTTTATATATATGAAGCATTTCATTAATTGTTTTTTTTAAATTATCACTTCATCATTTGAATTTTATATCTTCTTTAACACGTGAAATTTAAAAAATAAAAATTTCGTGCGAAATAACTCACTGTTATACTTATTATATGCATTTTTTTTTTCTTTTTTAAGAGAGAGATATCATGATCAAAAGACGTAAAATTGACCTAACAAAGTAGAAACCTAAACTTTTTATGGTATGAGAAATTTAATAAACGTTTAAAGACATATAAAACTACATAGCAAGTTATAAAATAAGAAAAAAAAAATGGTAGAGTTATTTTTTGAAACACCAATTTCCGAGATCTAAAATTAACCTACCAAAACAAGATTATTATTAATTTTCTTGTAATAAACACGTAACACATGAAAAGGGATATCTAAAATTGATTTTTGTAACAATTTTCAAGAAAATCGTCAGAGCCGTTTTTAAGATAACAACTTTTACCAAAACTTAGCTTACTCAATTATTGATCGGAAAACAATAATTACATACAAAAGTATATTTCAAAGGGAGTTAATATGATGATTTTGAAAAAAAAAAAAAGTACAGCCGTTTTCAAAGGAACGCACTTGCGAGACCTGAAATTGAGCTATTTATACAGGGCTTCTATAAATTTTCCTAAACTAACCAACTATATCATTCGGAAGGACATCTAATAGAGTGTTTATATAGGATTTTCGAAAAAAATCGTTACAGCTGTTTTTGAGATACGGACTTACGGTCGCACTTCCGGTTTCCGACGACCCACTTCCGATTTTTCAATTTTCACCAAAATTTGGAAAATTCATCTGTACACCAGACTTGTATCAGTTTTGAAGTAGATCTATCTTCATTAGTTTCAGAGATATGATAGCCAGAAGATTCCCCACATACATACACATATACATGCACACATACTTGCACACATACTGACCAAGTGCCAAAAACTACTTTTTGGACTCAGGAGGCCTTAAAACTTGTAAATCAGTTGAAAACCTGATATCGAATTTTTGGACCTAACACAATACTTCCGTTACATTGGAAGTAAGGTAATGGAAGTAATAATAATAATAAAATATAAAAAGTTAGAAATATATCAAAAAAAATTTTTGAAAGAAAAATTTAGAAATTATATTTCATTGTATGTTTTTTTTTAATTATTATTATTTATTTATTTATAATTTAATTTAAGAACATAATGATGTAACACAATCCGGCAATATTAAAATAATAACAATAATAACACACTTAATTTAAAAGTTACTAAATTTTCCCTATTATAGTTTTTAAATTTTCAAACCATTAACTTTCAAACGTATCTGCTAAAAATTAAATACGTTTTAACTAATTTTTTGTCACATGCAATATAAAAAGTCTATTTCAAAACAAAATGTTTAATTTAATTTTTTATTATTGGCATTTTAAAAACTAGAACTTTGCTACATCATTATTATAAATCTTTAAATCGCATTACTTTTTAACAGAGTATGTATTTTATTTTATTTTATTTTCATTTCAGCCTAATTCAAAAAATATTTTGAATTAATTATTATTTTAATTAATTAGTGGGTTTATAATTTTCGGGAAAATTTAATGAAGCATAAAATATATGCGGTATTAAAACATTTTTATACTATTACTGTTTTTTTTTTTTTTTTTACTTTTCTTCTTGTGAAATTCCTTTGATCTTTTTTGCAATTATTTTATTTTTCATTTCTTTCATTGAAAATAAGACAAAGAAATCATATAAAAATTTTCAGAAACGTATAATTAATTAAAAGTCTTACGGTATTTTAATTTTTCTTATATTTTTATAAATAATTCAGTTTAAAAAATTATAAAATTCTTCTGGAAAGAGAAATATATTTCTTTTCTAAGCATGCCTATAATACGGAAAGATTAATTTAATAAACATTAAAAAAAAAAAATAAAAAAAAAAAAATCATTAAATATGCTTATGATTTTAGCTTTGAATAATCAAAGAATATTTTTTACTTTTTTTTAAACATTTAACTGTTTAAAGATATTTTGCTATTTTCTACATTTAATATTACACCAGAAAATTACTTTGTATGTGTCTATAAATATAATGATAAATGAAATGCCTGACAACAAACTAATAAAAACGATGCCAACTTTGCCGTTAAATTGGGGAATTCGAAAATAAGATAATACGGATTAGATATAAATCAGGGTCCATTTTTTCAACTAACATTTATTTACATTAAAAAATATAAATAAATAAATAAATAAATAAATAATGTTTTTTCTTTACTTTTTAATATTTTTAGACTTATATTCATTGACATTTTGAAAAAGTAAAAGAATAAATAAAAGAATATTTCAAACGAAACTTAAACATTTGCTTCTATACAACTTGTTTGATAATTTTTGATAAAAGAATATAAAATTCCATTTAAGGTTAAATTATTTATTTTTTAAAAACCTGCTTACATAAATCTGTTTATAAAATTATTTTAATACACTTCTTTTATTGATTTTTTTATTTATTTATTTATTATTTTATTTTTTTCTCAGTTAAGCATAAAAGTAAAAACGTAAATTCTATGCATCTGCAAGTTGAACTACATGGTTGTACTAAATCTCTAGTAAAGTCTGTTTGTGAATCTAATTCTTCGTGTTTTTTTTTACATGTTCTAACGTTTTCAAAATGAAAAATATACATTGATCGGGTTAGGAAGATGCTTTATTAAAGAAGAGGGTGGCGTTATTTGACTTGGTTGATTGGGTGGGTGATAAAAAATGTTATTAGCACTCACGTTATTATGAATAATTTTAGTTCATTTCAAGATTTTAAATATATTAATTTTAATCTACATTATCATTAATTTAACTTTTCATAATTAATATAACATATATATATATATGTAGTATATAAGCTGGGCGTCTAGGGGTGGGGCAATGAAGAGGTGCGATTAAGATAACTAAAAACATTTATTACGTTCACAACACAGTTTACACAAAGATAAAATGATAATAATAGCAGGGTTTCCATCAATAACATTTGCTGGTTTCGAGGCCTAATACACATAACAAGCTCTCTTCATTACTAGGACTAACAGAAAGTATCATATATGAGCACTGACTCGCTCTACAATTCACATTAGTACCTACGCGTACTATTTCTAATAAGTGAGATTATGGTATAGAGCTCTCCATGGCTCTACACACTTATACAGAGCACAACAAGCTCTAATTAGCAGAAAAATGAGCCTGTCAGCCTACGCGCTGAAGGTCTCAACCGATCTCCACTGCAGCCAGATCTCAACTCCTCCGTTTGTCATCTCGTTCAATGATAAGCATCAGAGACAGCGCCATCTGTTGGCTCTGCAAGGAACTTCCCACAACGCTCTGCCATTCTGATGTTGCGGTGACCTCACCGTAAACCAACCTGGGATACTAAAGGATATCTGCAAAATACAATTAAAAGAAAAAAAAACAAAAAAGAGAAACAGACATTAAAAAAATTATGTACATAAAAATTCACAGTTAACTTTTTCTGTAATGTTTATCAGTCCATTTAGTTCAGTCTATTTAGTTTGTGGACCATAATTTCATATGGTCTGCAGAAGTACTAGTATGTATAGGTCCTTCGTGATCGCCTATCTTCTCGACTTCATATCTGTCTTTGTTCTTTACTCGCACAACTTTATAAGGACCTAAGAATTTTGGTCTTAGTTTCATGCCGGTTCCAAACTGAGTTCGCTGGATGGCAACTAGATCATTAATTTTATATACATGGGCTTTCTTTCTCTTCTTATTGTAATATCGGCGATTTTCTTCTTGAATCTTAAGAATGTTTTTTCTTGCTTCTTCACGAATGGTGTTAAGATTATCAAGCATGGAATTTATCCTTTCCTCTTCGAGAAGTTCTAGTATTCTCTTATCTTCTTTCTTTCTCATTGTTACTCCAGTGAGTAGTTCAAAAGGAGTTCTTTTGGTACTTCTCGATGTGGTGGAATTAATAGTTCTCTGAACAGCCTCAACAAACTTGTACCACTTGTTAGGGTCATTTATACATAACTTGGATAATACAGGAATGATTGTTCGATGAAGTCTCTCAATTTGACCATTCCCTCTTGGGATTCCGGTTGTGATGGTGTCATGTTCGATTCCCTCTGATTTACAGTAATCTGCAAACTCCTTAGATATGAACGCAGGTCCACGATCGGATATTATTCTTGCGGGGTTACCAAAAATAGCAGCTTGCTGTTTTAATTTTTGCAAGGCGTCTGCTGAAGAAGTTGATTTGACTGGATATAGCCACGAAAATTTACTAAATCCATCGATGACGGTAAAAATGTGATTGTAGTTTTTGTTGGTGGTTGGTAATGGACCCACAAAATCGATGTGATACGTGGATAATGGTATATCGCCTTTAGGGATAGGGTTCAAAAAACCTTCTCCTTTTCCCTGTTTCTTATTTACGAGAATACATTCTACGCAACTTTTTACAACGTTATCTACGCATTTTTTCATATTAGAAAAATAGTAATCTCTTTTTACTAACTCTTCAGTTTTATTAGCCGAAAAATGTCCTAAGGCATGACATTTCTTTACGACCTCAAGTTGCATGATCTCTGGGACAATTAGTACATCCCTATCATTTAACACTTTATATAAAACATTATTTTTTAACACATATTCGTCATTTTGGTTTTGTTGTAAAAGAGATTTCATAGTATTGATAAACTCATCATTTTCTTGAGCAGTAGCAATACGATGAGTAAGGGTATCAGTATTTACAGCCATTACAGGGTGTCTGCTAAGCGCGTCAACATGCTGCATTTGTTTACCAGGTCGATGTTCTACTTCGTAGTCGAATTCCTGTAGCAGGAAAGACCACCTGGCTACCTTAGGTGTCAATTCACGTTTATCTAAAGTTTTAGTGAACGCTTGACAGTCAGTATAAATTTTAAATTTACTACCTAACAAATAGTTCCTAAATTTTTTAAGGGCTTCTACTATCGCTAACACTTCTAACTCATAACTACAGTATTTTTCTTCTTGTACAGAGGTCTTTTTACTCATATAATGGATTGGATAGTACTGTCCATCGTCATCTTGTTGTAATAGGATTGCACCGAATCCTAATTTAGATGCATCTGTATGAACTTCTAACTTATAGCCTTGCTTAAAAAGGTGTAAGACAGGTGCATTAGATAAAATGTCTTTAAGCTTTTGAAAAGCTAATTTCTGCTCTTGCTCGAATTTAAATGGAGTGGAAGCACGTAATAAGTCACTGAGTGGTCTTGCTATGTTGGCATATGAACGAATAAATTTTCTAAAGTAACCCGTTAAACCTAAGAAACTCTGCACTTCCCTAGCATTACGGGGTTCTGGGAAATTTTGTACTGCGAGAGTTTTTTCTACTGAGGGTTTAATCGTGCCATTCTCAATTATGTGACCTAAGAAATCGATCTTACGTTTCAAAAACTGACATTTCTTTAAATTTAACTCTAGACCAAATTTTGATGCCGTTTCTAACACACGTTTTAATTTATCTAACCCTTCATTCTCATCTTTAGATGGAATAATTATATCATCTAAATAAATAATTACAGTACCATCTTTTAATAAGTCTTTAAACACATAATTTACATATCTTTGAAATACTAAGGGACTATTACATAATCCATAGGGAACTTTTAGAAACTCATACTGGGCATTATCGGTCACAAAAGCTGTATATTTCCTACTTTTTTCCTCTACATCAACTTGTAAAAACGCATTCTTTAAATCTAGTGTCGAAAAAACTTTACCCTCCCCTAATCTATCAAATAAGTCTTCAATATTTGGCAACGGGTATTTATCTTTAATTATTTTCTTATTTAAAGCACGATAATCACAGCATAACCTTATTCCTCCATCTTTTTTCCTACACACCACTATTGGCGAAGCATAATTTGATGTACTTTCTCTAATTATACCATCCTTTAACCACTGGTCAATTTGTCTGTCCACCTCTGATTTCTCTACAAATGATAATCTGCGAGAGCGTGAGCACACTGGTATATCATCAGATAAAATAATGGACATTTTTAAATCAGTACTTTTTGTTTTAACTGGCTTATAACTTTTTATTAATTCGCTTAATCTCTCTTTTAACGACTTATCTAAAATATAACTGACATCGAATTTTTCTTCTTCTGAAAAATTGCACATACTTGAAAAAAAAATATCTATTTCATTTTCCTTTCGATCGAATACAGGAAAAGAACACTCATTTGCTTCATCGAAATTGCTTTCCCCCGAATTTAGAAGACTATCTTTCCCCCCTACGCTGGAACTCGAAACATCTGCTTCCTCTTTATTTTGTTGTTTCAAAATATGAAAGATATTATTAGGCAGAATTACGTCGCATGTCAAATTGTTGCATAAAGCACCGATTATGTTTATTGAATCATGATTAGGTAAAGATATTTTAAATTCAGTCAGATTTGCATCTTTCTTTTCATTAAAGCAGCTAACTAGAGTGGTTGAAGAAATAACATTTTTAGTCTGTGGAATGCTATTTTTATTTACAATTAGAATCGAAGAACCAGAATCTTTTAACCCTTTAAGTGGAATATCATCCACTAAAATATCAACATATTCGAGCTCATTAACAATTAGGTTAATCGGACTTGTTTCGGATTGAACTACTGAATTCGTAGGAAGATTTTCACGGAATTCTCTTTTCTCTGAAATACGTTTAGGACACACTCGCGCGAAATGAAATGTTTTCCTTTTTGCACCACAAATATAACACATTCTTTCATGCTTTTCGTGAGTTTGATTAGATACCGAATTACGTATTATGGGATCTTTATTATTATAATGTGTCTTTCTAAAAGGAGTTTTGTTTACAAACCGCTTATTCTCTGAACTTTCGTTTCGCGTATTATTATTAGTTTCAATTAACGATTTACCTCTAGAAGAGTAGAATAAATCACACTCCCGACCTAACTCGTTGGGTTTAAACCAATTTTGACCTTCTCGAACACTAATATGTTCCTTAGTTCTAGAATCCAACGTTTCATATATTTTATCGGAAACTATAAGATCACACAATTCCTTAACATCGTTAACCCCTCTCAATCTACAATAGTAATCAAAAGAAGCGCTTAGACGCGAAGCGAATTGGACATGAGATTCTGACGGATTACGCAACGCATTTTTAAAATTACTTAAACATTCACGCGGCGTTGGTTGGAACTGTCTTAAAATTAATTCCTTAACTTTTTCATAATCGTTAATTTCTTCGGTGGTTACGTACGCAAGAACCTGATTACATTTATCTCCCAATAAATTAATCAATATTTCCGATTTAAATTCAGGGGGTACATTTTTAGAAACGAATGCATTTTCAAGGGATTGAAAAAATAAGTGCAAAGCTTCCGGTTTCTCAGGTACTGAAATGGTTAAAGTTCGAATACTTCTAATTAAATTTTCTAATGATTGTGAAGTAGTTTCTGAATTTGATTGCTCAACATTATTACTAGAATTATTTGCTGCAGCCTGTAACTTTAAATTCTGTAACTCTATTTCTTTTTCTAACTGGGATAATTTAATTCTTTCTATCTCAATTTTGGTTTGTTCTTCTACAGATTTCAACTTTTGTTCTTCTAGTAACATTTTAATAACACCTCTAACAAATTCTAAATCATTTTTATAAATATCAGAACTCTCAATCAAAGTTTTGATTTCAAGTACCTTAGCTTCCGCCGGAACAGTTAGGCCTAATTCTTCAGCAATTGTTCTTAAATCGGCTTTTCTAATGCCTTGCAACACGTTTTGGGCCATTATAACTCTAAATAATTATTTATACCAAAAAATATTTCAATATTTCTACCAAATTAATATCATACTTAAATAGGAACAAAATAATATGAGAACATATTTCTTAAAAATGATTCTATGCTTTTTGTTCTCAAATCAAAATTATCATGATTTTTAAATAAACACATTCAGAACAATTTATACCATTTAATAGAATATTTAGAACAACTTATATATTTCTTAATTATTGCTATATACACATATTTCATATAATATCACCATTATCATTATTCTTTCTTTAATTATTGTTTTCACTTTCGTTTTAAAATAATATTGTTATAATATTGTTAAAATATTATTGCAAACAGTAATAAGCAAAATTATAAAAGATTACTCAGAATATTTTTTTCAATCATAATTCTTATTTTTATTCATTCTTCTCAAGTTATATTATTTATTTTATTTCATCACACATTGAAACCAAAAGTGTTCTCAAAAGTATTTCACCATTAATTTCTAATTCAAAATAGTAACTCAAACTCTTTTTGCTCAATATATGCATTAATCATTATTATCCACTATCAAACACAATGATAAATATATAACAATAACAGTTACCTTTTATAACTTGTTGGTGGTAATATCGCGGCAGAGTCCCCACTTGTAGTATATAAGCTGGGCGTCTAGGGGTGGGGCAATGAAGAGGTGCGATTAAGATAACTAAAAACATTTATTACGTTCACAACACAGTTTACACAAAGATAAAATGATAATAATAGCAGGGTTTCCATCAATAACATTTGCTGGTTTCGAGGCCTAATACACATAACAAGCTCTCTTCATTACTAGGACTAACAGAAAGTATCATATATGAGCACTGACTCGCTCTACAATTCACATTAGTACCTACGCGTACTATTTCTAATAAGTGAGATTATGGTATAGAGCTCTCCATGGCTCTACACACTTATACAGAGCACAACAAGCTCTAATTAGCAGAAAAATGAGCCTGTCAGCCTACGCGCTGAAGGTCTCAACCGATCTCCACTGCAGCCAGATCTCAACTCCTCCGTTTGTCATCTCGTTCAATGATAAGCATCAGAGACAGCGCCATCTGTTGGCTCTGCAAGGAACTTCCCACATATATATATATATATATATATATATATATATATATATATATATATATATATATATATATATATATATATGTGTGTGTGTGTGTGTGTGTATATATAAATATATGTATATATAAATATGTAGGTATTTGTGTGTGTATAATTTTTAATTTTGATTAGAATGATAATGCTTAATTTAATTTCATACAAAAGAATAATCATTAAATCTTAAATATACATTTTTATATTAAAATTAATAACAATATTTTAAATAAAAGAGAGAGAGAAAGTAATAATGAGTAAGCTATGTGGGCATATTTGACATAATATGTATTTGTATGTGTATGTGTATTTAATAGTTATTAACCTTATTAAAAAGGGGTCATATAAGATTTTAATCGTAGCAATACGTACTGTTTCAATTGTATAAAGAGTTATTTCATCATTATTGATATCTTTATTTCGTGAAATATATCATATCAATTTATTCTTTTGTTATAAAATATTTTATTTTTTTATTTAAATTTTTGAGTTTTAATATAAACTCATATAAATAAAATAAATTTTCAAATTGAGCGAATTTAAGTATTAACTGTTTATATTCATTGTCAGTGTTCTCTGTAAAACTGTTTTAAATGTGTTTCCATGCAAAGTTCTCTAATAATTAATAATTTAGAAAATGAAATAGTTTTTGTGAGTATTTGAGTTTATTTCTTTTTAATTTTTGATTTCGCCCCCCCCCCCTCTCTCTCTCTCTCTCTTTTCAACTGAATTTGTTTGTTTTATAGGTAAATTGGTCATATAAATCTGTTATTTCTTGCTTTAATATTACAGATTTATAGAAATTTACTTATATTTGCATGCAATATTTATATATAAGCCCATGTTGAAGTGCTGATTATTGTTATGTTTTCATTTATTTATTTCTTTTTGTTTATTTTTTCTTTCGAAATGGGACTTATACTTTTTATATGGTAATAATTAAGGACTTAATAAAAAAGCACCACAAAACTGGCGTTGTAAAAAATATTACTTACAAACTTTGAATAAACACCATAAAATGCAATAAACTCGCAACAATTGTTTCGGGTCGAAAAACCACACGACCCTTCATCAGGCGAATAAAGTAAGCACGAGTGCTGCAGTCAAAGCGTTTTTGTGCGTTGCCGCTTTGTGAAATGTTAAAAATGCTACTTTATGAAATTTTAAGTCTCTGGTGAATGATTCAAAATTTAGGTATACAATTTTCTACGTACATTTATTACATTATTACCACATTTGCCCTTATACAATTATAATTTTTTTTTAAATTATTTTATCGAAAAGTCCTTCGTATTAAAAAAAAATAGAAAGACAGAGAGAGAGAGAAAAAAAGAACCTAATTAATGCATTGTATTTAGATATTTTCGTTGTAGAGCTTGCAGCATTCTTAATTTATTTTTTAAAAAAATTTCTAAAATTGAGGAGTAAACATTTAAACCATGTTTTCTCGAAAGATGAAAAAAACTGAGTTATTGATTTTTCTTTAAACTTAACATAGTATGTCTACATCTTCTCCTAGATATGTCTACATGTCTCCCTAATAACTAGTAATACACCTAAGCTTTTATTATTATTATTATTATTATTATTATTATTAGTAGTAGTAGTAGTAGTAGTAGTAGTAGTCATTAGTTTTTTGTGTTTTCTGAAAAATTGTATCTGTAGGAGAAAACATGGTTTGAATGTTTACTGTCAATTACGATTTCTGAACTTGAAAGAATATTAAATTTGGTTTGATTTATTTCTGCGCAAAATTGATTGAAAATGGTAAAAGCGCTTAGAAAATTTCTACAGAATTTATTGAATCATTTATTAAAGTTCCTGGCATCATATTTATCATGACAAAATACTTTATTTTTCTTTTTTGTCTCGCTTTTTTATGAATTCATTTCTAGAATTGTAAAATGGAATTTTTTTTCCAATAAGGTTTACCTAAAAAAAAAAAATTAGTAAATATATATGTATGTAAGAACTTGGATAATAAAGAAAAAATAATTAAAACATTTTTTAATGCTGCCCAAGCTGATTTAGATGAACAAATTTAGATACATATTTTTAAGATTATACATTTTTTAAGATTATAAAAAATTTACTACAACAATACAAGTTATGATAAATTTTATTTAAAGCACTTAATTTAAAATTTTCCAATAAACATTAATACACTTAAATTGCAGCTAATTATAGCAAATAATGAATGTTTGTACACCCGATATTTGTAAACTTTGGGCGAACTTTATTTAAATTCACTTTTCGACTAACTGTCTGTGTGAAAATTTCCATTTTATTTTTAATCCCTTGATATTACATCGATTTTTGTCAAATTTCGCAAACAAATCAATTTTCAAGAATTGTAAGCCATTCAAGTATTTTTAGGACTTCACTTCACCAAAAGCCACATTTTTTATTTTATTTTATTTTACTTTTTTATTTAAATTAAATATTTTTATCAAAATATTTTACTCTTGCTTTCATGCTTTTCAGATTGGATTTTTCCCTTATTTTTTCCCATTTTCTTTCCCATTCTAAAGACAGTTAACCGCAGCAGTTAACCTAGATTCAAGGGATTAAAAAAGGCTGGACGCAGTTGGTATAGGTGGGAGATATAGAAATTGAAAAACTGTGTAAGTCGGACCACAGTTGGACTACACCTCTATCTACAAGCACCACCCTGCAACTAAATTTAACTATTTATTCTGAATTATTCAGACAACTTTCACACACATCACTCATTGAAGCTCATTAAACTTTGCGAAATGGCGCTCTCCTTTAATCTTCAAAATACCAAATTTTGATTTCATGTAATTATCAGATTATGCTGATAACAGACGTACATGTATATCAACAGCTAAAAACTTGCATTTCGTATTTAGAAGGCTTGAAAATGAGTAATTACAGCAAAAAAATAACGTTAAACATTGTACTTCAAACAATAATTTGTCTATCATCCCATACAGCACAGAATGTTTCAGTTATATTGCAAAAAGCGTACAATCTTTCAAAAACGTAACAAATTCAAGTATACTCTCTGATACCTTTCTGAAACATTCGTACCTTCCAATGTTCCATCTGTTAAGTAACTGAAACGTTTCTGTTACGTAGTCGATTTTTTGTTACGATCGCGGACATTTCTACGTTTTTGAAACTAATCGGGAAGCAAACTGAACGTTTCGAAATGTTTCTGAAATATTTCTAATGTTTCGATGTTGTATGACTGTTACATTTCCGGAACATTTTGTGCTGTTAGGGATATGGTATAAGAAAGTAGTAACTATCACTTTTTAACACGTTAAGCGCCACGCGAATTCTTAGTAAAATCCATTAAAAGTCCATCATGATTACTCCTGTAATAAATAAAAATTAAGTAAAATTTCAATAAATTTTGAATAATTACTTATAAAACAATGTATTTTTTTTTTTAGTTTTATATCCTATTTTACACTGTCAACTACGGATGGTTGACGCGGCTTTATATCATATTTCACACTGTCAGACACCGATGATGGCTGACATGCACTCAACATGTTGATCAACGCGACATGTGCTCAACGTAATAAAGCAATTCGATCAATTCCACCCAATAGATTTTTACTAAGGAGCCCAACCAGTATTTACATGAGTTTAGAAGAAAACCACAGGAAACTTGGAATGACTAGTTCAAACAGTGTGACCGATGATCATACCGGCTATTCTCGTATACCAAGTAACCGAGTTTGGAATTCTTCCTAATGTTTATGCTTGGGTTATGCTGATAAGAGATTCCAGACAGACACACACCCAAACCTGCCCTTAAAAACTTATTTTTAGATTGGGGGGGGGGGGGATCTCTAAACCAGTAAATATATTAAAGCCTAAATTTCAAATACTTAACCAAAAAATAAAAAAAAAATAAAAAAAATTTTCGTTACAAAACGTAGGTAAGAGAGAATAAATAACTTGTAAAATTGATGACATTAAGTGCTTGAAATGAATGGGATAAGTTTATTCAATGTCACAAGAAAAATTAAAATAATGTTTTGAATTTACGTATGTTATTTGTTATTTTTAATCTTTCTATTATGAATCAGACGGTTCGTAGGAAAACTTGGATTTGTCGCGCCCATATTTTAAATAGTTTAAATGCCGTAAAGCAATTTTTACCTTCAGAGCTCCCTTGTGTTAAAAGCAATTGAAATAGTATTATCTGACGGCCATCGGTGACAAATTTGGCGACTAGGAAAATTTTTGGATAATTTTGTCGAGAAATTACTAATTTTAGAAATTTATTGATCTGCTTCTTTACAAATATTTAAACAGTTATCTGTAAATTTGAAGATTGTTGGCACAATTTTCTAAAATCACGTCGCGAAGCGATATGTGCAAAGGAAAGCATTAAAGTTAAAGAAGTTCTCAATTTTACGGAGCGTCGATAATCATATATTCAACTTGAACTATCTCTAACATATGAATACTTGTCCCTGTGAATTCTATTGCATTGAACTGTGCAAAATAGGTGCTACAGAATGTGCAAGTAACTACATTTCCTAAAAAGTCTGTAGAATTTTGAAACGATTTAAAGACTATTTTGAACGAATCTCGGAACAATACAAAATGAATTAAACGAATAATTACACGAATCTGGAAAAAATATAAAATTAATTAATAAGCAAACTGATAACGTTGTGACCATAAAAAACTTTCTTCACATTAATTTAAATAACAGCGCCATCTATCGGTTAACGCGAACAAAAATTTAATCAACATAGCTTCTCCCAATAAAAGTTTTAAAAATTCAGTTTTCTTTAGTTTTAACCAATGGATGCTGAGATACAGACATATAGAAAATCGCAAAAAATGACTAATAACAGCACCATCTGTCGACTGATATACATCCAATTAAAGTTGCATTTTTTTTTTTTTTTTTTTTTTTTTAAAGATAGCTATCGCATATCAAACTTGGTTCTATTAAACACAAAAGAAGCTTGGCATAGCGTTCTTGTAAGCAGAGAAAACTGGAACAAAGCAACACAATCTATCAACAGATATACATTTAAATAAATTCAGAATTTTCTTTTAAATGGGCCATCTTTTATACGAAGTTTTCTGTACTTATCCACTATAGAAGCTAAAACGTAATCTTATTTCAAAAAGAAGAAAATTGCTGCATAGCAACGCCATCTATTGACCGATATGCATTTAAATTTATTAGTGCAGCTTCTCATGATGGTTTCCTCACATATTAAGTTTTATTAAATTACATATTATAGAAGATGAAATATTCTCGTAAATGAAGAAAACTGCAGCATAGCAAAGATATGCCTAGGCACCAATTTATTTCTAGGCAAAATTAAAGTAAAATTTCATTAAATTCTGTGCATTGCTTCTAAAACTCCCATGAACAAAATTTTTGTCTCACACACACAGATTTTTTTATAAAAGCGTTCAAATTGCGTGCATGCCATCCGAAAACATGTTGTAAATTCATGGAAAATCTGAAGTGTAATTTTTATACGACTACAATAATTTCTTTTCGTATATATAGAAGAACGTTAAAAAAAAAGAAAAGAAAAGCAAGTAATCTTCTTTAATTCTAAATTGCACGAACATAATGAAGTCAAATTTTGTGGCCTAAGTTTAATCTTAGACCTTTTTGCTGAATTAAATATATTAATTTTGTCCCTTTCTTTGTATTTCTTTTCTTTCTTTCTCTCTCTCTTTATGTTTTATATATATAATTTTCCGCAAGTTTCTCGACTTTTTTCTTTAGTATTTTGATTTTTTTTTTCAAAATATTCTATTTGTTTATTGTTAAACAAATATAGTTTCGAAGAATTTCTTTAATACGGTTAGAATTCGAGATAAAAAACATTATATTTTGTTCAAAATTCCATTTTTTTTTTTTTTTTTTTTTTTTTTTTTTTTTGTCTTTGAAAATTATTAATAAAACCAGTACTTGTTTTATTAATTTGTTGCTGAATTTTAAGAATTATGCATGAGTGATAACACGTTAAACTTAAAAAAAAAAAGGCATTCTCAAGTACACATGTATACATGCACAGATACAAACTTATAATGCTAAAAAAAAAATTCTCTTTTTTTTTTCTGATATGTTGCATTTATACAGTTTTGATTTACAAAAAAAAAAAAAAAAAAAAAAATCTCTTTTTTTTTCTGATATGTTGCATTTATACAATTTTGATTTACCAAAAAAAAAAAAAAACCTCTACTTTCAGACTGTACGAAAAAATATTAGTCTAAAACATTTCATGTACAAAAGAGTTCTTTCGCATATTAAATTTTCTTTCCCTATTTCGATGTGTCCTTGTCTTGGCTAGAAAATGCGCTTGTCCTATAGAAACATTTTTTGTCATTGAAAAATTTCGTTTCTTTTTTTCCTATTTTTAGCATGTTTCTTTCATTTTATTCCTTTCAGAACTGGAATGGGAAATCAATATTCAAATAAATTCTTCTTTGAATCGTACATGTTCAATTTTGCTGAAAATTTCAACATTAGTAAAAATTCTCTATGTTCGAAATTTTTACTACTGAATTTTTTTAAGGTTAAAATATTTTTGAAGGACATCTAGAAATATTCTGACAATCAGTTCAAGAAATAAATATTTACAATTTTACCATTAACAAGTATTTGGAATGTTATAAAAACATAAAAATATTGTAAAAGAATTTATTTTAATTTATAAATTTTTAATATAAATGTACAAACTAAAATACTGGGTTATCAGACTACTTTCTTCTATAAAATTACATCTAAAATAGAGACATGTTATCTCACGTGTATTTCTAGAAAAACCACAATTTATAAAAGAATCCACTGTAAAACACGTATAAATTATATTTAATTAAAATCATTAAAAGATACACATCGTGTCAAGGCCTTTCATCAGGACATAGCTATTTTTTAACAAGAAGTACAGCAACACTATATATACATAAGAAACCAATTTCGGTTACAGTTATTAAATATGAATTAGATGAAACAGATGAATTAAAATGAAAACATTCCGAAGGCGAAGAGTCGAGCTTCATTTCAATATTATAGTTTCCGTAAATTTAATATACTAATTCCTTTTAGTTCTCCTTTAACAATTAAACATCTAAGCTTAAATGATCGGTATTTAACTAGACCCACTGGGGGGGGGGGGGGGGGGGGGTTATAAAATTCCTCTAAAACTCAATCAAGATACTTTCTTTTATATTGGACAAACAAAAAGAACTTTAAACAAAAGAATTCAAGAGCATATCCGTAACGTAAAAGAAGGAAAATTTCAGCCTTAGTCAATTTTATTTACGAAACCTCAGCTTCACTTTTTTTTGACCAAGCAGAAATCATCTCTTCTCCATCAACTAGCTCAGAATTAACAGTTTCGGAAGCTGTGAATATAATTAAATATAATTCAATCAATTTTAAAGATGCTGCTTTTCTTCCTAAAATTTGGTATTTTCTAATACAACCAGATATCTAATATAATTTGCATTCAGCAGTTCCTTAGTTCTAATGATTGTTTACAGTGAAAATTTTCTGCATAATTCCTATAGTTCTTGCAAGTTTTTTGTCTCTATTCAACCTAAAGAATTCTCCATTAAAGTTATTTAAAAGTGGCGATTCTGAAACAAGTCTTTCTCCTTGTGTCGCTAATTTCCCATCTGCGCAGCACTGGTGTGACGTGAAACCCAACCAGCCAACTTTTCTTGTAAAGATTTAAATTAATGCAAGTTCCTCAGCATGTTCCTCAACACAGATTAATGCATGGCCTCAACTGCTCCACAAAAATGTGTATGGTGAACCAAATGAAGCTCGACTCTTCGCCTTCGGAATGTTTTCATTTTAATTCATCTGTTTCATCTAATTCATATTTAATAACTGTAACCGAAATTGGTTTCTTATGTATATATAGTGTTGCTGTACTTCTTGTTAAAAAATAGCTATGTCCTGATGATGCCCTGGTGTTCAGGGCGAAAGGCCTTGACACGATGTGTATCTTTTAAGGATTTTAATTAAATATATTTTATACGTGTTTTACAGTGGATTCTTTTATAAATTGTTACTTTCTTCTATGTCATTCTGTATAAAAGAGCCGCTTACAGGTTAAAACGAAGAAACACTTAATCTTAGTTTCTCATAATATGAATTATACATATGCATTTTGGTTCAAATGAAACAAAAAATTGCTGAGAAGTTCTATTTTACAGAAAATAAGTAACAACAGTGGCGTAAAGTGATATATGCCCAAATTAAATTAGAATTCGTTTTTATAATGGCCACATCGTGTATCAAGTTTGATACCTTTATATTTTATAGAAACTCAGGCATAGCTTTCCCGTTCACAGAGAAAACTGCACACTGTAAAAAAAAAAAAAAAAAAAAAAAAAAAAAACGCAGGTTTACGGGGAAATCCCGGCAGCAGAAATTTCAGACAAAGCATGATTTTTTTTTTTTTTTTTTTTTTTTTTTTTTTTTACAGAGCAGCATTAGCAGTGCCAAATGTAACCGGTACGTTCTCAAATAGATTATCATGGCCCTTACACATATCGATCTTTATCGAAAATATTGTGTGATCATACACAATAGATGCCCTTCACATGAATAAGACAGATTGTAGCATAGCCAAAGACCTTTTTTTGGTATAGCAATGTCATTTGTTGGACAATTTGCATCAAAATTTGATAGGTATCTATTTATGTTAAATAAAAGCTAGATTTATGTAATTACGAAATTCTGTGCTTCAGTACTTAGAGCTAGATCTGTTAGAAAAATTTAGCCGCATACTCATAGAGAAATATTTTCTAACAATGTGTAAATCTTGGTTCGGGAAATCTCAAAATGAGTACATCCTTGGAAAAGCTAAAATTTTTTGTGCGAATCATGTACTTTCTCCCATGAATTTAGAAGAAGTTAAAAAAATTAGTACTTATTTTTCCGATTGCTAATTTTTATTTAATTATAGAGAAAGTCTGGTGTAATTATTACTTCCATTACCCTACTACCGTAGGTAATGGAAGTATTGTATTCGGTCTGAAAAGTCGATATCGGGTTTTCACCTGATTTACACGTTTTAAGGTCCCCTGAGTCCAAAAAAGTGGTTTTTGACAATTGGTCAGTGTGTATGTGTGTGTGTGTGTGTGTGTGTGTGGAGAATCGTCTGGCTATTATAGCTCAGAAACTAATAAAGATAGAGCTACGAAACTTTAGAATTGAAATACGTCTGGTGTACAGATAAAATTTCCAAATTTTGGTGAAAATTGAAAAACCGGAAGTGGGACATCGGAAACCTGAAGTGAGACCGTAAGTCCGTATCTCAAAAACGGCTCTAACGATTTTCTTCAAACTTTCTATATAAACACTCTATTAGATGTCCTTTCGAATGATATAGTTGATTAGTTCAGGAAAATTGATAGGCGTCCTGTATAAATAGCTCAATTTCAGGCCTCGCAAAGGCGTTCCTTTAGAAACGGTTGCACGGATTTTTTTCAAACTCGCCATTTTAACTCACTTTTAAACATGCTTTTGTATGTAATTATTGTTTTCCTGTCGATAATTGAGTTTACCCGGAAGTGGGACATCGGAAACCGGAAGTGGGACCGTATGTCCGTATCTCAAAAACGGCTCTAACGATTTTCTTCAAATTTGCTATATAAACACTCTATTAGATGTCCTTTCGAATGATATAGTTGGTTAGTTCAGGAAAATTGATAGGCGTCCTGTATAAATAGCTCAATTTCAGGTCTCCCAAGGGCGTTCCTTTAAAAACAGCTGTACGGATTTTTTTCAAACTCGCCATTTTAACTCACGTTTAAATATGCTTTTGTATGTAATTATTGTTTTCCTGTCAATAATTGAGTTTAACCGGAAGTGGGACATCGGAAACCTGAAGTGGGACCATAAGTCCGTATCTGAAAAACGGCTCTAACGATTTTCTTTTTAAATAACTTATTTGACGGATAGAGCAATTTTGTTACTTATTTAAATCAAAAATGTATATAAAATGTTTATAATGTGTGTAGTACTGGGTAATGGAAGTCGTGTGGCTGTTACACACCAGATTTTTTATTTTTTCAAATGATTCAATTAATATATTTTAGGAATACTTTTTACCTTTTTTTTTTTGAAAATAACGATAAGTTCAAACGCAGTTTTATTTTTATTCTAATATATAACAATAAGTAATTTGAAACTGTATTTTGAACATTTTATGCATATACTAAAAAAGCGGATAAATTTAATCATTAATAATACCTTTCTCACTCTTAAAAGCAATGTATAATATGAACAACCCAACAAAATAATTAGAATAGCCTACAAAATTAGTCCAGTTTGTGGACAGAATTATTATTATTTTTTGTACTTATAAGGTAGATGCTCCAGTGATTGGCATGCTCCAGTAATTGACATCTATCTCGAAATAATTAATAAATAAGAAAAATAAGAAAGTCATATATTTTAAATATAAGAATTTTAACATTTTATGTCAAACACTGGAGCATAGGGTGCTAATAACTGGTAAAATGAATAACTAGCAGTGTCAAGCACTGGCCCGCAGGGTGCCAATTACTGATAAAATGAAAAACTGGCAGTGTCAATTACTGGAACATTGAGTGAGCGTCAAAAAAAAATTCATTTAAAAAAAAATGTTATCAAATGCATATATTTTAACATATATGTGGTTCTGAATGTCTTTCATACCATATGTACTAACTTAAGATTTCTAAAAATATTTTCTGATGACTAGAACATTAAAAACATCAGAGATTGCTCTAAAAGTGTCAACGCACTTACCCTATATTTAATTATTTTTATCCGTCAACATATTTTATTTAAAAATTAACAATAATTTTCGACAAAATTTAAATTTATTATATCATAAAAAAATAAATAATAAGAAATTATTAACAAAATATATTATCTACCAATAAGTATTTGGACACTTTCGAAATTAGACTTTTGTCAAATATCTAAAAAAGTTCCTTGAGAATCATCTTAAAACTTTGGTAGTGTAAAAAAGATGTTATACCACATATATTTCAACAAAAGTTGTGTCCTGAAGTGGAAAAGGAGACCAGTAAAAAATTAAACAAGAAACAAAATGTTTTGGAATACCCTGCAAAAAGTAATAGTTTAAAAGCGTTTTTACTGTAGAAGGGGATTATGAACATTTTTTGATTATTTGTATAAGTTTCGATGAGCCTACCACATATATTCATTGAGCTATAATGGTTTCTTTAAACAATGAAAAAAAATTCTACTTTTTTCATTATATCACGTAAGGTATGAGACTTAGTGCAAAGACATTTTTAGAAAATTTGGCATACTAAATTAGACGCATCATACTGCAATCAGAATGCAAAAACATTCAATACCTTACGAAATATAAGACATTTTACTAAATAAATTTTAAGTACGCATACTCTAGCTTTAAATATATATATTTGCATAATTTAATAGCCAAAAGTATTGAGCAACTTATACGAAAACCCCAAACAAATATCAGGTAAATTCAAAAAGTTATGCAAGAAAGAATAAACAGAATTTGAGTTCTCTCAAAATAAAAGCTAAATTATAAGGGTTTTACTTACATTTTTACTTTGATTCAATCAATGCCCAATGGCAATACAGTGTTCGCTGATTGTAGATAAATATTGATAATATTTCGTTTCATCTTCCTCTTTTTTAGGAGAACTGAAATCTTGCTTATTCTTTCTCTCATAACATTTTGAATTGACACTGGGGTTTTCATATAAGTTGCTCAATAGTTTTGAGTTTTAAATTATGAATTCTTTTTAAAGTTAGCGCATGCCTTGTTGAAAATTTCTTAGGAAATATGCTCATATTTCGTAAAATATATAACTTTTTGCATTCTTATTGCAGTATGCTGTGTCTAATGTAGTTTACCAAATTGCCTAAAAATGGCTTTGCACTGAATCTAATACTCTACTTGTCATAATTGAAAACGTGGAATTTTTTTTCGCAGTTTTTTTTTAAATAATTCGTTATATCTCCATGAATTCCTGTTCAATGTCTTTTTATAGTCAATTTTGTCCTTTTATTACTTCCGGTGTGAGCCATTTTTTTTTTTTTTTTTTTTTTAACACACTTGACATTGTGAGTTTTTTTTTTGGTTTTCATCCCATGCTATTTCTATGGGGGTTTTAGCTTTTTTTCCCCTCTTTTCTACATTCTAAAGTGCGGTGGTAGTAGCTTCATACAAAATTTATACATATAATGAAATGTATCTTCATAATCACATGCTGCAGCCAAAACACATTTAAAGCATTACTTTTTACAGGGTGATACAAAACCTTTTAATTTTTGTTTAGTTTTTGGCCGGTCCCCTTTTCTTCTTCAGGACACAACTTTTGCTGAAATACATGAGATACAACATGTCCTATACACTAACAAACTTTCAAGATGATTCTTTAAAAAAAATTTTAGATATTTGACAAAGCATCTAAATTCAAAAGTGTCCAGACTTATTGGTAGATAGTATATATTAAGCATATAATAAGATGTGAGATTATGTAATCTTTTATAAGCTTCAAATACAATTTAAATTATGAGTAACCTAACATAAAAATTACAGTGCCTCTCGAAATCGGATCTGTTTGATGTCAGGGACTGAATTTTAATTTCACGTATCTATTTATTTATTATCTCAATTATTTTCATATAAAACAAACAATGAAACCAACTATAAATAATCTCTAAAAAATAAAGAGTTAAATTGAACACGTGTCATTTGTATTAAATATATTTAAAACACTTTAAACACACGTAAATATAAATTTATTTAAAAGATGTTAAAATTTCTTTATCCAAAGCTTTTCGCTTTAATATTAAAGCATCATCAGGGATTTATGATTCGTTTCCATTGCGCAGTTTTAAATATGTTTTCTTTTTACAGTCAACAGTTAAGTCTTTTAATAACGTGATATATTTTAAATATCAGCCAAAAAACTATATGAATTCCGGTAGAGGTTGGACCAAGGAGTTAAGAAAATTGAGAGAAACTGGAACTATTGAATATCATACGAGGTTATTGTAGGAGAAAAAACATCATGAATTAGCAGAGATAAACTATTAACTATTTGATAATACTGTGCCAAATTATTGGTAAAATTGCAGCATCTTTGGAATTTATTGCATTTTTGCATTTAATTATATGAATAGCTTCGGAAATGTAAAGTTCTTGGATAGTAGATGGTGCTGTAATAATTTTGGCTTTATCCCATATAGGGTTGGCGTTTGCGATGGCATAAATGAATATCAAAATACGAAATATCAAAGAAGCAAATAGTTCTACTCTGGTCGAATTCATTTATACCAACGCAAACGCCAACCCTATATGGGATAAAGCCAAAATTATTACAGCACCATCTACTATCCAAGAACTTTACATTTCCGAAGCTATTCATATAATTAAATGCAAAACTGCAATACCAAAGATGCTGCAATTTTACCAATAATTTGGCACAATATTATCAAATAGTTAATAGAGTTTATCTCTGCTAATTCATGATGTTTTTTCACCTACAATAACCTCGTATGATATTCAATAGTTCCAGCTTCTCTCAATTTTCTTAACTCCTTGGTCCAACCTCTACCGGAATTCATATAGTTTTTTGGCTGATATTTAAAATATATCACGTTATTAAAAGACTTAACTGTTGACTGTAAAAAGAAAACATATTTAAAACTGCGCAATGGAAACGAATCATAAATCCCTGATGATGCTTTAATATTAAAGCGAAAAGCTTTGGATAAAGAAATTTTAATATCTTTTAAATAAATTTATATTTACGTGTGTTTAAAGTGTTTTAAATATATTTAAAACCAACTATATTTTTCTTTCATTCAAATATTTAATAATAAATTTTTAAAAGTTATACGTACTTTGAATATTATATGTAGATAAAGTAAGACATGAGATAAATTTAATTTTCAGGCGTGTGACCTAATAAGGCATTAAATAATGTTGTTTTCAAAATAAGTTTTGTTTATAGCGTGAGATTTTACCTTAATTTTCATGTACTTTCACTGTGTTATAAATATTTTAAATATAATTTATTTGTTTATTTGTTGTTTTCATTATGTTAATCTAAAACATAACGATAATCAACTTTATTTACTTTTATTTCCTCGCTTAAAATATATATATATATATACTAGCAGACCCGGCCACGCGTTGCTGTGACTAAGTTATACGTTGAATTATACGGTTGTAAACTATTTAGTACAGTCAAATTATTATTTATGAACAAAGACGAAAACGTTGTAGCCGATGTAAAAACCCACAGGGTTGAGATTTGAAACTTAGGTCAAAATTTGGAAGCGATTGATAAAAATTTTCGTAGTGTTGATATTAAGCACAAATTAATTTTATTGTAGGGTCCTATAAATTTTAATGAAGAAGTGATATATATTATTTCTAATGCTGCTTTGGATAAAATTGCTAAAATGACTAATATATAAATTAAATTCTATTAAAATTCTATTAAAATAAAAGTATAAAAGAAACAGACGATTTTAAAATCAATTTTTATGGAGGAGTGAAATATAATATATGCTATAATGGATAATTTTACTATAAAATGACCTCATCATTTTAAATATTTTAAAGAGGGCAACAGCTGTAGTTATAAAAAGGAAAACAATAAGGCTAAACCAGAAAAATAAGTAAATTTGATAAATATTTTAAAACTTTAAAATTGGAAATCTTATGAAATATTGGACATTTAAAGTAAATACATGTATCATTTTAAATAGAAAAAGATTTTGGAAAAGTTTAGTGTATTTTAACGAAGAGATGAGAAGTTTTTGAGTATGTTAAAATTTTAATAGTAAATTCAAGTTAATAAAGATGGGAAACATTGAGGATTAAGATAAGAATAATTATAAGATTAAAAAAAAAAAAAAAAAAACTTTTTATATACCATGCTTTTAAATTTTAATATACTAATAATATACTATTAAAAGGAAAATGATAAATATTCTATCATAGTTTGAAGTCAAATTTGTTTTCAAATGTCTAAATAAAATATCTGATGTAAGATACTAATATTTTGCAGCGGAATAGATTTCATTTCTGTCATCCTTGGCGAAAAAAAAAGAATATCGCCAAATTATCTGGCGAAAATATTTAATTCCTTTCAAAAATCATGGTTATTTTAACAACTTATATTAAAAGAGTAATGAATAATATGAAACAATATTTCGTACAATACATATTACATGTCATACATACGTACAATGAATAATACATATTACATTTCGTACAATGCATACATCTGGTATGTATATTTTCGTGTTACGCTTTTGATCGCCAAATAATAATAATAATAATAAAAAAAGCCAAGGGCGACAGAGTTTTGAAATTTAAAATTAAAATTTTGTCAATTTGACAGCAAAATAATTCAATCTAACACCCGCGATAACTAATACATATCTATACCCAAATATAAGGATTAAAATCGGGAAATAAATTTCCTCGATTTTTAATAATTTCTTACAAAAAATCCAGTGGGCAATTAACATAGGAAATCTTTTTCTTGGCTGCACAGACGGTCAGTGAGTCACACTTCGCTTGCGTATAGAACTCATAGATATAGTATAGCATATATAGAATAGAGTGATCATTGGGGAGAAAAAAGTTATTCCTTTTCATTTGGGAAAAGACGACGTTTTTACCAAAATATGACCGTCTTTCCCCGAGTGAATACACACGGGAATACATACTAATATTTTAGCAAATAAAATTTATGAATAATTTATTTGCTAAAGGGGAATGGAAGACTCCAGATACAGTTTCAAATTCATATTTCTTTCTTTCTTTCTTTTTTTTTTTTTCAATACCACTTAATGGCTGTTTCTAAAGCTTTTATTTATTTTTCTTTTTTTTTCGGCATCAAAAATCTTTGTACGATAACATGGGGATGAGAGATCTATATATATTACTATATCTATGATAGAACTACATTAGCACTATATCAATGTGTATAAAATCTTTAAATTGATTATGACGTCAATTTTCATGAGATGCATAATTTAACTTTTTATAATTTTTTAACGTTCACGTTTGATTAAATGTATTTATTTTTATATTATTATGTCGAAAGAAAATGAACTCGTTTTTTTTTTTTTTTTTTTTGGCAACAATTAAATTAATGGAACTCACAGATATTTTGGAGCAACTTTAATAAAGGTCTATAATTAACAAATAATTGCAATAAAACAATATTGTGACAATAAATTGAGATAAAAACTACTCAAGTTGGACCAAACTGCACACAGTGTGCAAAATTTCATTAAAATCGGTTCCTTAGTTTAGGAGTTTACCCCGGACAAACATCGTGACACGTAATTTATATATATATACAGATATATATATATATTTGGCAATTATATTTCTATATTTTATATGTAAGATATTTGCAAAGATATCAGACAGATTTTTCTTCAGTAGCTTTGTTTTTTCATGCATAAAATTTACCGTATAATCTCAGTAACACAACACAATAACTAAAGTAACGCAAGAAAAAAACGGGTTTTTAAGATACCAATAGATTATTTATACTTATATTTATTTAATAGCTTTATAAAATTTTTATTACATGAATAAATTTCTAAGTACCTTGATTTATCTCAGCTTATTTCATCTTATGGCACCGCAACAGGAAAAGGAAGTATTATTAAGCCATTCTGAATGCTGAAATGCAAAATTTATCTTGGATATTTGAATGAATGAATATTCAGTTATGGTAAACTTAATGTATGAACCATCTGTTTGAAGTAGAACTTTGAACTGAAATACCCTTGAATATACTTCGACTATATATTTTATTATAAGCTGCCTTCTAAATCTTGCATTAAAAAAAAAGATGTACTCGTATTTTCAATTTTATGACGTGTTCAACAAGGTTATTAACTAAAGAGAGGAATAATGAAAAACTCTATTTCATGAACGTTACATATTATAATACAAATAGAAAAATATTATTTGTTATGAAGTTTTATTTTTCACCTCGTAAATATTCAGCGTCCGTGGTTAAATTCTTTCAAATACATTGTACTATTTTAAGTTTCACTGAATTAGTAACTATTTTGATATTTTGTTTAATCTCTTAATACCGTGTAACATTTCTCAAATATTTCCATAGGACTTTAAATCTTACGCAAAAAAATTACTACTAAGAGAAGACAGTCAGAAGTGTAAATGTGTTTAAAGTATATATGATAATTATCGTAATAAAAAAAAATCATTTAATAATAATAGATAACTATTACTATTATTCGATTAGGAAAGCTGTCACACTGTACTTGAATGACTTAAATTCCTCAGGCCTCACTGATGGACTATAGTCTGTTCAACTTAAACTGATACCGAAAATAAACAAAACCACATGTTGTTTGGCGACATGGATAATGTCACTGTCACTGTTGGCGCTAGCCAAGGTCACTCATTTCTCCCCTTCTTTTGTTAGAATTTTCCCACCTCTTCTTTTGTTATCTTAACACTTTTTCTTACTTTAATGGGTCTTTCATTGTTGTACGTCTTGTAAGGTACAAGTTTTTGTCATAAACTCCAAAATACAAAAAGAAGTGGTGGGGGATAGTTTATCTTTTAACGAGCTATTTTTTGTTTGAAGGGGGGAGTTTGTTAATGGATAAATATTAAAACATTCTTTTCATGAATAACAAAAGTTGCCATTTCCGCGAGAAAGACACAAATGTGGCATACCTTTGTAACCCATTTGTTTACTTCGGGTATCACTTTAACTTTAACGGACTATAGTCATGCTTTCTAACTGTAAATCGGCCTTAGAAGCAATTATAAAAAGAGACACTAACATCACTTCTGCGATTAATGTACTGCTTGAGAGTCTGAATAGTAGGGGAAAATCATGTCACCTTCAGTAGATCCCTGCTCACGTCAACATCGAAAGCAAGAGTGTGCCGACTAATTGGCTAAAGAAGCCCGTGAAAAAGATCAACCGGGTAACACCATCACACTCGCAGATGCAAACGCAGCGGCCAAAAACAGACTTCTACCTCACATCCATTAACTTCAACTCCCGATTCAACACAAAAACTTGAAAAGCGTCTAAAGGCAATGTGTTGCTTTCAAAGAAAATTTGGCACGCTTCTTATGCCATCTAGTGTCAAAGTTTTCATATAATTTTTGATTGGCTATTTTCAGCTAAAAAAAAAAATCTCAAAATAACAATGCCGCTAGATGGCAGATGCAACGCGTCAAACTTTGCTAAAATATTGAACCCTGACTTTATACGCTTTTCAAGTTTTTGTTTTCAACCGGGAGTTGAGGTTATTGCTGAATACGGCCGTAAGAAGCCACTTGCCACCTTAGAGGAGAGATAACCCTAGAGCATCCCCGAACGAAATCTTATGCCAACATCAAAACCACGTGACTGGGAGACACCGTATTTGGACAGGGGAGATTTTTACATGTATTTGAATGGGGATCTCTGCTATGCTACCGAAGAAATGGTGAAATACTTCGTTGCATTTGGTTCTAGAGAAAAATTTCTCAATGGAGAACCTATAACCTTTCACAGTCATATATATACTTCTAAACTGTATTCATATAAAATCATAATATTAAAACAAATAGACTTTTGAATGAAGGAAATCCAAATTATTCACATAATCATGTGTTTTAGATACAGTTTATTGAAAATTTATGGAAAAATAATTTATTATATTAATGTTTTTGAGTAGTTATATGTTTGATTTTTTCGTTTTTCATGATTTTTACTTATTATTTTCTTAAAAATTGAGAAATAATGAAAGAAATTTCACTTACATCTTTCAATCCAGATTTGGCGCGATTTGGCGAAATATTGAAATGTCTAATAAGTTTGATGTATGATTGTATTTTTGTGTTTTACGTCATTTTGCGGTGTTCGAAAAATAAATGATTGTATTGTTTGCAAAAAGCATAAAGAAATATATTTTATTTTTATTTACAAATTAGAATTATTTTTTTCCCCCATATGTACTTTATTATGAATTTAGAGATTTTTGCGTATTGACGATCTGTCTGCATTTATAATGTTAGATTGAGAGAATAAAATTTGTCTCTTTATTTCTTACAAGGCAAAATTTAATCCCATATAAAATTAACAAATTGTTTCCTATAAAAATTTTTATTTAAAAAATATTTTATTATTATAATTTATAAATATTATAATTTATAATTTCTTTAATTTGCTTTTCTATGCTCTGTAGAATATAGTGTATTTATTTATTTATGATTAATTTTTTCTTCTTCTTTATTCAAAGGATTTGAAATGATAAGATTTATAGAAAATTTCGTCTTCCGGTTTTCAATGAATTTACAGTTTTGAGGTGATCTATACACGTTTGGAGCATTTTTAGAAAATATCCACCTGTCTCCTGTCTCTTCTGTGTGTGTGTGGGAGAGAGAGACCAAAAATTTGTGGCTTCTCTATATCAAGAACTAATGCACTAATTTACTTTTTTTTTTTTTCAATCTTGAATTTAGTACCTATCAACTTCTTGTGAAAATCGCCCAATAAGTGGCACTGCTGTATAGTGATTTCTCTAATTTACGGGAATGCTGTGTCTCAGCTTCTGTTCCGTAAAATTACACGAAACATGGTATGCGAGAGGATCATTATAGAAATTATGTCAATTCAATTTGAATACATATTGGTCGACAGGTGGCGCTGGTATGATGCAGCTTTTTTCCCTTGTGCAGAAAGGCTATATTTCAGCTTTTATAAGAAAATTAAGAAAAAATGCTTTTTTATGATAAATGCATCGGAAACGTGTGTAATATGCGTTTATTTATTTCATTATAATTATTTCTCATGGCATGGTGTATTAAAATTCGACCTTTTAAATTTTTTTTCCCTCTGATATACATTTATTTATTTACTGTTTTTTTTTTTTTTTTTTTTTTTTTTTTTTTTGTGGTTGTCTACTGCAAAACGATTACAAGGCATTGTTGATGTCTGAAACAAATTATCCTCTACCTTTTGTCCTAATGATAATAAAGTAAACATTTTTTCATTCACAGAAGGGTATATTATTCAAAATGCAACAATACATTTCTTAGGATTTAAGCGTAACAAAGAATATTTTAAATAATTCAAAAATTAATGTCCCTTAAACTACATTATTATTATTTTTTAATATATATTTTTTAAACCTTCATAAATGTACTCAATGTACAATGCACCTTGTATGTTATTTTCATTTAGCTTTCCTAAAGATAAAAACAGATGGAAATTACAGGAAGGTAAGATTTTAAGAAAAAAGATTTTAAAGCCATTGACCATTCCCGTTTATGTTCAAAAAATTTCTTGCCAGATAATTTTCATAAAAATAGATTTGGAAGCACTTGGTTAAAAGAGGATGCAGTACTAACTGTATTTAAATTTCCAGAGAATTGTTCCCATTTACATTTGTTATAAAAATCAGATAGTCATTTTCACGTTTAATGACGGCTCGAATTAACATTTAAAAATTATTTATAACTAATATTTCGAACTATTGAAGTGAATCTAGCAAAATTATATTTGTAGCAGGTAAAATAATGAAGAAAAATGTTCTGTAATTTCGACAAAGTAAAAGATTTCTAACGGCGAGCTGTAGCCAAATGTGGTTGCCTCCCTGTCACGTGAGTAAGGTGAAAATCATTCAATGTTGACTTAAACTTTTCAACCCCACTTTTCCCTGCATGCGCTCTCTATCAGTATCTCTCCTCTAAGCTTGTCACCGACTTTATTTGCCCTAGAACTGGCATCCGCAATCGTCCAGACCTTTGGTGTCATCTGAAAATCCATAGACACGAAAACAACAACAGCCTTACTACTATTTTGAATAATAATTTTGCTTATTTTCATCCTTACTATAGCACAAAAGCGGAAATCGACGCATGACTTTTTTAAAACCTGACTCAATACTGATTAATATTATAGTATGTATTTTTTCAAATAACAAACGTATTTCTATTTTTATTTGTAATATAAATTCCTTATTTAGATTAAATGCATTTAGCTTACAGTTTATTTATTTTATGATACCTCTTTAAAGTGCTTTCGTCTGTCTGTCGTAAATAAAGAACTCTGATGCAAAGTTGCTCTATGTTAAAAGCCGACTCTATTTGGAACATATTTCACACTTTTCCTTCATCGTACCGACAACACTGAGCTCCATTGTAACAGGAGAGCTGACTTCCTATTCCCTAACGTTATCTAGCGCGGTCAGCGCGTATGAATACAATGCCGATAGTTCTGGTTCGCATTCGGGGCAAAAGAAACAATTTTCTGTACAGACTCCTTTGCTTCATGCAGTTTTTTTTTTTTTTTTTTTTTTTTTTTTTTTTTTTTTTTTTTTAATTTAGCAAATGCTTTCTTAGTTTAATTATACTTTAATTATAAATATTTTTCAACTTGCATTTAAGCTTTTATTTCTTTTATCTTATCATTTACATAAATATTAATTATATATTATTAAAACTTTTACAGTTGTTTGAAAATTTTATTTTGAATTACTTTCAATACAATTAGTGCAAGTAAAAATCCATTGGTCATTTAAAATTGCAAATTTGAGAAAAATAATAAGAGAGGTGGGAGACAGATACTTTAAAATATATCCTGATTTAATCATCTGTCTGTAAATATAAAACGTTTTAATGAAATAAAATATCTTTCAAATACTCAAGTGTCTGTGTTCATTTATTTAACCAATATTTTTATTATTCATTACAATTAATGAACAATGTAGAAATTCAATATGTTATTCTAATTAATTTAACATTCAATCTATATAAATAAAGAGAAGTGTCTGTGTGTGTGTGTGTCTGTGTATCTGTGTGTCTGTGTGTGTATCTGCGCTCTGGTGATCACACTACTGATCGCAGAGCTTCCAAATTTGGCATATAGGTACCTGGGACCCTGAAGGTGTGCACCTCATCGAGATTTTTTCGAATTTCGAATTTGAATTTTTTAAATTAACGTTTTTTCCATTTTAAATATTGGTTTTAATGCTTCATTTTTCACGAATTTATTCTTTTGCTTCAATCGCCTGCGTATCTTAGCAACGGCTATTACGCAACTTATTTTTATTTAATACATTCATTTGAAGGCTATTTTTTTTTTATTTGTTATATTTATTGAAAATAAAATCGTAATGCAGCAGAAAAAATTAAGTATAATTAGTTTTAAATTTAAAAACGTATTTATAACAGTTATGTTTAAATTTTTATAGTAGAACAACTTCTTATTTTTCATTTTGTAATTAATTCCTTTAAAAGAAAAAACTATTATTTATTAATTTTTTTTATTTGCAGTATTTATCGGGAAAAATGGTTGTATATACGTAGTAAAAAGGATTAAATTGATTAAAATTTATTTGTTTATATATTATATTTATTTTTTAATCACATTTTATTTATTTATTTATTTTTTAATTATTGTTACATTGGTCGGAATCAAATCGTAATAAAGTGTAAATAGCATGGGCTATAAAATACATGGTTCAAAACTAAAATATTTAATAGATGCTGAGATACAGTCATCTTTAAAATCGTAGCAGATCCCCCCTGTCGTCGATAAATATCCAGATTGAAGTGCCCGGAAAAATCTTTCTGCAGACATGGAAAACCTAGACCTGATACAGTGCGGGCAGGAAAAGAGCTGCCGCAGACAGCGGGTACCCGAAGCGAGGTTTGGAGCAATTTCAGTATCTTTTCTTTTCTTTTAGTTTTTTTTTTTTTTTTTTTTTTTTTTTTTTAAGTTAATGTGGTGTAAAAAAATAAATATTAATTCAATTCTTTCGAAAATTCATTTAAATATAGTGACCAGCGAAGCGGGCGTAGCCTGCCAGTTTATAAATAAATAAAGCTTTTTTTTTTTTTTTTTTTTTTTTTTTGTTATTTGATAATTTTTTGAAATTTTATTAATACTCAAATTTTTTTTTTCCTTATTTTTTATTTATTTATTTTTTTTTTTTTTTTAAGATTTATTTAAATGAGATGACTGTAAACGCCGAGTTTTTTTTTTTTTTTTTTCATCTATTAATTTAACTTTTAATTTCTGAACACTATAATTTTTGACATGATTACAATACTTTCCGCACTTAATTACGGTAATTATACCAAAAATCGAAATTTGAGATTTTAGTGTTTCAACATGTTTCCAGGTCCTCTGAACTCATATTTAATATTCTTACGATGATGTATGCGAGTGAACACGATAGCGTCTAAATGCTTTGTTCGAATGAGCTGAAAGTTGGTACATATGTTATAAGTCTGTCACCATAGCTTGAAGCCTATTGATTTTGTTTAATCTAGCACTTTTTTTTTTTTTTTTTTTTTTTTTTTTACACAAAAAATTCTTTACCATTATGGTCTATGGGCCCAAATTTGTTAAAGTGTGATAGCGTCTAAATGCCTTGTATGATTGAGCTGAAAATTTATATGCATGTTACAGATCACTTTCACACGAACTGTATGGATTTTGGAGAATCTACCACTTATAGTGTTTTACAGGGGCTCAAATTATTTAAAGTGCGATAGGGTACAAAAGTCTCATCCAATTGAGCTGAAAATTTATATAATTGTTATAATTCACTGTTGCACAAACTATATAGATTTTAGTTTGTCCAGCATTTCTACCTTTTTTACAGGGACACAATACAAATCTCTTTCATTGTAGATAAAATATACATATTTATCTAAGCGTGAAAAAGTGATAAGAAAATTTTACACAAAATCATCTTTGTATCTGTCTGAAAAAATATTGTAAGGTTAAAGAAGTCATTTACATAGTTTTTGGGAAAATGAGAGGGGTAGAATTTGCTATAATATTTACCGCTGTAAGATTTTTAATAAATTTAGAGAGAAAACATGTCTCATTTTATTTATTTAAAGCAAAGTACATAAAAATCTTTAAATTTTAATTTAAATATGATTTTATAGAAATGGTGAATTTGCACTATGAAATTTCTGTTTTTTCTCACTATCGCATACAGCAATTAAAACTTTGAGGGGGGGGGGGGGGGAAGTAAACTTATTTTCAATCGGATTTTTTTGCAACTTAAATCCTAGCAAAAAATATTAGTCATCTGGATTGCATTGCTCTTTTAAATTTATGCTTTTGCATTTTATAGTTTTTTATAAATTCAAATCTGTACCTCTCTAAATTGATTTTATTGTTATTTTTTACTTTCCAAGCATACATTATGTAAGGGAAGTATTGTAATTGCGAAAAAATATGATATTTTTGGATTCAGGGGACACCAAAACGTGTAAATAGAACAAAAACTCACTTTTGAAATTTTAACCCCAAAACAATACTTTCTCTACTTTACAGGTAAGAGAAAATAATAATTCAATTGGCAAAGTAGTTTGGAACTTAAAATGATAACTCGAATTTAAAAAGGTTCTGCTAATACAGCACTGAGCTACAGATTGTAACAATGGTATTCAGTGGAATATAAGCAGTTCCACCTATAAGCAAGTTATATAAAAATATCTCAAGTAAATATCAAACTAAATGCATATTAAAATGTTCTGTTATTTAAAGATTATGACCTTAAAAATTTAAAGTTTAACGAAATTTTTTGTTTTTTATTATAATGTTATAAAAGTAAATAACCAATCATTTAAATGACCACCTCCCACAAAATAATTAATAAAATAACCCCTTTTATTTTAGCAGTTAATGTTCGATATTAAATAATTTCTGTAATATATCAAAATTGGGGGGGGGGGAAATAGAAAGAAAGAAAAATACGGTTAAATAAAACTAAAAGTAAATGGGTTGATAGAGTAGTTTGGAACTCAAAATGTTAGCTTGAATTTAAAAAGATTCTTCGAATACAACACTGAGCTACAAATTGTTACAATGGAGCTCAGTGACCGACAATCGGCAGCTTTATCTAGAAGGAGCACGCTACAACGCCGACGTTCACTGTCGAATGACAGTTAAAATTTTTCAGGGGAATAAAATGATTCAGAGCTAACTTTTCTCCCTCTTGATAAATAATGATGACAATTTTTCTGTTTAATAATAAAAGAAAAAGAAATTCTTCAACCATTAAAAAAAAAAAAAAAAAAAAAAAAAAAAAACTGTACCTGGGATAATAAAAGAGATTACTTGATCGAAAAAGACTTTTACCATTCAGACAAACCCCTCTGAAAGCAAATAATTCAGAAATATCTTTTCTTTTTAACCGTGCTTCGTTAAACAGTTCAATAAGAAATATTACGAACATTAAATTGCCATCATCATCTAAGAATTTTTTACATCTCACGTAGAAATGCACTTTATTTATTTCGAAGTTTTTGTCGTATTGCTTAATAAAGTACATTTTAGTTTAACAAAATAAATTTTATTTATTCGATATAGACTTACCTTCTAGATTTTTTATGCATCATTTCAATTTTAGAGCGAGATTATTTATGTAAAACTTTATTATCAAAATATTTTGTTTTTAATTCACATTTGTATTTTTTTTTGTGTTGTTTTTATTGTATGTGATTAATGCCCATTAACTACACGTGTATCCTTTGCCCGAGTACAATGTTCTCCGTGGGGAACTTTCTAAAAAGTCCTTGTCTATATTTACTCTAGTTTTGAAGAAAACCATGCAAAACTCCGAATTATTTGGACGACCAGTGCGACTTGGGCTCGAATCCGGTACTTCTGGTCTTCCAGCTTGTATATTTTTTGAAAAGAATTTCTGGGTTGTTCCGTTGTATAAATCTTATGCTACGTTATATTTTATTTTATATTATCTATTTAAGCATTATCATACATTCTATGTTTACCTATATGCTATGTTATATTGTATCTTACATTCAGATATTATGCAAAAAGAAAAAAAACCAAAAACCAAAGGTATAAATGAATTGGTCTCTAATTTTTTTCATTTCCAAATATTTCTTCTTCCTCTGTGTTGTTTTTTAATTTTACTGCCTTAACAAATGTAACATAGGTGAAAAATTTGCGCACGATAACTTGATTGCAAATAATAATCATAGTTTATAAAAACATGGAAAATACTAAGGTTATAAAATATAAAAATTTCCAGGTGCATTTCTTAGAATATTTATTTTTTTTTAATGCACATCAGGTGCAAAAACATTCAAGATGCAAAGCAGAAAGTAATCTAATCTAAAAAAAAGGATAATTGTTGAATATTCGATTTATTGGATTAAACCTTATGCGCACTGAAATGCTTAGACAACGCAAAATTCGAGAAAAAAAAAAAGTAATAATAAAGCGTACAGAGAAAAATATTATTTTCGTTAATTATGATTAACCATCTTTCATTTTTTTTATGATGATTTGTGTACAATCAAGTTTAAGTAAAAGATAACAATAAAAAAACATTCTTTATACTTTTAAAGCGTATGTCGGGAAATTTTATGAAATCTTGTAGAATTTAAATTGATTTGATACTACTATGCTGTCATGTCCTTGAGGTAAATTTATAGCCAAAATAGCCAAGAGAGTCCGCGAGATAGTTTTCTTAGCAAAGTAGCCTGAACAACTTAATTAGACTTATCATGAAATGTAAATAAAATAAAGATTAAAAACATAAAAACCATGCAATCAAATTAAAGTTGTACCATGCCCACACAGCCACTTACATCCATAAGATATCTATAAAAATTAAAAAATAATCCATTAAACTTGTATAAACATAATACAGATATCTATTAGCACGATGAATGTCACTCTTTTTTACATCATTAGGTGACTGTTAAATATCCAGTAAATCTCCGAATATCCAATAATTGGACTTATTAAATCTAATAGCTATTGAAAATATTTAAATCTTATTTTGATCTAACATGTTACATCTGTTACACATTGGAAAAAGCACGTCTAAATTTCGTTTACATTTAAACAGCTAATAGATATCTATAATTAGTACAGGAAATCCAAGACTTTTAATACACATTCGTAAGATTAAAACCTGAATAAACTACTATGTCAGAAACGCCAACGAAAAATATTAGAAATGCATACAGCTGTTTTGGTAGCCTTAAGCGTACTGTCTTCAGTGCGAAAAGGAAGACGGTACTTTTCGCACTGAAGACGGTACGCTTAAGGCTACCGAAACAGATGTATGCATTTCTAATATTTTTCTTTGGCGTTTCTGAAGTAGTAGTTTATTCAGGTTTCAATATTCTAACGCCAAGTCTCATGTTATTATAACATTCTTAAGATATTTTGTACGTTCTATAGACCATTGGATGTAATTTAGATGTCTAATGGATATAAGTGAGTGGTTTATTAAATTTATAAATTATTGAACTTAGAAAATAAAAAAGCACACGCACTTGCAGAACGCCATAGAAAAGTTTTCTTTCTTTCTTTTTTTAATATTGATAGGAACAAAAAAAACGTAGTATTTCCTGGGGCTCTTTTAAAAATGAAATCTGAACTGATGTAGATTTTAGAAGAATACTTTGGAAATATAAAAATCGGCATAAGTTATTTTCAAGTAAAATTAGGCGTGCGACATTTATAAATGGTGTCAGAAGTGGGATTAGCATCTCTTCTGACAAACCGTCAGCTGCCGCACACCCTAAATGTGTGTCTGTTATGTTATTTCTTTCTTTTTTTTTCAATAACGAAAAATTCCAAAAAGTAATTGATACTTCTAGATGTATTCCATTAAACCAGTATAAAATTATCTTACAAACTTTTCTAAAATTTCCTTAAAATCAAGTTCAATTTCCATCAGCTGGGCTTAGACAAAATTTTTCTCTTCTTTTAATATATTTTCCCTTGATGTTTTCCTTTCATACACAAGCAAATCACCATTCCATAAAGCATTATATACATCTAAATAAAATTTTTAAATATAAGATGTAATTTTAGCATTTTGAAATATTTTTTTGACAAATATCTTGGCAGTATAACAATTTATTTAATAAACGAATGAGAATGTTTCGAATGTACAGAATTTGATTTACAATTCTTCTTGTTTCATTATCTAGTAAATTTAAATAATTAATTAAATTCGCCAAAAAAATCCGCATATTTTATTGAAGTTTAAATGATACAAGTGTAATTATTTGTTCTGTTTAAATCTAATTTATATTGCATATTAAAGAGAATAAAGATAGAAAAAAGTGCGTTTAAATTTACGAAATAAAGAATCACATATAAGCAAATAATATTTTAAATTAAAATTTAGGAAGGCAATTTTGAATTGTAATTAAGCTACTTTTTCGATATTAAAAAGACATAACTAAGCTGTTCATTATTTGAAATGAATTTAATAAACTAAACTTAAAATATTTAACGTTGCTTAATGGTGTTTATTTTCTTATACTTTAAACCAAGGGAAAAGATTCAAGTTATTTATTTTCAAAGTGTATTTCAGTAAATTAGTGTTGATGTTTTTTAAAGACAACTCAAAACAAAAAGACAATTGTAAATTAACTTTAAATTTACATCGCTAATTGTTAGAAATTAATTCTTTTAAAATTCTTTTCCTCTGCTTAAATTTTTCTGAAATTATACTTAGGAATTTCTTTCGTTGTTAAAAGAAGCGTTAATGGATATTTGTTTAAATGCAAAATTTTAATAAAGTATTTAAAAAGTTAAAATTTTAATTATGTATAAAACAAAGTATACAGAATTACCAGATATAAAGATTTTTAACATTTTAATCTCAAAATCATGATGATATAAATTAGGATAACTAATTAGTAAGAATGTAAATTTCCAGTAGATTTATTAAACGTGTTAAATTTGAAATGTTATTACGTTTTTAATTATTAACCATTGAGTTGCTATTATTTTGACTTTACAATAAAAATTATTAACAAAAATAAAATAACAACAAGACTTTCAAAAAAATTTTGTATCTTCAATAGAAAAGGTTTTTGATGGCATTTGAGGAAACTTTCTTCCTTTTGAATATAATACCAAGATAGATTCCAGATATCTTTGTTGTTTATGAGGCATTTGAAGCAAAAATTGTATTCTTCAAGCAATGAATAACCGAAGCATTATATATGTACTGAATGAATTTATAATATGCAATATTATAAATTGCATACAAGTATGTATTCGTAATAGTATACAACATATCTTGTATCTATACAACATATCTTGTATGTTCTACGTCTTGTAAGTTGCCTGCATTACATATGTAAGACTGAAGATATGATGATTGACTCTTACGATAAAGTTTTCATTGCCCATACGCAGACACACAGGGAAACAGACTTTTTCTAGTTAAAACTATGTCCAAGGGACCTTAAAACATGTTGCTCCGAAAGACATAATTTTTTACGAAAACTATAATATAGAAAAAAGTAAAATAATAATAATAATAATAATAATAAGTACCAATCTTTTATTGAAAATTAAACATAAATTGATAGTGCGAATTAAAGGTATCTTGCTTTTTGAGCACTTTGAGGCACTTCATACACATTTTTTGATAATATAAACATTAAAGTGCTATTTTTTGATTTGTGCATTTTTTTTTCTTTTTGTACGGGTTTCTATATGTATATAGAACATTGGTTGAATCCATACGTATATCCATACATATAAACGAAAAAGAATTCGGTTTTATTATCAATATTTTCCTTCAGTTCGATTATATATATATATATAAACTGCATTTACACAATTTTCAGAAAAAAGTCGCTATTTTCCGAAAACAGAACAAAAAAGAAATTCTATTCTAAAACATTTCCATGTACAAAAGAGATCTTCATATTAAATTTTATCTTGTTATTTTGATATGTCCTTGACTTGCCTAGAATATTTGCTTTATTCCACAGTAAAATTTTTATCGTTGAAAAATTTCGTCCTTGTTTTCCTGTTTTGAGCATGTTTGTTTCATTTTATTCCCTTCAGAACTAAAATGGGAAATCAATATTAAAATAAATTCTTCTCTGAATCGTACATGTTCAATTTTGACGAAACTTTCAACATTAGTGAAAACTGTGGGTGTTCGATATTTTTACTATTGAAAGTGCTTTAAGATGTAAAATGTTTATTAAATGGCATTTCGGAATATTTGGCCGATCTGTTCAAAAATCAAATACTTACAGTTTTACCATAAATAAAATTTGGTCTACACTGTTAAAAATAAAACGCTATATTTCACCGGAAAAATGGTTCCTGTTACCTGCAACTAATATTTTGGTACAAAGTTTCTCCATTTCAGCGGTATTTACTACTGAAATGGTACCATTAAAATGTTAAAACATTGCACCAAAGAATCGGTCGCAGCTAATTGGAACCATTTTTCTGGTGAAATATAGTATTTTATTATTAACAGTGTATGATATTTAGAATGTGATTAAAAACACATGTTATTTAAAATGTGATTTATGAAGAAAAATTGTAATTTTAAATTTAAATTTAACTTAGGAATTTTCGTTATATATATATATATATAAACTAGTATGCTGTGCCTACCACAAATCTTTCATCTATATCAATTTATGTAACAGCGTCGTTTTACAGTTAACATAAACAAATATTTAATCCCTATAAATATTTAACAAAAGTTTTATGATCGTTATTGTTATTTCCGAGACAAATAAACGCACATTCTAGCAAAACAGTTAAAGTGTTGTATTGTTGTCAATAAATTAAATTGCTCAATGTTTCAATGGAATTTCTCACATTTGCTACCGTTATTGTTATTTCCGAAACAAATGAACGCTCATTACAGCGAAACAATATAAGTTCTTTATTGTTGTGAATAAATTAAATTGCTCAAATTAAATTAAATCGGTGAAAATCGTTGCAAATCGGTCTTTGAAATTACTTTTTTGGAATTTTAAAGGTCTGCTTTGAAACGTATCAAGATGATACATACTACAATTTCTCAAAAAATATCTTATTAGCTAGTGAGAAATGTTTTAATTAAAAAATATTATGTACTACTTGTATTCTATGGATATCCCTAGGAAGTAATCTGTAAATTCAAGCATTTATTTTTGAAAACAAGACAAAATAACCCTGTTTGATCTTAAACGATCGAAACAATCAACAAGTACTTTCAAGTCAACACTCCACTGTTGCTGTTGTGCAACTAACTGGAATAGCAGCGGTTCACTCTACTCCATTCCTCCGATTCTCTATATGCGCAATCTCTGTTACCGTGCGATCTCTCCTAGCTTACCTGAACATTAAAACGAATATAAGTTTACTTTGTTTACTTTTCTCACTCTTGCGAGGTTATAGTAACAAACATTATTTTAAATTATAATATTAAGAATAAAAAAAAAAATCGACCGCAAAATTAAAAAAAAAAAAAAAAAAAAAAAAAAAAAAAAAAAAAATCAAGATCATTTTAACGAAAAATCTTTTAACGTTTCAAAAAGTCAGTACAATTTAGACAAAGCCATCTGACGGCAAATAATCTAGAAGACCTTTTTCTTTTTTGCCGTGCTTTGTTAAACAGTTCAACGGGAAGAAATATTATGAACATCAAATTGCCATTTTCAACTACTAAATGATTTTTATACCTCACATAAAAAGTAACTTATTATTGGAAATTCCTTGGAATCGAATTCAACTTTGTCAACTGGGCTTTCAGGAATTTTATGCTATTTAAACGGGTTTTTTACCTAAAGTTAAGCCATAATGCAAGATACAAATTTTGAAGTGCTTTGGTCTATTTCATGTTATAGAAAAAGGAAAGAAAAGAACGATTTTATTTTTTTATTTTTTTTAATTATGCAAGTAGTTTCTGATATATCTTAGTTTATTATTATTATTTATTTTGTTTTTGTCTCTGTGTGTAGAACTTGTGATAAGAAAACACAGTGCTCGAAAACGTCAAATATCTAGAGATAAAGATAGAGAGATACACAGATAGATATATACATTATTCAAAAATACCACTGGAAATGTTAGATAATTTTAAATAAGTTTAATAAAAATTTATTCGTAATATATTAATTTACTAAAAAAAAAAAAGAAAGAAAGAAAGAAAGAAAGTGGAATTTTAGAATATATTTACTTTGATTTACAATTCTTCTTCATTATCTGCTATCTTTAAAGAATTAATTAAATTTAGTAAAAATATACTCTGCATCTATAATCAAAATTTTAAATGCGACATACGTGTAATTATTTGTTCTCTTTGTATCTGATTCCTATTACATTTCAAAGAGAATGAATTTTGAAAAACGTACGACTGAATTCTTGAAATTATAAATTGCAAATATGCAAACAACATTATATATATTAATATTCCCAAATGCAATTGTAATTAAGATTATTTTATGATGCTTATAAAAGATATAATTACTGCACTCATTATTGAAATGAATTTAAAAAGCTAAACTAAAAATCCTTAAAGAAGCTTTATTTTATTTATTTATTTATTTTTGTTTTCATTTTTGTCTTTCGAGTTACTAAAAGAGCTCCAACTTATTTAATTTCAAAGTAAATTTTAGTAAATCATTTCCATTAAACGCAACTGCAAACAAAAAACAATTGCGAATTAGCATTAAATTTACAACGTTAATTTATTGCACATTAATTTTTAATTCCATTATCCGACTATCGTAGGTAATGGAAGTATTGTATTGGGTCCAAAAATTCGATATCGAGTTTTTATTGTTTTACTTGTTTTAAGATCTCCTGAATTTAAAAAAGTAGTTTTTGGCAACTGGTCAGTCCGTGTGCGTATATGTGTGTAAAAGCGTGTATATATACACGCTTTTACATATGTGTATGTATGTGGCAAAACTTCTGACTATCATATCGCCAAAATTTTTAAAGATCAACGAAACTTCATCTACGAAACTTTGAACTTCGAAACTTCAGAATTGAAACAGATGTTGTGTACAGATGATTCTTCGAATTTTTGGTGAAAATTGGAAAACCGGAAGTGGGACCATAAGTCCGTAACTCTAAAACCCTAACGATTTTCTTCAAATTTGGTATATAAACACTCTATTAGATGTCCTCTCGTATAAAAAATTGGTTAGTTCAGGAAAATTGATAGGCATCCTGTATAAATTTCTCAATTTCGTATCTCGCAAGTGCGTTCCTTTAAAAACAGCTGTACAGATTTTTTTCAAACTTGCCAAATTACACACCTTTTAGATATACGTTTGAATGTAAATATTACTTTTCGGTCAATAATTGGATATGCCATGTTTTGGTAAAAGTCGGTTTCTCAAAAACGGTTCTAACGATTTTCTTGAAATTTGTTACATAAACCTACTTTAAATATCCTTTCTAAGGTATTACGTGATTATTAGGGCCGCGGTAGTCGGTAGAGCGCCGGCCTCGTAATTGGAGATTGCGAGTTCGGTACTCGAGCCGGACAAAGACCGTCGTGTACACTAATAATGGCTGGTGCACGTAAAATCTGTCGTGGCCGCAAAGTCCTCCATGTTCCCATCAAAAATTATACCTCTGGGGGTCACCGAAGCGGGAGAGCCATCCTTTCCGTGGAGGATCAAAATTGTGATGGCATGTCTCCGGACCACCTATAGGGGTGTGTCCCAGACCGTCGCCAATTGCCCATCTGCGCAGCATTAATGCGACGTAAAACCCAATCACAACCACAACTACGTGATTATTGAAAGAAAAATTAATAGGCATCTTGATTAGGTAGGTCAGTTTCAGACCTCGGAAATTAAAATTTCAAAAAAAGAAAATGGCTCAACCAATTTTTTTCTCTTTATTATTTTTAAATTCCCTATATAAATCTGTTTTATATGTATTTACGCGAAGGTCAGATTACTTTTACCGGAAAATTTTTAGTTTTCTAATTTTTTAGGTTAATTTTATGTCTTCTGATTACATAATCTCCAAAGAGTGCATATAATACATGTAATATCGGACAGTGGAAGTCATTTGGCTGTTTCACAACAGATATTGTTTTTTTTTTTTGCTGTTGAAACTTTTCTGAAATTAAGTTTGGAAATTTTCTTCGTTTTCAAATGAAACGTTAATGGATAGTTACTCAAATTCTTCATTTTGATAAATAATTTAAAACGTTAAAAGTGTCTTATAATTTATGCATAAATTATAAGATAAGGTAATTTTTAAACTTAGTGTCAAAAACCGTATGATATGCTTCAAGATAACTAATTAGTAAGATTGTAAACTTACTGCAGACTCATTAAACGTGATAGATTTGAAATATCAATACAATTTTTATTGTATGAACTATATACCTCTTGTTTTGTGTTTATGAAAATTTTCATTAGTAAATTTATAAAACATCCAGATTACCAATTATATTTTTATTTATTTAATTTTTCTTATTCAATAAATTATACAAAAATTTTTAATGCGCAATCTGCAGCCGTTAGGTTTCACAACATCATTGACGTGAATGAAGGAGAAACGGATTACTTACAAATTTCCGAATTGCCGAGGTTAGAGCTTCCATAGACCATCTCTTTAATTTCTTTTTGTTTCTACTGATTAATTAAAAGTTCTTTTATACAATTTATCGGTATTAAAAATCATATCTATCTGATGGATTAGGACTAACATAAGAATGAGATCTCAATACAAATGTCATTAAATTATAACAATAAATATTTAACAAAACTTTTACTATCATTATTGTTATTTTCTAAACAAATAAACGCACGTTACAGCTAACAATTAAAGTTTTCTATTGTTGTCAATAAATTAAAATGCTCAACGTTTGAATGAAATTTGTGCCAGAATTTTTAACAATTAAAGGGGTGTTGATGGCTGAAAAATCGTTGAAAGTTGGCATTTGAAGTTACTTTCTTGGAGTTTTAAAGATTTGAAACGGATCAAAATGAGATATATTACAATTTCTCAAATATTATCTTATTAGCTTGTGAGTAACCTTTAACGTAAAAATATTTTATACTACTTTTATTCTATGGATATGTAAATTGGATATGTAATGATATGTATGGATATGTAATATGGATATGTAAATTCAAGTATTTATTTTCGAAAACAAAACGAAATAACCACATTTGGTCTTAGACAATCAAAAATATCAACATGCACTTTCATGTCAACAGTCTACCTTTGCTGTTGTACAACTACCTGGTGTAGTAACGCTCGCACACTAATCCTTTCTACCGATCCTCTATGGGTACAATCTCTGCTACCCCACGGTAGCAGAGATAACACCGCACGGTATTAGCCGCATGGTAGTAGATCTTTAATATCTTTACGAATATAAGTTTATTCTTCTTCCTCTTGCAAATAATATTAATAAGCATTATTATGTTTTATATTATTAAGAATAGTAAAAGTATTTCTTCAACTATAAAAATTTAAAAGAAACACACCATGAATAATAATAGAGATTTTTTTATGAAAAGACTTTTACCGCTTGAAAAACCATTACTATTTAGACAAAGCCTTCTGACAAAAAATAATCCAGAAATCTATTTTACTTTTTACCATGCTTCAGTGAACAGTTCAACAAGAAAAAATATTATGAACATTAAATTGCCATTTTCATCTATTAAATGTTTTTTATACCTCACATAAAAAGCAATTTATTGTCGAAAAACAAAAGCTATAATTACTATGTTCATCATTTGGAATGACTTTAATAAACTAAATTTAAAATCAAAGCCATTGCTATTTGGAAAAAGCCATCTAACAGCAAACAATTCAGAAGACTGTTTTCTTTTTTACTGTATATCATTAAACATATCAACAAGAAGAAATATTATGAACATTAAATTGCCACTTTGATCTATTAAATGTTTTTATATCTCATATTAAAAGTAATTTATTATTGGAAATTCCATGAATTAAATTGAACTTCATTAACAGTTTTAGCAGAAATTTTCTGTTATTTAAATGAGTTTTACCTAAGGTTATCACTCAAGGGAAAAGGAAAATTTTAAAGTACCTTGTCCATACGATGTTACAGAAAAGAAAGGAAAGGACGATTTTACTTTTTTTTTTTTTTTTTTTTTTTCGCAAGTAGTCTTAGATTTGTTTCGGTTTTTTACTATTATTTATTTATTTATTTTGTGCATGTGTGTTAAATTAATACGAAAACATCGTGCTCCAAAATCATATATATATATATAGATATAGATACACTATTAAAAATGGTTTCTCAAAAATGAGCGAAATTGTCTCAAAATAGCTCCGAAATAATATATACTTAAATTTGAAAACCCATATACTCATTTTTGAGTATATTGACATGCTCGAAAATGGGGATATTGGGACTCTTAGTGGTCAACCCCATTTTTAAGCATGTCAGTATACTCAAAAATGAGTACATGAAATTTTCAAATTTAGGTATATATTGTTTTGGTGCTATTTTGAGACAATTTTGCTCATTTTTGAGAAACCATTTTTAACAGTGCAGAGAGATAGATAGATAGACGGACAGATATATAGATATATTATTCAAAAATACTACACGAAATGTCAGTTATTTTCAAATAAGTTTCTTAAAATTTATTTGCAATATAATACTTTACTAAAAAAATGAAAGGGGAATTTCCAGACATGTTTACTTTGATTTACAATTCTACTTCATTATCTGGTATGTTTAATCAATTAATTGAATTTAGTAAAATACTCGGCATCTGTAATCAAAATTTTAAATGCGGCACACGTGTAATTATTTGCTCTCTTTGTATCTGATTCCCATTACATTTCAAAGAGAACGAATTTTGAAAAATGTACGATTGAATTCCTGAAATTATAAATCGCAAATATGTAAATGATATAGTGTATTAATATTCACAAATGCAATTTTGAATTTTAATTAAGGTACTTTTTGGATGTTTGTAAAAGATATAATTACTGTGTTCGTTATTTAAAATGAATTTAATAATCTAAGCTAAAAATCTTCAACAAAGCTTAAGGATTTTTTTTTTCATTTTCATCTTTTAAATTTGTGAAAAATCTCCAAGTTATTTAATTTCTAAGTAAATTTGAGTACATCAGTCTTCCTTTAAAAGCAACTGCAAACAAAGCAATTGCAAAACAGCATTAAATTTACATCGTTAATTTATTACACACATATTAATTCTTTGATTTTTCTTTCTCTATTTAAACTTTTCTGAAACGAAATTTGGAAGTTTTTTTCGTTTTTTAAGAGAAATGTTAATGGATAGTTGCTCCGATGCATCACTTTGATAATTTAAAACGTTAAAAGTGTCTTATAATTTACGCATAAATTATAAGATATGATTATTTTTATTTATTTTTATTTATTATTATTTATTTATTTATTTATTTATTTATTTATTTATTTATTTTTATTATCATTATTTTTGTTGTTGTTGTTGTTAAAAGCCTTATGACATGCCCAAAGATAACTAATTAATAAGACAGTAAACTTATAGCAGACTCGTTAAGCAGGAAAGATTCAAAATATTAATAAACCTTTTATTGTCAGCCTTATGTTTATTGATTAGTACCTATTATATATATATGAAAATTGTTATTAGTAAATTTATAAAACATCCTGATTACCGAATGTATTTTTATATATTTATTAATTTTCTTATTTCAATAAATTATTCAAAACTTTTTAGTGCTCCATCTACAGCCGTTAGATTTCACAAAATCATTGATGAGAATGAAAGAAAAAACGGATTACGTGAAAATTTCTGAATTGTCGAGATTACACCTACTTGGCATGTTGAAAATGAAAAGTAAACTTAAATATATATAAAAATTGCTTAATTTTTTTTTCATACGGGGCAATGTAAAATAGTTCTGTAATTCCTTTGTGTGTTTCTCTAAATTCTATTATTTGTGTTCAAAAATAAAATAAATGCGTAGCTTTGCAGATGAGCAATTATTAACTTTTTGTCAACAAAACCACTCATATATGGAAAAAGAAATTAGTATATTTAGTGCACCTTAGTTTTAGAAGTAATCTTGACATTTCTAGAAGAACGTGTACCCTTAAAGGTTAAAAATTTGCTTTAGACTATTTTTTTTTCTTTTCAATATTGCTTATCAGACATTAAGGGTCAAAAATTTTGTTTCTTAGACAACGATAAAAGTATCGAAATATCTATTTGTGTAAGTATTAAATAAATACATAATATGTATGTAGTATATATGTGTTTGTGTTCTTAGTTGTATTTAGTATGTATGTGTATCATATATTTTATATTATACTTAAGTCTGGTGATAGAATGAGGGTGTGCGCTTAGCGTTTCAGAGTATGGCCAAATCACTACACGAGGGTCGTAGGCCTGGGGTGGTGTGCCTTCCGTGTAGTTTTTCTAGATGGTCCTAGGCCGTAAACAATGCAAGTATACAAACAAGTGAGTTTCGAAGAAAACCACAGAAATTTTTGTCTACGTCGACGAGCTCGACCTGGAATTGAAAGAGGCACTTCCCGTCTACCAGCTTGAAGGCAAAAGCGCTCGACCACTGATGGGTCAGACATGATGAAGGAAACTTAGAATGGTGTTAAAGAAGATAATCCAAATGAGGGTTATTGGGTTCGTTGATTAAAAATGTTGGATTAATTAGTTAATCATTATGTGATGGAGAGATAGCTTTTTTTAATTAATAAAGATGTAAGTGTAACTGCATGCTACAAAAAAGGGGGCCATAAAGGCAATTTTTTTCTATGTTAAAATTCTACTGTCAAATAACTTTCGATAGACTTTTGTTAATTTTCCATTTCATATTATTGATTAATTAAAAGTTCTATTAAGTAGTTTATCAGTATAAAAAGCATTTATCTGAAAGCTTAAGGCAGACATAAGAATGAGATTTCAATCTAAAACGTCATTAAATTATAACAATAAATCTCTAACAAAGCCTTTACTGTCGTTATTGTTATTTCCGAAATAACTCAACACACATTGCAGCGAAACTATTAAAGTGCTGCATTGTTGTCAATAAATTACATTTCTCAAAATTTCAATAAGTTCTGTAACAAAGTATAATCGTTAAGGAAGCATATTTTTAATTGGAATATCAATTTTTACGTAATTACTTATAAATCTAAGACTCACAACAACAACAATTTTTTTTTTTTCATGTATGTTTCGTTTTATTAAAAATAGATAAATAAATAAATAAAAATAAACAATTGTACATCTCCAAAGCTGCGTATTTATTCAATATTTGAACACAGATAATTAATGAATTCTAGGTATACATAAAAAATCATGTTGTTGCACAGTTAAAATTTTTATATTAAGCTTTGAATCAATTTTTATTTGCATTTAAACAAAAGTTTGCATTGCATTTTCAACATGCTACATATGTGTTCTCACGGCAGTTTGGATGCGGTCCGTTTCTCCTCTATTCAGGCCAGTGAGAATGTAAATCTAATCTTACCTCGGTAATGAGATGGGGAAGACTTCGTGTTTAAACTTCAAAGTTCAAAAGGAGTGGGAGATTTACCATATATATATACCTTTTTGCATACATGCAAAATGACCCAAAAGAGGGTTAAAATCGTAGTATCAAATTATGCAATCCTGTAGCAAAAAAAAAAAAAAAAAAAAAAGTTAATTTTAATAGAATTAAAAGTAAAATTGCAACATATCTTCACTTTTTTCTTTATCCTCTGTTAAAGTTTAATAAAATGTCTGAAATTAAAAACTTTTTATAAATCGAATGGTTGAAAACAAAGGCTTCGACTCCAAAATGCCCGAAAAACAAAAACCACCATCAAGAAGATATTAGTTTACATAAAATAAAATTTAGGTAAAGCATTTTTCTTAATAACATGCTTATTTGATTACATTTTCAAGGTCACAGGTTAACGTATGCGCAAGTGGAGCAATTTCATATGTAAAATAGGGATACATTTTCAACCACTATGATCGTCACCATTTTGAATGCAGGCCTGCAAATGTGCATTATTATGTCGTACAGATGCGTTTGTCGTTTTGCTGTATTCCAACCATTACCGAATCAATGGTGTCTACAGGTAGCGTTTAATTACTTCCGACTTTTCATAAATATTAGGTCAATCCATTGAAATTTGGCCAAGTGTTTTTAAATATTTAATTCAAATGAACAGCAACAGAAACTTAATACTTATTCCCTAAGTACTCTCCTTCTGTTACTACCACATGGGTCCAGCAGTCTTTATGCTTCCGTGCAGCTGTATATCTACTTCTGGTATTACCCTCCTCTATTTCTCTAGCCAAACCTACTCTTCCCGAGACTGGAATGTAGCACTACGAAGATTATTCTTTAAAATGGCAGAACAACCGTAACCGCAGTGCGAAAGATCAAGCAAATAAGTGGGATAAGCCCACTCTGTAATCCTCTCGTCACGAAAAACTCCTAGATTTTATTCGATTTGTGTGGCCTTGCTTTATCATGCAGAATCATTACCCTCTTATAGTTCTTTCCAGAAAGCCATGAGACAATATTCTTATTCAGAAAATCTTCGTAGTAGTCAGCAGTCACATTCTTACCAGTCGGTAACAACTCCCAGAAAGTGATCCCGTTCTAATCTAAGGCCAGAACAAGCATGCGATATAGACCAAGAGTATTATGAACAAATAAACGTGGTGGTGGCTCTTTTTTAGCTAGCCAGTACTTGGACTGGGTTCAATCCTTCAGGGCTCTCAAAAACACCGAACTCTCATCTACAGCCAAAGTCTGCTGAAGTAGTCGAGGATGTTTCGTCGATAGTTGCAGATTACGGTTTGATGCTGCAATTCTAGTTGCCCTGTTTTCTGGGGTCAAATCGGGAGGAATAAATATTCCGAGCCTCTTACTTAGTTTTAAATAATCACTTAAAATTCGATGAATAGTAGACTGAGGAATGCCTAACTCCTCAGCAAACTCCATCTCCGACCAGTCCCTTTCTTCTTCGAGTGCCAGCCTCACAGCTTCAATACGTTGATTGCGATCAGGTGAAAATGGTGAGCCTCCTCTGCCTTCGTTGACATCGCACTAATTTTCTTGAAAACGATTTTTTTTTTTTTTTTAAGAAAGCAGAAGTATGTATCATTCAAATGATATTTTAAATATTTAATTGATTTGATTTTTATTACTTATGTATCATATAAAATAGTTTAATAAAGTTTATAAGACAACTAAAGTCCACTCACCTTGTTTATGAGTATCCTCTGAAAATTTCAAATCAGAAGAACAGAAATATTCCAAATGTAGTTAAGCAGCTTCGGTTTCAGGAATTATCATCTAGTCAACTGAAACTATTTAAATATATTTGAAATATATTGAATAATTGTGTAATTATAATAAATTAAACCAGCATTCTTTAGCTTGGTTTTTGAAAGTAAATTTAAATATGATAACCAGAAACTCGCATGAAATACTTTGATTACATTTTTTATTCTGATACATAGGAGAGGAAAAGAAAAACTAACAGATGCATACTACATGTACACAGAATGCAGTCGGCCAATCACAAAACTGATGCGCCATGATGACACGCTAGCGTAGGTGCATATCAAAGAAGGAAAGTCAAATATTTTTCGAATAATAGGGAAAAGAAAGTTTAAAAAAATAATAATAAACATTTGTAATTCAAAAAAAAAAATGTTATTTGAGTTTATTTTTTCCCAACACGCTTCACCCAAAATTTTACCGTAGACAGAGAGTACGCAGTCTTTCCAATACTTTTCTGCAGTAGCCGATGAATTTCGGAAGCAGTAGATTAACCAAGTACATAAATTTTATGAATATCCGCTGTTCAATATCAGTAGCAGACGATATGCCTCTTTGTATATCCATAACTAAATCGGAAAAACATTTTGGTTTGCCTATCAAACCTCAGAACACGTTACAGTTTGATGGCACAGTTATAAACACCTGAACAGTAGATATACCTGTAATAGAAAAAGAATTCGTTAGTCAAGTTTAAATAAATTGACCTAATGGTGGAGATAGCTCAGTAATGTTAGAACTACGATGAGTAGCACAACAAACATTTCCAGCTAAATCACTATGCAGTTAAATTCACGTAAAATGCCTTCTGCTACACAAAGAAATATTTCTAATGCTACATTGTGTTGTAATCCCAAACTGTATTAAAAAAGCCATTATTAAGGCATTAAAAGCTATTATCAGAAACATCTTACAAGGAAACATTCAATAGGTGTCGTCTTCAAAAAATACTGAAAAAATATATGTGATTTACTCTTCATAAAACACCAAGATGTGAAAAAATTATCGGCCGAAATGAATTACAGCGACCACAAAAAATTATCAAAATTAAGCATATTTGGCGATTTAGCGCTGTTAGGCGTGCCGTGTACGAACAGAACCGTGATTTGTTTCTCCGCCAAGTACTCAAAATCAGTCGCCTAACAATGTGAAATCGCCAAATATGCTTATTTTTGATAGTTTTTTGTGGTTGCTGTAATTCATTTCAGCCTATAATTTTTTCACTTTCTGGTGTTTTAGGAAGAGTAGAATCGGATATATATATATATATATATATATATATATTTTAAATAATTTTTGAAGACGACACCTTTTGAATGTTTCCTTGTTAGTAATTTTTTCCCTCTTGCATTATTTTGCCTTTGAGAAAGATATTGCAGAGGGAAATTATTTCAAAATAATTCTCCTGATTTCTTAATTATTTTGTATTAATCGTCATTTATTACGGTATTTCTGTTTTATAAGTTTGATTTTTTTATTATATGCAGCTTTTAGTTCTTATTTATACATATATGTTTTATTAATGTATTTTGTTTATTATCAACAAGTTTTCAAGAACTTAAAAAATCTTAAATTTACAACTTATTGTATATATAATTAAATATATACAATTATTGGCCTAATTTGGCATTGACACTAATTAAAAATATATACATATATATATATATATATAAACATAGTTTAAAACATACCAAGATATTGCGAAAGGAAAACATAGTAAAATCTTTAAAAATATTTTATTTCTGAATATTTCAATAGACTTCATTTTTTAAAAACACTTTTATACATGTTTTAAAATGTTCCATAATCTACTTGACATTTTTCGAAGTGGATGTTAAATCTTTGCAGACATACTTTTCACAAGGTTTTACGACTGAAAAACGAAGTAAACAGTTTTAATCTTTCTATCGTCAACCAAACATGAACACTTTTCGACGCGGTGTGTGTAAAGTATTTTAGGTCAGTTTTTGAGAAGTTTTATCGAAAAGGAAATAGGATATACTTTGGAAAAAAATATTTTCAATATTAAAGTTGTTTTCAACAGTAAAATTTTTTGGATGTTGAAAATCACTTCTTTTATTTCAAATTTCTCTTAGCGTAATTTTGAATTCGATTTTTATATTTTCATGTCTTGATGCCCTACAGCATGTTAAAATGAATTATTTTTCATGCATACATTTTTATCATATTTATTTAAATTAACTAGATTAACTATAAAATGTTTGATAGCAGTATACTTAAACGTGCTACATCAACAATCATCGACTATTAAGCAAGCATAATTTGTACCGATATTATGTAGCATTTTAAATTATAGTAGTGATATGGTGTTCTGAAATTGTTAAGTTATTGTTAAATTACATTAAAAGAACAGAAGGACTAACGAAATAAGAATAGATATTTTCCATTAGGAGAATCCCCATTTCCGTCTCTGTCACACAGCAGTCTCTTAAATTAACTAAAAAATAATATAACTTTATCCGTTTGATTTTTATTATATGAAAAATCAACAATTTTAAATCTCATTTCTAACAAGACAATTATATAATGTAAAGTCATACTTTATTCTGTTCTCAAGGTATTTGCAACTAGTATGTTGTGGCCACCACAAGACTTTCTTCTATATTTTCCTATACATATTCAATCGGTAACAATATTAAAAAAAAAAAAAAAAAAAAAAATTTCTAAGGGTTTTTTTTTTTGGAGGGGTACTTGTTTTTTTTTAAGGGTACTTCCCCCCCAGGGGGGGAAGCGATGCCCCCCCCATGCACAAAAATTTTTTCCTAGTTACGTACTACTATTATCAATAATTCATATTAATATCACAAGTATAAAATAACTCTTATTATGCACATTTATACGAATTTTTGTCTTATTCTGCCATGTTAAAAATTTAGATAAAATGCTATCACAGCGCCTCCTGTTGAGCTATTGATCCGCAAATATAATCAGCACCAGTTTATGTCGGGGACCAACTAAATACCAAGTTTGGTAAAATTTCGTTAAAAAAAAAAAATACGATTATTTTCCTAAGTTTTTTTTTTTTTTTTTGTTAAAAGTAAAAAAAGTCGATAACTTTGTTTTAAATTATCACAGATTTATGGTTCAACCATTCGTTTTAAAGGTATTGACGAGATCTTTCGAATGATACCCATCTTCAAAATTTAACCCCCCCGGGGGGGGGGTACCGATGCCCCCCCATGCACAAATTTTTTTTCCTAGTTAACTACTACTATTATCAATAATTCATATTAATTTTACAATCACAAGTTTAAAATAACTCTCATTATGCCCATTTATACGGAATTTTGTCCTATAAAATGCGATCACAGCGCCACCTGTTGAGCTATTGATCCCCAAATCTAATGGGCACCAGTTCATGTCAGGGTGCAACTAAATACCAAGTTTGGTTAAATTTCATTCATTGGTTCGTGAGATACAGCGTCCACAAAAAAATGATACAGACACACAGACAGACAGACAGACAGACAGACAGACAGACAGACACACACACAGACAGACATTTTTTAAAAACTATCAATTCGTGTTCAGGACATCCCAAAACGTGTAGATCCGTCAAAAAACGGAGGTAGAAAATTTTCGCGAATCCAACACTTTCTCTATCTGTATATATATATAAATTACGTGTCACGATGTTTGTCCGGGGTAAACTCCTAAACTAAGGAACCGATTTTAATGAAATTTTGCACACTGTGTGCAGTTTGGTCCAACTTGAGAGATAGGATAGTTTTTATCTCAATTTATTGTCACAATATTGTTTTATTGCAATTATTTGTTAATTATAGACCTTTATTAAAGTTGCTCCAAAATATCTGTGAGTTCCATAAGTTTAATTGTTGCCAAAAAGAAAAAATACGAGTTCATTTTCTTTCGCATAAAAGTAAATACATTTAATCAAACGTGTACGTTAAAAAATTATAAAAAGTTAAATTATGCATCTCACGAAAATTGACGTCATAATCAATTTAAAGATTTTATTCGCATTGATAAAGTATGTAGTTATACACTAGCGAAGTGTGACGTCACTGACAGTCTGTGAAATCAAGAAAAAGGTTTCTTATGTTAATGGCCCATTGTATTTTTTATAAAAAAATATTAAAAAACGAGGAAAATTATTTCCGGATTTTGATCCCCATATTTTTGTATAGATATGTATTATTTATCATGTGCATACGTTAGATTGAGTTATTTTGCTGTCAAATTGACAAAATTTTAATTTTAAATTTCAAAGCTCTGTCGTCCTTGGAGTTTTTCGTATTTGGCGATCAAAAACGTAACACGAAAATATACAAGCTAGATGTATATTTTTGTAATATGTATTGTGCGAAATATTGTTTTATATTATTCATTACTCTCTTAATATAAGTTGTTAAAATAACCATGATTTTTGAAAGGAATTAAATGTGTGCGCTAGATAATTTGGCGATATTATTTTTTTTCCGCCAAGGATGATAGATATGAAATTTATTCCGCTGCAACATGTTAATATCTTATGTCAGTTACATTATGTATATGCTACAATTTATTTCACGTGACACGTGTGTTAAAAATTTATTTACGACATAACCTTGCTTTTTCAATTTTTGTTGCATTATTCTAATCTGTATCACTTCGTTTTCTTTAAGAAATTTGTGATCTATACATAACGTTCTAAATAAAAAGTAATTATTTCAATATTTTAAAACTTATTTAAAAGTCTGTTTTATTTAACATTAGATTTTAAAAGTTAATTTAAAACTTATTTAAAAGTCTGGAAGAGTTTAAGTCTGTTTATTTGTTTTGTAACGCTAATCTATATGATCGATGTTCGAAACTTTAGTTAATTATTTCTCTTATTTTTCTTTACATTTTTTTTAATAACTTACCAATTTAACGTTCCTGATTAAATTTGTGATTTATATATGTATTTTGCATTAAATTTTGACTCATATTTATTGCTGAAAATACGATCGTAAAATCTTGCAATTTTCTTATCTTAATCCTCAATGCTTTCCTTCTAGATTAACTTGAATTTACTATTAAAATTTTAACATACTCAGAATCTTCTCACCACTTAGTTAAAATATATTAATTTTTTCAGTAATATATTAATCAGTATATCCCCACAACTATATTTGGCGATTTTTTGTTGGCGATTATGGCTAAATCATAAATCTATAAATCATAAATGATAATCTAAATCATAAATCAAAAACATAAAATAATAAATCCAAAATAAACAACATATAGGCTGCCATATTATATCACAAACAGTCCAGAGCGACATCGTTATCGTTCAAAACGGCGCCAAAGAAAAATCGCCAAATTCAGCTGTGGGGATATACTGAAGTTATAATTATCCGAATATAATTACTGGAGTTATATTATAAGTTATAGTTGTGGGAAACAACTATAGTATTTCCCCACAACTGGATTTGGCAATTATGGCTAAATCATAAATCTAAAATAAAAGCATGCAGGTTAACATATTTCATTGCAAATACTCCAGAACGACTTCGTTATCGTTCAGAAAGGCGCAAAAAAAAAAAAAAAAAAATCGCCAAATCCAGTTGTGGGGAAATACTATATACCTTATCAAATTATCAACGTATTACTTAGCCGCAGCAACGCGTGGCCGGGTCTGCTAGTATTACATATAGAAGAAAGTAAAAAACAATTAATCACAGTTATAAAAAGTTTGTTATTTCTGAAAATGACTAGTTTTCCTTATTGTATTAGAGTGTTTATAAAAAACCTCTGAAAACTGTTTCTTTGAAATAAATTGAGGCTAACCCGCGAAATTTCAGGATCTTCTAATTAATTTTTATTACATAAAATATACTGATTTCGCTGATTTCTGTTTAAAAGTATATATATATATATATATATATATATATATATATATATATATTGTTGTGTTCTTGGGGTTTCACAAATTGTCCGAGAATGAAAGGCAAAACTTGCAGAAGCTCAAAAGTTTATTTACAGGAAATTCCAGAAGAATACTGGTCAATAAACAACGTATAAACTTAAGTTTAACCAGTAAACACAGCTTAATCCTTTAACGTTCATTGGTTTCGCAGCGAAACCAAACATTTGACATCATTTAACAATTTTTATGCAGCAGATTTTGTTTTACATTTCCCCCTTGTTTAAATCAATTTTTAAACATTTGTTCCTTCTATGTTTGGTAGATAGCAGCACTATTCCAAAATTTAACAAATAATGCTTCAAAGGTAGATAAATACATAAGTCATTTGAAATTTCCTAGTGGACGCGCGTGTGAATTGCTAGTTTGATGATGCACTCATGTCTAGTTTTTTTTTTTTTTTTTTTTTTTTTTTTCATTTAATAAAGAGATAGACTATTATTTTCACCTGAAACAACTTTTACGAATTGTTGTAGTCGATAATGTTTAATTATAAAGTGTTTTATTTATTAAATTAAATGTTATTTGAATTTAATAAAGTAAAAAATGTCTCGAAAAGAAACAATATTATTATTATTATTATTATTATTATTATTAAATATTTATGATCAGCTATGTGTCTAAAAGCCATTTTTAAAATTAGTTTAGTAATTTTTAAAATAAATTAATTAGTGAACGTTAAAGGGTTAAATAACAGCTGTCAACAGCAAATTCACAGTACAAACTGTATCAGATCATTAACATCTAGCAAGGCTGTAATCCAAAGAGTTTTAGAGCTCTTTGAGAAGCAATGAAAGCATTTGTCGAAACTCAACGTAGACTGTCTCACTTGGCATGATGCAACTCTTTAAATACCTGCGTAGAAAAATCTAGAAATTTCCTGTATCTTGACAACCAATAACGTTACAGCTTCCATATTTGGCATATCGATAATAAGGTTTTTCTCGACAAGGAGTGAAAAGTGCCAAATTTGGCGCCAAATCCATTATCTGCCGTAATGAATCTTTTTAACCGGTTTTTAAGCTATTTTAATGCGAAAAGAAACTAGAAATGCAGAAAATTAACATTTTATCACCTGACTAAGCCTCTTTGAATGAATTTATACAAAAATAAATACAATTATTTACAAATTCGTAACAATATATATTTACATATACACTCCTGCTCAAAAATTTAGCAAGATTTGCAAACGATTAGTTTTTTTTTCAATTTAAAACCTTATCTCTCGATGATATGTTTTTAAACATTGAGTATATTTAAAGAATTGGGTCTTCCTCATGTTTTACAGTGAAGATTGATGTAAGAGAACATTTAGAGGCCGATAACGAATTCAGCAACGTCAATAATGCTTGTGATCACCCTGTATTATTAAATGAACGAGATGATCTGTAACTTTAGGATATGCTAATACAGACCCAGTACAATTTGTGGATGAATTTGTGTGACTATAGCATGTTAAATAACGGACATATAAGCATTTATTTTAAAACTCCATAAAAAATCAGCACGTTTTTTATTTATAATATCCACAGTTTCAAACTAAAATTATTTCCACTTTCAGATAAATTGAAAAAGTACTTTTGAAACAAAATATTGCAATCGGAATACCAATAGCTTAAATGTTTCATAAAATATGAGCATTTTTATGAAAAACATTTTCATAGCGCATGCAGGAAAGATTTTAGACACGAAAATTATATTTTATAAAAATAATTAAAGTATGAAATTTAGGTAGCAACAACTTTTGTGTAATACATAAAATAAATTAGAAACATCAGACCTATCGTTACAAATTTGGTACCAAACGAAACGGGCGACTTTTCTGAATCCAGTGGTGCAAACGGTTTTTCGACACGACCATTAGATTTTTAAAAATTGGCTAAAGTATGAAATTTTGGTGGCAACACTTCATTTTAATTCATTTCAGTCATTTTAAAAAGTACGTGGCTTGTTAGAAATTCGGTACCAAATGAAAGGTGCGATTTTTCTGAATCCAGGGGTGCAAACAGTTTTTCGACATGACAATTAGATTTTTTTAAATTAACTAAATTAGAAAATTTAGGTGGCAACACTTCATTTTAACCTTTTAATACCTTTTAGTGCGGATTAAGCTAATCGAAAAAATCTTTAATTTATTTATTTATTTATTTATTTTAATTTATTACATAGGTTTAAATCTGATATATTGGGCTACTTTTGTCTTAAGTTCATTTGAATAGAGTAAAAATTAAGCAAATCATCGGCAAAAGAACGAGCTAGATTTTAGATATTTTCAAGAGTTGAAATTTCATAATGGATTTTTCACTATCTGAGTTATTAATTTGAAGATCCAATTATTTCAACCACGCTCCAAAAGCACATTTTTGTGTAAAACCCCTTATAAGCTTGAAACTCTAACATATTTTTGTTTATTTACTAAGATTTGTGAGATCCTAATGTATTTTTAGCAAAAAAGAGCTTTTGCAAAGTGGTTGAAAAAATTGGATCTTAAATTAATTACGCTGCATCTAAAAAACCCCTTATAAAATTTTAACTTTTGAAAAATACCTAAAATCTAGCTCTTTCTTTTGCCAAAGATTTACTTATTTTTTACTCCATTCAAGTGAACATTTCACAAAAGCTCCCCAATATATCTAGCTTCGAACCTATGTAACATTTTTTTTTTCTCTCTTTCGCACATGCGCAGTGAAAACGATTGTTATAAAAATATTCACATTTCATGAGATATTCAAGGTATTCGTATTCCGATTGCGGTATTTTGTTTCAAAAGTGTTTTTTCAATTTATCTGAAAGAGGGAATAATTTTCGTTTGAAACTCTGTACATTATAAATAAAAAAACTTGCTGATTTTTTTTTTCCTTTTCCTTTTTTTTTTTTTTTTTTTAAAGTTTTAAAATAAGTACTTATATCTCCGTTATTCAACATGCTATCGCCACAATAATACATACACAAATTGTACAGTGTCTAATTTACATATCCTAAAGTTACAGATAATTTCGTTCGCATAACGATACAGGGTGATAACAAACATTATTGGTTTTTCTCAATTTGTTGCCGGCCCCCTAAATGTTGTCTGAAACCAATCTTCACTAAAAAACATGAGGTTGGTTAGTTGGTTGGATGAGTTTTACGATGCACTAGTGCTGCGCAATGGGCAATTGGTGACGGTCTGGGACTCACTCCTAGAGGTTGTCCGGAAACATGTCATCCCAATTTTGATCCTCCACGGTGGGGATGGCTCTCCCGCTTCAATGACCCCAGAGGATGATGGAAGAGGGACATTGATGGGAATATGGAGAACGCTGCGGCCACGACAGATTTTACGTGCACCAGCCATCGTTAGTGTACACGACGTCTTTGGCCGGCTTGAGTACCGAACCCGCAATCTTCCAATTACGAGCCCGGCGCTCTACCGACTGGGCTACTGCAGCCTCCCCCCCCACACACACACACACAAAAAAAAAAAAAAAAAAAAAAGAGGAAGACCTTGTTCTTTAAATACCCAGTGTTCAAAAATATGTCATCGAGAGATAAGTTTTTTAAATTAAAAAAAAAAAAAAAAAAAAAAAAAACAGATTGTTTGCAAATTTCGATAAAATTTTGAGCAGGAATGTATATGTATGTACAATCGCTAGTAAAAGTGTCCGAACACTATCACTAATTCCTATATAAAAAAATGTACACTTCATAAGGTTTTGTTAAATAAATCCTTGTCGAATCCTGTTCTTAGTCATTCTAAGAACATGATTCGATAAGGATTTATTTAACAAAACCGTATGAAGTGTACTTTTTTTACATAGGAATTTTTTGCTAGTGTTCGGACATTTTTGTTACCGACTGTGTATATATATATTAATGAAGACGAACAAAATTCGTTTTTCGGTCATTTTAAGAATGTGAAAGTTAATTAAGGGATTGATTCTGAAAGAGTGTGACAGGGTGCACTGATGCATCTTAGACAATTTTCAGGTGTGCCCTGGTATTATAGAGAAGTGTGCGTCCAGTTATAGATATTTTTAATCCATTCCACCATTTTATTAGTGGTACACCGCCTCATTTTTTCAACGCTTGATTGTTACGTTAAAATCAGCAGTCCTTTTTTGAAGAACTTATCATATATTCTTGATGTATACAAATGTTACGTATTGAACGGATAAGTTTTTATACAGTATATTTTGAACTTTGTTTTTCGTCTCCTGAAAAATCAAGAATATGGACTTAAATCCTTTATACTTATCAGAACAGATTTATTTACTTATTTAGCTCATAACTTCTTAACGGACGCTCAAATTTTGATATTTTAAATGCAGGGTAAGAGAAATTCATGTAAGTGACACACCAGTATATATGTATATATATATATATATATATATTTACACTTTCCAACAAAGTTGAAAAGTGCATATGGCTTCGGTTTGTCTGTCTGTTCGTTTGTCCGTTTGTCTAGCCGTCTGTAAGTCCACGTTCTAACTCCCGTACATATTAATGGAATTTCTTGAAACTGATACATGTTACTGAAGTTCACTATCATATTTCCAAATGAAGTAACTACTAGTACTGCTTTGTATACAGGGACACCTGAAAATATTCCAAAGCATTGCGGTCTGTGATGGGTATTTCTAAAAACCGAGCAACTTTACTTTACACAAATCTTAACGAAATTAATATATGTTATTAATATGCACAAAAGAATATGTTCTATAGAATATAGTATGATTAGCATAAAGATTTACGAAGCCACACAAAAATATTCACTTTTATTGTGGTCTATTATTGGAAATTTGCAGGAATCTCATTTTTGTTTACATTAAGCGTTTTTAACACGTTCTAACAATATTTAGGTGTGAATGTGATTTGAATGAGTTTAACTGTCTGCCTGGCCACCTTAGCGTTCTTAACTACTTTCAGAATTTCTTAAAACAGATACATTTTATTCAAGTTTACTATGTAATGTTCCCTATTCAAAATGGCATAATCAGGCTCTATATAAATGGTTTGTGTACAGGGACACCCGAAAAATTGGCAATACATTTCATTTTAGGAGGAATATTTTTATAAATCATTGTTGAATAATTTCTACGGAAAATCATAACGAAATTGACATTCACTGTTAATATGCTAAAATGATATTTTGTATAGAATATGATATGTTAAGCGTTCAGATTTACAAGGCCCTTTCCAACAATGTTTAAAGAATGATTGTGAATTCATTTAGTCTATCTCTGTCTAATGTGTGATAACGTAGGCAAAGAACATTGAAGATTAAACTATACAATGAATAAGTACGGTTGGAATGTATTAATAATCAATGCGTACCGCATTGATGATTAATGATTTTTTATTCTTCACCTTTTTAATTATAGATGAAGGAATCGAACGGAAGCAGATTTATAACTTTGTATTCAACAAATTATGTTTGAGTTGCCCTGTATGTCACGTAAAACATGCTTACCCAAGATTTAGTGCACGAAACAAAATATCCATAGCACTAAAATCTTACATTATTTAATTTCCATTTATGTCTCATAATATATAAGCAACTTTGTAGGGGGTTCTATAAACCAATTATTTAAGCTAATAGCATTTCATTCAACGGGGTAAAAAGGGTTTATGAATAAGAATAATGTATGTTAATTCATTTATAATGCGTGCAGTATAAAGGTATTATAACATACTTTAAACACATACTTCAAATAGACCATGATGTACCGGAAATATTTTCTGAATAAATATATATAAACTACTGTCGTTATTTATAACATTTTCAATACAAAACGTACCGTAATAAATTCAAACATTATATCTCAGATTCAAAGCATTTTATAAATAATAATGGAAAATAGAGGGCGGACAGATGGTAAGGCATACGGACTAACCGATGCCATGATAACTCTAAAAACATTGATAGAAAATCTTAAAAAATCTTCAAATTCTAAAAGTTGTGTTTACAAAGTAAAATGCAATTTTATTAATTTCCAATTATAACCTCTGTATTGTATTCGTATGTTTATGTGTAGTTCTGTAAAAAGTAATGCTAATCGTAATATAAACAGTAAATCTTAGTTAGTAGAAAACATGTTTGTGTGCGTATGAATAATAAGTGTCAATTTCATTGTATATTGTACAGTATACATATGTTAAAATATGCTTTATAGAAATACTTCTTATAGAGCGCAATGCACTGGAATTCTTTTAGATGTTCTTGTACACAAACCAAAGGTTCTATTTACTCCATTTTAAATGGACAACATGCTTAGTGAACATGAATAACTTATATAAATTTCTAGGAATTCAATAATTATTTATGACATTTACAGAGCGCGCACAGATAGACGGTCATACGGAGACCCCCAAATGTAGGGCAGGGCCAACAGACAAAGCAGAGTAATAAACTTCGTGTCTACTTTGTTGAAAAGGGTTATAAAGGACATCCATTATTAAACGAATAATATAACGACATCCAAAATTAGCATATATATTCTACCTAGATAGCAACGAATTTATTTATTTAGTTAATAAATATTTATTTGATAGTTTATGCGAGTTAAACTTGTAAATAAAAAAACATAAAAGATAAAAACATTACAGAATACTATGCAGGGTGATCAGTTTACCCGTTGGTTTTTCTTATTTCCCTTACACCTGACGAATGTGGCAACTACACGCAAGCGAAGTGTGACCACTGACCGTACGTGGATGCAAGAAAATGATTTACTATGTTAATCGCCCATTGTATTTTTTGTAAAAAATGATTAAAAATCGAGGAAAATTATTTCCCGATTTTAATCCCCCTATTTGGGTATATACATGTATTAGTTATCATGTGCATGCGTTAAATAGAGTTATTTTGCTTTCAAATTGACGAAATTTTAATTTTAAATTTCAAAACTCTGTTGTCTTTGGCGTTTTTGTATTTGGCGATCAAAAACGTAATACGAAAAAATATATACCAGATGTATATTTTCGTAATATATATTGTACGAAATATTCTTTCATGTTATTCATTACTCTCTTAACAACAGTTGTTAAAATAACCATTATTTTTGAAAGGAATTAAATTATGTTCGCCAGATAATTTTGCGATATTTTTTTTTCTGCCAAGAATGACAGATAGCAAATCTAATCCGCTGCAACATATTAGTATCTTATATCAGATACTTTATTTAGACATATAAAAACAAATTTGACTTCAAATTATGATAGAATAGTCATCATTTTCCTTTGAATTAGTATATTTGTTGGATATTTATTGTGTAAAAATCATCCTTTGAAATGAAATGTTTATGTTTTCAATCGAATTAGGAAATCTGCCATTTTTTTCTGATAACTAATACATATCTTTACCTAAATATGGGGATGAAAACGGGAAATAGTTTTCCTCGATTTTTAATAACTTTTTACAAAAACGCCAATGGGCGTTTAACATAGGAAATTTTTTCTTGCATCCACAAACGGCCAGTAACGTCCTCACTTCTCTTGCGTATTCTAACACTGAATTATAATTGTTTAAATCTTGTTTAAGTGTAGGAGACAATTTATAACGCTGTTGTACTGTTACAACTTTATTTGTGAGGTAAAATAGAAATGGAGATGTACAGTGTTACTTAATCCTGTGATAATTTTATTTTTGAAAAACATAATTTAATTCAAAATTTTTACATTATCATTCCATACAGAAAATGTTGGAAATGTTCCCCACCATTTTGAATGCAAGCATGAACACGTCGAACCAAATTTTCTGACACACTTCGCAGCATTGTTGGTGTTATTGTCGAGATTTCTTCAATTATGATGTTTTAATTCATCGATGCTTGCAAGACATCTCTGGAAAACTCTATGAAATGATAATGTAAATGTAATGTAGGAATGATAATGTAAAAAAATTGAATTAGATTTTCTTTTTCATAAACAAAATTATCACAGGATTAAAAAACATTGTGCGTCACCATTTCTCTTTTACCTCACAAATAAAGATATAACAATCCAACTGTGTTGGAAATTGTTTCCCACACTTAAACAAGGTTCAAACAATTATAGTTCAGTGTTAGAATAGTTGCCACATCCGTCATATTTAAACGTAATAAGAAACACCAATGGGTACTCTTTTAAATTTATCACCCTGTATATTTATGTCAAGAATTAGACCATCAATTCTTCTCTTTCATTTCTTTCATTTCCATCATTGTCTGCGTCTTTTTTTTAGCCGATTTAATAATACATCACTTACAAAAAACTGGAAATTAAAATTAAATGACACTTATTTTTAATATGCATATTCTGCATACAGAACACCAAATTTATTCATTTATTTAAATAAAAATTATTTTTTATATATTTTAGAATAAAACTTTTCACAACTAATAAAATTTTAAAACATTATGAGTAGTTTTCTTTTCTTTCTAATTTCCTCTTCTTTTTTTATTCTCAAATATTAAAAATGTTCGTAATGTATTATCCCATACATTTTTAAACATATTATCAAAAGAAAAGAAATAAATTGCATCCAAATAATAAGATCCGAACGTATTATGTAAATTACACAATACAAGTTTGGATAATCGGTAGATATATCATTGGACCTGACACACAATCTAAAAGTAATTTGTTCAGTAAGTGTTTGTGATAGACGTTACGTTTGGATTCTTGTCATGAATAATTCAAAAACTTGGAAGGTATTACTTCTGTCTTTATTCAAGTAAACGCAACTTATATTTTAGATGTCACAGAATAAAACATTAAGATTACTCAAAAGAAGTAGTAATCGTCATTTGCTGAAAGATATGTGTTAAACATTGCAAATCTAATGTAAAATATTATGAGTCAATTTGAATTTTAAAAAAAATGTTTAAAAACAATTTTCTTAAAACATTAAAATAGTTTCATTATTTTAGCATTAACATTAAAAAAAACTCACCATATAAGTAAAAACAAATAATTAATGTAAACATATAGTAGTCTTAAAATTTCATTAAAGATATATTTACTTCAAAAGCAAAAAATTCAATAAAAAATTAAGCATGATGAATTGCAGTGACAAAAGGCTGAATGTTCATTTTGAAAATATTGAGGTGCATAACAATGAATATATATATATATATATATATATATATATATATATATATATATGTATATGTATATATATTAATGGCAAATTGGAAAATAATATCAGAATAAAGTGTCAGATATCAGAAAAACAAACAATTTTAGCGATATCTATATATTAATAGGCAAGCATAAAATTTGCGTTCCCTTTTTAACATATTAATTATGGGAGTAGAGGGTTGAAAATGGTATCATTCGAAAGGTATGGTTAGCCGGAAGGTGCGAATACAAATATTATTTTCTTACGATGTCAAGAAGGTATTTAAAAATACATTAATTTTTTATGCATTTTCCCCCATTTTTCCCTTTTATACACGTATTCCTTCACATTAAAAAATACCTAAAAGTAGAAAGTTGTTAAATCTGGCAATTTCATAAAGCTCAAATAAAACCATAGACACAGTAATTTGTATAATGTAGCATCACTATACGCAAGCGAAGTGATGACGTCACTGTCTGTCCATGGAGCCATGTAAAAGATTTTCTATGTTAATTGTCCATTGAGTTTTTTGTAAAAAATTATTAAAAAATAACGGAAATTATCTGCCGATTTTAATAGTTACTGTCTACATGTGTTTGATTGAGTTATTTTTTCTGTAAAATTGATAAAATTTTAATTTAAAATCACAAAACTCCAGAAAAAAAAATGGCAAACTTCCAGTTTCGAATGTAAACATAAACATTTCATTTCAAAGGGTGATATTTAAACAATAAATATTGAACTAATATACTAAATAAAAGGAAAATGGATTTGTTACTAACTGCTGCATGTATAAGTAGACGATACGGAAAAAATTCCGATTTCCGTTTTTTGCTGAATTTACATGTTTTGAGCTTTCTTTACGTTTCAATTAACTGAAATTGGCTACTTATTTTTTAAAAAAGTGTCTTTATTGCTAGCTTTTGTGGGTAGAAGAAGCAAGTAGAAGATACATAAAAACTTTTGATTTCCGGTTTTCGATGAATTTACACGTTTTGAGATTTCCTTGCACTTTAATTAAATGAAATTAGTGAAATTGACTACTTATTTTTATTTTTAAAAAGTGGATTTATTAGTCTTTCCTCTGCATATATAAGTAGAAAATATAAGATTCAGAAATGTTTTAGATTTTCGGTTTTCGATAAAGTTACAACACGTTTTGAAATTTCCCGAACTCAATTCGACCATTTTTGAAAAATATCTTTTTTCTTTTTTTTTTCTTTTTGTTCAAACACTGTACTTTATGAACCAATCGAATTAATTTAACAGAATTTGATACTTGGTTGGACCTTGGTCTGACATGGTGCCTATTAGCTTCTGGGCTGTATCACACAACAAGGGGCGTTTTCACGTTGCGATTTTCTCTCATTTCAGGAAAGGCTAACATCTACAGAGAGAAATAGTTATATTAAGTAAAACTCTGCTGATTCAGTTAGAGTGAATATTGGCAAACAATTGCCGCAGCTGTGTTGCAATAGCATTCCGTATAGGACAAGGCAATAACTTTGGTTTGCCTCACTTTGCAAAAAAAATGGTCGAGTTTCGACCACTGGGCGATACTAGTATTTATGAATAAGCAATAAAAATACTGCTTTAAACAATTGGGATGCCAGAACGGAACACAACAATAAAAAAATAATAATAAAGATTACAATATTAAAACAATATACTTGAATACAATAATGGAACGGATGACATAAGGCTGGCCTGTGACAAAAGCAACAATGGGAGGAGCAGATATTTTATAACAATAGCAAGCACGTCACAAAGTATAAAATAATCAAGCATCAAAATAATAAAAGCGAAAGTAACAATAGACAGTTATAAAGCGATTGATACAAATTATCTTACAGCAATAATGAGAAAATTAACATCATTTTACAACAATGATCTGCTTAATAAAAAACTCAATCAAACAATCAACAATTGCAATATAAAAGCTATTGTCAAAAGTCAAATACTTGGAGAAACGATATAAGAGAACATAGCATGTCCAGAAAATCATGAAGTCAAAATAGGAACCTCAGAAACCATTAAGAAACACGGTATTAGCCAATATTTTGGTAGACACAATATGGTGTCTGCGATAGCGCTACTATTGGAGCAGCCATCTTAAGTAGACAATGGTTAACTTCATTTGTCCTGCAAGTTGATAAGTCGTATGACAACTCTTTATACTCTCTCCACCAAGATTAGACTCAAACCATAGATATTGAATAAAACATAAATTGACCATCGAAGGGGGAAAAAAATGGTTCCTTTTCACTCGGATAAAAACGGCCATTTTACCGTCTAATGGACGTCTTTCTCCGGGTGAATACACAGATACACACTGATAATTTAGCAAATAAAATTTATGAATAATTTATGTACTAAAGGTGATTGAAAAACTGTAGATACTCATTTTTCTTTCTTTATATATATATATAAAATAATCAAAAATGTTTAACTTTATTATTCATTTTTTTAAGTTAAACATTTTTTATATATTAAAATTAGTGAGCTCTACCAGCGCCACTGCTAACTATATTTAAAAGAATTTCAAAAATTCCATATTACTTACTAATATAAAATATTAAAAATATTAAAATTTAAAAAAGTATTTAATTTAATGTGAAGATGGTAATTATTTCATAATAATAACAAAGCAACTGATTATAAAAGTTATATTTTCCATAGATTAGTCAAATAAATTTTACTTTTGAAAGCTTATTCCATTTCCTTTCATATATTTATTAGTAGAACAGTAAGCCACGCAATACATTGGCATTTTGAAAATTCATCAACATTCTATTTTATTATAATACCGACTAATGACTGATGCCAAAAAACATTTTTGGAATCAAAACTCTTTGCTCAATATCATGAGGATGATATATCTATATCAATTACTATATCTATATCTAACTATTTAATGATAACATCGAAATTAAATAAATTAAATAAATGTAAAATGAGCCAAACAAGAAAAGTGATTACACAATATTCCAAAAAATAATCGTATTAAATAAACTAACAATTTAAACTATACACTTAAAAACAATAAAACACATTCTCAAGCAATGATTGAACAACAGAACAAAACAGAGCATTAAAAAAATAATTTTTAACGATAAGAGTTTTAACAATCAAAAATGACAATGGAAAGAATGAATACAATCAAGACATGTGGCATCAAATAAAACACAAAACAAACAAACAGTTTATAATAATCTTAACATTTAATAAAACCAGTCAATTAATAATTAGAGGAATAAAAACAGATATAAAAATCAGTATGTTGTAGCCACCGAAGACCTTTCTTCTATATAATCTCATACAAATTCACGCAGTACAAATTATTTATTAAATTATTATTTACTAGCAGGCTACGCCCGCTTCGCTGGTCACTATATTTAAAAGAATTTTTAAAAGAATTGGATCGGTATTAATTTTTACATCACATTACAAATAAAAACTTTAAAAAAGAACAAAAAAAAAACACTGAAATCGCTTTAGATCTTGCTTCTTCGGGTACCCGTTGCCTAAGGCAGCTCTTTTTTCTACCCGTACTGCATCGAGTTCAGTTTCCCACCGTCTACAGAAAGGTCTTTCCCGGGCGCTTCAATTTGGGTATTTATCGACGACTTGTGGATTTTCTGTTATTTAAGAACTACGATTTTAAAGATGACTGTATCTCAGCATCTGTTATATATTTTAGTTTTTGAACCATGTGTTTTATAGCCCCTGTTATTTACACTATATTACGATTTGATTCCGACCAGTGCAATAAAATAAAATAAAAAAGTAGATTTTCTTTTAAAAGGAATTAAATACATGAAAAACGAATTTTAATCAGTTTATCCTTACAATTATAAACTACCATTTTTTTTCACCCAATAAATATTATAAATAATAATAATTTAAAAAAAAAAGATTTTTCTTAAGGAATTAATTAAAAAAATGAAAAATAAAAAGTTGCTATAGTATAAAATTATACATGAACGTGACCATTTATTTCTATTGCATTACCATTTGATTTTCAATAAATATAATAATAAAACTAGAAAATCGCCTTCAAATGAATGTATTAAATAAAAAATGAATTGCATAATAGCCATTGCCAAGATACGCAGACGATTACAATCGAAGAATAAATTCATGAAAAATGAAACATTAAAGCCAATATTTAAAATCAAATAAACATTAATTTAAAAAATTCAAATTCGAAATTCGAAAAAATCTCAATGAGGTGTACACCTGCATGGTCCCAGGTACCTATATTTCAAATTTGGAAGCTCTGCGATCAGTAGTGTGAGCACCATAGCGCAGACAGACACACACACACACACACACAGACACTTCTCTTTATTTATATAGAATAAAATTATTTTCCACGATGAATGCAGACGATTTTTACCGCTGAGAAGTATAACTCTAAAAAAAAGTGAAAATTGCGCCAACATCAGAAAAATCCCTTATAGGCTTGCAACTTTAATATATTTTTATTTATTTACTAAGATTTGTGAGATCATAAGGGGTTTTCACAAAAAAGAACTTTTGCCGTAAAGTAATTGCCACCAATTTTGGTGTGCAGTTACACAATTTTTTTTTACAGTGTATGTTTTAAATTATCACAGATTTTTTTTTTCAACCATTCGTTTTAAAGGTATTGACGAGTTATTTCGATAGATACCCATATTGAAATGTTACACTCCCCTGGGAAGGCAGTGATACTCCTACATGCACAGAATTTTTTTTCCTAGTTTAATTCTACTATTACTAATAATTCTGCGTTAAAAATAACTCTCATTATGTGCATTTTTATGAAATTTTGTCCTATACTGCCATGTTAAAAATTAAAAAAAAAAAAAAAAAAAAAAAAAAAAAAATGGGATTACAGCGCCACCTGTTCAGAGATTGGACTCCAAATGTAATCAGCACCAGTTTAGGTGTGGGTCTAACTAAATACGAAATTTGATTAATTTTCATTCATTTGTTCTTGAGAACAAATGTTCGTCCACAAAATCTGTCAAAAAATCCACATTTTCTAAAAATTGTCAAATGTTATTCAAGGCGTATCAAAACATGCAAATCCATCAAAAATTGGAGTTCTAAAATTTTCACGAATCCAATACTTGCGTCTAATATATATAGAAGGAAGTATTTGTAGGATTTTAAAAAAGTGATAGGCAAGTAACGTTGCAGAGAGAATGAGAAGAATAAGGATTTTTCAACAATATAGCATATTAGTAATGAAAAAAAAAAAAAAAACTAAGTGACATTGTCGCTTAGAGATTGTTCGCATGGATTGAAAAAAAAAAAAAATTATATGTCTGAAATTATCTCCTACAAATGAATGTTTCCAAAATATTCTTGACGACTATCCCGTAGGTTCGCTTTCAACCATTCAATTATTTTTCGAATTTTTATGGAAATTCAGTCATTTTTCAAAACTTTAACCGGGGGGGTAAACAAACAAACGAATGTATGCTACAAACACTTTTGAAATATATTAAAACGTTTTCCAAGTTTTCAAAAAATAAAAAATAAAAGTATTTTTTTAAATTGTATTCTTTGATACAATGGGTTTAAACTCTATGAGAAATTTGACTGAAATTTTGGGTAGCATAATTTTTAGATAAAAATAGAGCATGTTTCATATCTTCATTTTAATGTGTGTTTATTTGCTTCGGAAATAACAATAACAATAGTAAAAATGCTATTAAAAATTTATATTGTAATTTAGTTCTTCCTCTCTATTCAAACCTCAATCTTATGTCAGTCTTAAGCAATACTATAGATATGTTTTTTATACTGTTAACCCGTTAGCACCCCGTGTCTTCATTTGAGGACAGCTAATAAAATGGCACGTATATTTTTTGTAGTTTCTTGAGATGATTTCTGCATTTTAGTGACAGTTTATAGCGTTACTCTAAATGATACCAGAAGGTTTTATGTCTACTAATAATTATTATTCCATATTTGGATAGTCATTTTATGATTTTTCATTCGTCGCACCTATATGTGCTTTTTACGCAGGTATACTAACTTAAATCAAGTTGAATAATAATATATATTATAGTACTTTACTTTCGATATCTTTGTCAACATGTAATACGAAATTAATCAGTTATCTCGAAGTTTTCTCGTTAGAACACTAAACGTCAATAAATGAGGATAGGCTTTAAATTTAAAACTATCAGAAGAATTGTTTAAGTTAATATTTTTTACTGTAAGTTGTCTATATTAATTTTGAAGTGAAATAATCAGCTAATAATATTTTGAAAAAAAAAATCGGGAGTTAACGGGTTAATATTGCTTAACAGAACTTTTGAAATCGGTAAAAATATAAAGAAAATATTGAAAATGGCTATTAAAATCTATTCTATAGTATATTTTTAATGCGAAAACAATCACCTTTATAGCCTGTTTTATTTTTGTAGCGTATAGTTATACTTATTAATTTTCAAAAAATACCAACAACTAAAAAATTTGCAAATAATTTGTTAATTTATGTATCCAATAATTCAAATTTTCATTCCCATGCCTTCAAATATACATATCTTAATATTTTTAAATATATCACAAACTCAATCATCCTATCATCAGCCTTAAATACATAATACATGCATCTTATGACACATAAGCATACATATACACAGAACCCGCTTTAAAAACTATTAAAAATGCATGCCTACATGCAATATGTACTACATGCATATGACGAACTTTTTCAATGCGTACACAATTTACTTAATGGATGCTCTGGCCATTGCCTGAGGAATGTAGCTCTCTGCTACTAATGTTTGATCATAGCCTCCTTAACTAGATGCCTGTCGCGTAGCTCGAAAACTAGGCAACAGTTGAAGCGGTAGACAGCGCCACCTGGTACAGATTGCGCGACTTTTTTATTCAACAGCGACCAAAAATTCTTAAAAGTGGGATATGATATACATAAAAGTCAAATAGAATCGAAGAAATGTCGATTTTATATATCATGTATCACTTCTTTAAATGATTGGTGACATTTGAATAAAAAAGCCCCATAATCTGTACTAGGTGGCTCTGTCTATCGCTTCAACTGTTGCCTAGCTTCCGAGCTACGCGACAGGAATCTAGTTAAGGAGGCTATGGTTTGATAAACACCACAGTTAACTAGAAACTTGTCTTACTTTTGCAAGATAAATAGTAATTGGAGATGATGAAACTATTCTTACATAAAAACGAAATAAAATTGTTCAGAACAAATATATATAAGTTTATTCATTGAAATGAGAGAAATACATAAATGAAAAGATATTCTACAATCTGTATGTTTTATATTTTTCAATAATACTCTGAAATGATAAATTCTCAGTGACTAATAATAAACACATATTCCTAACATTTCGAGCCTAACGCATTTAATTAATCTGCTTTAAATGTACAACCTTCCTGGTGTAGTAACTTAGTGCATATAAGCAAAATTTTAAAATGTAAAAAATCATCATTCATATAGTTTAGGAATGAATACTGTTAAAAATGGTTTCTTGAAAATGAGTTAAATAGTCTTAAAATAGCTCCGAAACAATATATACTTAAAATTGAAAACCCATGTACTCATATTTGAGTATATTGACATGTCAAACATGGGGATATTGGGATTCTTATTGGTCAACCCCATTTTTGAGCATGTCAATATACTCAAAAATGAGTACATAGGTTTTCAAATTTAAGTATATATTGTTTCAGAGCTATTTTGAGACAAATAGCTCATTTTTAACAAACTATTTTTTACAGTTAATTCTCTTTTATAGATATATAGATATTATTAACTTTTGAAATACTTTATCAAATTATTGATTCTAAAAAAATGCACACATTATTATCTTTTTAACAACGAAAGAAATTTCAATGCTTGTTTGCAAAGGAATTTAAACACGAGAGAAGTAATTTTAAAAGACGTAATCTTTAATAAATTAACGATGCAAATTTAAAGTTAATTTGCAATTGTCTTCTTGTTTACAGTTGTTTTTCAAAAATAACGAGACTAATTTACTAAAATTCATTTTCAAATTAAATAACTCGAAACTCTTTTTCTGATTTGAAGGATAAAAAATAGAAAACTACTAAATACCATTAAGTTTAGTTAAACATTTTAAATTTAGTTATTAAATTCATTTCAAATAATTAACGGAATACTTATCTCATTTTAACATCCAAATAAAGCTTAATTATAATTATAATTGCTTTCTATATTTTAATTTAAAATATTGCTTATTTCTTTAGAATTCAGAAATTCCAGTGCACATTTTTCGATATTTATTTTCTTTGGTATGTAATTTGAATCAGATACAAATTTAACAAATAATTAAACTTCTCGAAATTAAACTTTGATAAAAGATGAACAGTTTATTTTTATTTATTTATTTATTTATTGGTAAATCTAATTAATTGTTAGAATTTACTAGACAGTAAAGCCAATCGAATTGTAAATCAGATTGAATTTATTTGGGAATTATTTTTTCATTTATTGAGTAAATTATTAAACTGGTAATCAATTTTTAATAAAAGTATCAGAAAACATTTAAAACATCTCGTGTTTTAAAGTAATGTTTATATATCTATAAAGTTTTACGGTACAGTGTTTTCTTGTCATAGATTTCATGAAATAAAAAGGAATTGAGACCACCTGCAAAAAAATATTAAAAACTGAATAGCCTTTACTCTCTTTTATTTTCTGTCACTTTGAATGACCAATGTACTTTAAAATTTGTTTCTTGCAATAAGACAACTTTAAGTAAATTTTTTTAAAAAACGTTAAAGGTTCTATATGAATACTTCCAGCGGCTCGTATAAGTTTAAGACGAGAACTAAATTCTGACATTTGCTACTGATTATACGGGACAAGTCCTGTGCCCCGCATCCTCGATGTTTATAAATAAAAATGGTGCTATTTTTATTAAAATCACACGATATCAACTGTGGAAGAAAATCATATTTATTGAAATTTTATTTTTCCGACTGAGTGAAAATAATGCCTGGACCGGGACTCGAACCCCGGACTTACAAGGTCAAGGCTCTACCAATTGAGCTATCCAGGCCGACAACCGGTCAGCATTACTCACTCAGACAACCATTTGGCAGAATATGATTTTCTTCCACATAATATGATTTTCTTCCATAAATATGATTTTCTTCCACAGTTGATTGTGTGATTTTAATAAAAATTGTATTTCTTTCTCCCATTGTTTAATGGTGTTTCCCATTTCCTGCGGCTTATTTCTGTCGAGCTATCTACATGATAGACCAGAGATGTTTCTGCCTAATGGTTGTCTGAGTGAGTAATGCTGACCGGTTGTCGGCCTGGATAGCTCAATTGGTAGAGCCTTGACCTTGTAAGTTAAAGATCCGGGGTTCGACTCCCGGTCCAGGCATTATTTTCACTCAGTCGGAAAAATAAAATTTCAATAAAAATGGTGCTGTTTGTTGTGTACTATAACACAATTTAACATACGAACATAGAAGGCTTAAAACACAGGATACTGGAAGCAGTGCAATCATCCGTACCATTACCTTGTAGGCTGTATGGAAAGAACTTAGCTACCGTCTTACTGCTAGGTGTCTACGCATCGATCTTTTACAACAATTAATGAAACTTTACACTGTTAAAAATTTGTGTTAGTTTGAACCAAAACTTGGTGCTGAAGTAGCTGCAACATCCCGATGGTTTAACTTAGTTCCATGATTTGGTAATGTTATGTTGAACAAAATATTGGTATTATGCTTTAAATAAATAAATAAAGTCGACTGAGGCGGGAATCGAACTGAAGACCTTCTTGTCTCAACTCAAACACGTGCCACTGTACCACGCTTTTTTGACCGCTAATTCTGTTTCGTTTATTTAGATAAAAGGGGTTAAATTTTGTAGGGTCGTATCCCATACAGCACAGAATGTTTCAGTTATGTTGCAAAAAGCTTACAATCTTTCAAAAACGTAACACGTTTTAGTATGCTCTCTGATACCTTTCTGGAACATTCGCCCTTTTGATTTTCTATCTGTTAAGTGATTGTGACGTTTCTGTTACGTATCTGATTTTTTGTTACGATCGCGGACATTTCATCTGATGTTTTCGACCACGCTCTTTAATTTAAGTTTGGTTCCAATAGAAATTTTACTGGTTCCCTTGTGAGTGGATGTATGGTAGCTCCAAGTTTTGGTGCAACTTAAATTGAATCGTAAGAATTAGGAAACTTAAAAGTGAAGTTGAACCATATTATGGTATTGCTTATTAATTTACTCCATTTAGTTGTTCAAGTTTGAATTGAAATTTTTAACAGTGTAGTACTTAGTGCAATTTTTGTACTTTATTCCATTATTTCTCTTTTTCTTTTATTTCAATTTGAGGCAGATGAGCATGAAAAAGATAGATATTTGATTATAACTAACGAAAATAACATTTTACTATTAACTTATTTTATTTTTTAATGTCGCGTAAACATTTCAATGTGTGTAAAATTTAATCCAGCGAATTACTATTAAAAAAATTATCCGTATTTAGGTTATTATTTTTCTGCATCATTAAGCCTCTACATCTAAAAAAAACCCCACTCTTTAAACATTCATGAAGTTTCCTATATTTTTTACTTTCTCTTACCCATAAGGTAGAGAAAGTATTGTTTTTGGGTCAAATTTTCGAACGTGAGATTTTGTTATATTTACACGTTTTGAGGTCCCCTGAATACGAAAATCATGTTTTTAGCAAATGGTCTGTGGGTCTGTGTGTGTGTCTGTGTGTTTGTGTGTGTGTGTCTGTGTGTCTGTCTGTTATCAGCATATCTCAAATCAAATTATGGCAGAAAGTTCAAACTTGGTATTCTAAATGTGTATCATATAGGGATGCTACAGTAAGCTTTTCGTGAAGATCAAGCAAATGGTTCGTGTACAGGGACAATCAAGAGAATTCTAATACATTACGTCTATGGGGGAAATTGCAGGTAAGTAGAGTTTAACGTCTATAGACTGCACTAAATCAAATGAAACGAACATATATTTTTTGTAATAGAGATAGTTAACTGGGAAAAAAATTTTGTGTATGTAGGAGCCTCGCCTCCCCCCCTGGGGGGGAAGTCCCCCCTCGAGGGGAGTAAATTTTCATGATGGGTATCATTCAAAAGAGCTTGCGAATACCTTTAAAACGAATGGTTGAACTATAAATCTGTGATAATTTAAAACAAAGTTATAGATTTTTTTTAATTTTAACGAAAAAAAAACTTAGAAAAAAAAAATCGTATTTTTTTTAAATATTGAGAGTAAAATGGACTTTTTTTGGATATTTAGTGTTAGACTACCTCTCTAATATGGAAATCGTCTGCATTATCATAAAAAATAATCTGGTGTGTCACTCACACGACTTTCTCTTACCCTGAAATTTAATACTATAAATACAGGTTGCAGATCAATAGGCAAGATAACGAGTACTGTTATGTAAACCTATGTTAAACAACTCATATTAGGCTTCTGAAGAGCTTTATATGATAATTAGTTCTGTGTGAGGTGGGCTACCGCCCTTCTCAACCCCCCGTTTCATTAATGCACCTACATTTATATAGAATATAATTCGGTTATTAAAAAATAATTCTCTTTTTAAAAAATAATTTATTTAAATTATTATTTTAAAAAATTATCTGTTGTGATAAGGCAGACGATTTCGATATTAGAGAAGTTGTATATCACCAAATATCCAAAAAAAGTCCATTTTATTCTCAATATTAAAAAAAAAAAAAAAGTACGACTTTTTTTCTAAGTTTTTTTTCGTTAAAAGTAAAAAAAATCGATAACTTTGTTTTAAATTATCGCAGATCGATGGTTCAACCATTCGTTTTAAAGGTATTGGCGAGCTCTTTTGAAAGATACCCATCGTGAAAATTTACTCCCCTCGAGCCTCCCCCCCAGGGGGGGAGGCGAGGCTCCTACATACACAAAAAATTTTTCCCAATTAACTGTCTCTATTACAAAAAATATATATTCGTTTCATTTGGTTTAGTGCAGTCTATAGATGTTAAACTCTATTTTCCTGCAATTTCCCCCATAGACGTAATATATTAGAATTCTCTTGATTGTCCCTGTACACGAACCATTTGCTTGATCTTAACGAAAAGCTTCCTGTTGCATCCCTATATGATACACATTTAGAATACCAAGTTTGAACTTTCTGCCATAATTTGTTTTTGAGATATGCTGATAACAGACAGACACACAGACACACACACACAGACACACAGACACACCCACAGACCCACAGACCATTTGCTAAAAACATGATTTTCGTATTTAGGGGACCTCAAAACGTGTAAATATAACAAAATCTCGCGTTCGAAAATTTGACCCAAAAACAATACTTTCTCTACCTTATGGGTAAGAGAAAGTAATAATTTTATTAAATAATAATTTTAATAAATTATTTTTTAAAAACAGAATTATTTTTTAATAACCGAATTAAATTCTATATAAATGTAGGTGCATTAATGAAACGGGGGGTTGAGGGGGGCGGTAGCCCCCCTCACACAGAACTAATTATCGTATAAAACTCTTCTGAAGCCTAATTTGAATTGTTTAGCATAGGTTTACATGACAGTTCTCGTTATCTTACCTCTTAATCTGCAACCTGTATTTATAGTATTAAATTTCAGGGTAAGAGAAAGTCGTGTGAGTGACACACCAGATTATTTAATCTTAGCATTAATCCATTTTTATGAACCATGACTATATTTGCAGTCGCGTCATCAAGCCCAACTATCTTAAATTTCTCTTTATCCACAACTGAAAATTTGTGAAATTTTAGAGGAAAAAAGTGTTTAAAAATAAAGAAGTTAGATTTAATAAATTTATCTAAAAAGAAATGTAAACGAAATTAGACAAAACAAGACATTTATATTTTAGCCTTTTTATTTTGAAAAGTGATTTTTCTTAAAATAACTGAATTTAAACTAAGGCCTAACATAACAAATAGATAAACGTACAATGTATAATGTATTATAAATTAGTGTTCAAATGTACAGTGCAAGATTTAGAAATATAGCAATTTTAAGAACGGAAATGCATCGAAACCTTTTTTTCAAATAATGCAATTGTCACTTAATAACAAAATATTTTTGATAATAAAGTTTTTGAATCGATATAATCTCGTTTTTGAAGAGCAAAATGGAGTACAAAAAAAGCCAGAATGTAATCCAATCTGCTATAAATAGAATTTATTTTGTTAGCTAAAATGTGCTTTTTTAGACAATGCGACAAAAGCGCCGAAACGAATGAATAAAGTACATTATATGTCAGACAAAAAAAGGCATTTAGTAGATAAAAAATAGCAATTTAATGTTCGTAATATTTCTTCTTGTCGAACTGTTTAATGAAGCAGGGTAAAAAAGGAAAATAGACTTCCGGAATATTTGCTGTCAGAAGGCTTTGTCTAAATGGTAATGGTTTTTCGAAGCGCTAAAACAGTTTTCGATAAAGTAATCTCTATTATTATTTTTGGTATATTTCTTTTAAAATTAGTAAAAGGTTTTTCTTCACTTGTTCTGTTAATAATAATAATACGTGTTATTATTATTTCGCAAAAAGAAGAAAAGTAAGCCTAAATTTGCTTTAATGTTAAGTATTTTAATAGAAAATAAAATAAAAATCTCATACTTTAACATAATTTACTTTTAACCAAAAACTGAATCATTAAACTCAATGGCATGCAGTAGTATTGCAAAGTCTTGATTATAAATGGATACTGATTCAGGGTTTTCCCTAATATTATCTTAATAATAAAAACCTATGTTTCCGGAAACTAACGTTATAAATGATGTTATAGCTAAAACAATATATTCGAATAAAAAAAAAAAAAAAATCCATGGTTTCCATGAGTGCTTTTCAACTGAATAAACATTGAAAAGATATAACGGACATTTTTTAAGTTCGAGACTCATTTCTCTATATGTTGGCAACACCATGTGGTTTCTGATTCTCCATTTCCCCGTGAATTTCCAAATAGAATACAAACATGTCCCTATGGATTACAAATATTTCCCCATACACTACAAATATAAACTTTATAATGTCGCAATTAACTGTCCTGTAGTGGTCATGTGTCGTCAAGTGTTTTATGACTTAACACGGATAAAGACTGCCTCCTAGATAGAGGAAAAGCTCCCGTCGCGCATGCGTAGAAAACTACCTTAATGTCACTTTATTTGGCCATTTATCTCCCTTTTGGCGAGTTTTATTAATTAGAAAAGAGCATGGTTTTTAGAAATTATTCCGTCCGTACGACACTATCAATACAAACGTGATTTTGAGTAATCATGAAATAACACAGTACCAAAGTTAAGAATAGAGAGAAAATTATGGATAGTAATTAATATACATATATATTATATATATAGTGTACAAAGTAGAATTATACTTTATACATAAAACTCGGGGTACTTTCTTATATACATTATTTACAATAAAAAAATTAAATAAATAAAAATAAATAAATAAATAAATAAGTACAGCATATAATAGAATTCCACAATAGAACTATGAAGAACGAACTCCGGAATCCTATTATTCAATATTTTAATTAAAATAAAGCACAATCACAATAGATATATAAATCCTTATATACATATTTACATTTCGCGCAGTAAAAGAACAGAGTATAAATTTAAGATACAACAGTTTTCTTCTTATAGGTCGCAGCTACATGTTGCAACGAGAACAGACAACTTCAGACACTGACCAACTTCTGAAAATAATAATGATTTCACTTCAGTTTATTGAATTGGCAAAATATCATTATATATTTTGCCAAGAATGGCGACCACGCCCTCTATTTAAACTAGGGAAGATGGATCAATAGTAATTACGCTATTTAACGTATTCGTACATGTTTGAACCTAGCGCGTTACATCCCCCCTCTGTTCCCGAGCCTACGTCTCGAGGAGGGAACAAACAGTACTTAAAATTGTTCTTGGTCGACCTCTTTTTCTTTTCTTTTTTTTAATCTTCTTTTTTGTTTTTTGTTTTCTTCATCTGATTTTCCTTCTTTATTTTTTCTTTATCTTCAGATTCTGTTTCATTTTCTTCTTTGGATTCTCCTTTTTCTTCAGAAGTTTCCTCAATTTTGTCTTCTTCCATTTTCTTATCTACTGGTACTGGCTTAATAGCTTCTTCATCTTCATCAGATCCAGATGCTAAATCTTTGAGGTAATAAAATTCTGCTGATTTTTGCTTATGTTCCTCACTTTTGCAATGATCTCTGTACTCTTCAGAACTACTAAAACCAACTCTACAAGGACGACATTCTGGATATTTCTTGACACGTTTCTTCCTATGCTCTTTTGTACGACGGTGAGAAAGAAAATTGCCAGTAAATGCACATTCACACACTGTGCACCAATTATCTGGTTTACGACTTGTTTTCTTTTTTTCTTGTTCAGAGGATTCCTTTTTATCTTTTACGACATCTCCTCCTTCCTTCTTTTTCTCTCTTCTGATTGCAAGCAGCTCATTAATTTTTGAAGTATGATTTTTTTCTGTTTTGATGCTTAATTAAAATTTCCTTTGTTGAGCATAAAACTTTGCGAACATAGCAAATAAAAGGCTTTTTAGTCTTTTAATCATCTTTTGAACCTATTTCGGATTCTTGTGTCTCTGCTAACTCTTGTTCACTATTTTTTTTAGCTCTTTCTTCTTTATCATCCTCCTCTTCATCTGATGGTTTCCAATATTCAAACATATCGTAATCTACATCAGATAGATCCTCTGTAGGTTCCTCCGGATTATACGTATCATCATCAGCTTCATCACTATGATCATGTCGAGACTTAGAACCACCATGAGAGTCTCTACACCTCTCTACATCATACGCCTATCACTTTCAAGATTTGCTCTCTTTGAGCGAGGACCAACTCCTCGGCTTCTCTGGGGCAAACGCTTTCTTTACATCTGTCCATGGCTCATCTGTCTGCCACGCATTCTATCATTCATATAATGCCTTGATGGTGAGGGTCCACCAAAGTTCAGTAGCGTTAAATAAAGCATCGTGTAATATATGGAAAAAAATACTCAAACACTCTATTATGGTTTTCTCTCTTTTGTTTGTTTTACAACTCCTCTTTCTTTACTTTATATACAAAACTGTTAATTACTCAATGTTCAGAAAGTCGAGTGGAGTCTCTCCAGATTTTTTTCTTAAGAGAATCCTCCTCCATCTAAATGTTATATCGCAATAAATTTTCAACGCTATATTTAAAATAAAAATTAAGAATAATAATTAAAACTTTTACCAATACTTTATGTATCTGAGCTCAGAAATATTAAAAATATATTTACTAGAGCCACTCATTAACAGAAAAAAATAAAAATAAAATAAAATAAAACAAGAATAAAAATTTAAATTTTGCATTCATTTTTGCACAAATAATTTTCAAAAAAAAAAAAAAAGAAAAGAAAAGAAAAGAAATATTTCAATAAAGAATAAAACATATCAACTTTTTTTTTCTTTTTTACTAGATTCAGTAAACAAAGAAAGAAAGAGAAAAAAAAGTAATTATCTTTTGAGTGATGAGTAGAATTAAAATCAATTAACTTATATACAGGATGAAGAAACATAAATATATCACTTTAATAACGGAAATGGGAGGGGGGATGTAGGGGTAGGAACTGAACTTGCATAAATGATGCAATAAAGAGAACTATTGTCTCTCTCTCTTTTTTTTTCTTATCACCTGCGATAATATTTGTAGAACAAAAGACATTCGTTTATTGTATATCCTTCTTTTTAGGAGTATAACCCAAATTTACTTTGCACGATAATAAATTGAATAAATTTGCAGAACGTGACTTTTTTTTTTTTTTTTATGAAAAAGGGAAACAAAACCCACAATTTTAAGATTCTTGTATCATGACGTATTTTTTTAAAACTTTATAAGAAATAGAAGGCAGTAGGGCCACTGTATAACACCAAAAACACCATTGTAGAAGACTCGTTGAATCCGTCAGGCTTACATATACTACACTAACGACTTGCATAAACGATGATTCCCGTTGTCATAACATTCCGTATAAAGGAAATTGCACTTTTCTTTGGGACACAAGAAACGAAGTTGAAATTTGCGGCCTTTTCAACTGCAACTTTAGGACAGCCGCAGGGATTCTTTCAGAACAGAGCATGACATTCTCCCCGAAAAATATGCATCCAAACCAATAACCTCCAAAAATGATGACACAAGTTCACGGAAATGTCCTATGGGCGCCGTCAAAGACATTCGACTAAGATATATATTCCATGAATATTTTTAATTTTCACGTTGGGTGCCATTATAATAGTTGGGCGTTGAGCGCCATAATAAAACTATGATGAACGAACTCCGGAATCCTTTTATTTAATATTTTAATTATAATAAAGCACAATCACAATAGATATATAAATCCTTTTATTTTAGGAGAATATTTAGATTTCGCGCAGTAAAAGAACAGAGTATAAATTTAAGATACAACAGTTTTCTTCTTATAGGCAGCAGTCTGAAGTTGGAGCAAGAACGTACAACTTCAGACTCTGACCAACTTCTGAAAATAATAATGATTTCACTTCAGTTTATTGGATTGTCGTCATTCTTGGCAAAATATCTAATGATATTTTGCCAAGAATGGCGACAACGCCCTCTATTTAAAGTAGAGAAGATGGCTCAATAGTAATTACGCTATTTAACGTATCTGTACGTGTTTAAACCTAGTGCGTTACAAGCATTATACTATAACAGCATTTGAATTTCAATCAAATTGAAATCAGCAAATCGATCATAGGGTGAGTGTTTTCGTTGGAATGAAATTTTTTAAGTTGACGATAATATTTTTTACGAGTTGTAAAAGTTATATTGTATTTCGCTCATATTTCATTCATTCTTTTATAATCAAATACACAACAAGCAGAAAAAAAGCACTTCGAACTTCAATAGGATTTTAAAATTTTGCTGCTAGCAGAAAGCAAAGCAAAAAAAAAAAAAAAAATCGGAGGAAAAGTTCCCGTGAGGGCTATTACATGTTTCGGTGAAATTGTCGCCAGAGACTTGCCAAGTGAAAAGAAAGCCAATTCGGTAAGCATGCGCAGTAAAAGCTCAGATAGGGAGTCTTTCATACATCTAGCTTTTAGTCGGGTCCATTTAATGGAAAAACTTACACCACAATTGCAACAATGTATTAAAAAAAAAAAAAAAAATCATGGTTTCATAGGTTTTATATGATTTGTTTATTAGTTCTCAATAAATAAAACAAATCAATGTCTATTTCTAAAATAATTTTTTTTTTTCATTGATATGCCCAATTTTAATACGTTAGTAGGAAATATTAATAATAAATTAAATATGCATAAACCAATTACTCCACGAGAAATTAATATTATAACTAAATAATACGACCTTATAAAATGTAAATTAATGGATTACGGTGTCATTTTTAATTTGGTGGAAAGATTTTGACTTCAAAACATAAATATCATGACGTAAAAGATGAAGTCATTTATTTTAAATATCATCCTTATCCGTCTTTTGTGATTCGGGCTAAATCTTCTATTATCTTTCATGTGATTTCTCAATCTCCATTTCTCTGTGAATTTCCTCATAGAATACAAACCCTTTAGATTACAAACATTTTCCCATACAATGAAAAAAAAAAATTGCCTGCAATTTTGCCTGCAGTGTCAACCGATTTATGACGTAAGACGGATAAAATCCATTTAACGTAAAAACATACATCACAATCGCAACAATGTTTAATTTCTTGGAGACTTGGACTTCAAAACATATGAATATCATGATACAAAAGATGATACCATTTGCTTTAAATATCATGTAAAGGAATGTTTAGTAATTTAAACTGGCAAGAAGAAGTAAATTTGGAAATACATGTGTAAAAATCGAGTGCTAGCCGGGCGTAGACCGACTAGTACTTAAGAAAAATAAAACTTCATGGCAAGAAAATTAAAGAATAGTTTTCTTTTTGTGTTATATGATACGTCGTGCTTAGGAAATAAAACTTTGTCATTTTATAACTTTTTCGAAACAAGATGGTTGATAGCATCATAAAATTCAAAAGACGAGTTCCTCTTTCTTTATACAAGATTTCGAATTAATGTTATAACAAAATAGAAAGCCTAAGTATATTCAAAGCTCCTTCAGATCAAAGTTTTTCTACTTTAAACAGATGGTTCATGCATTGAAGTTACCATAATTTAATCATTCATTCATATGTGTAAGACAAATTTTGTATTTCAGTATTCAAAGTGGTATAATAAAAATAACCTTTTCTTTTCTGTTTCTATAATATGAAACTAGCTTACATAAATCACTGTTCATAGAAATATATTCTTCTAATAAAATCCTTAGAAAGACAATAAATATATGTAAATATAAGAAGGCCTCTGTGAACATACAATACTCATTTTTCGACCACTCCTGCTGTAATTGTATTCATATTTTTAGGCATTTTTTATTCATGAAAACAAAATAACAATATTAAAGGTTAAATTTATCTGATACCTGCGTAAAATAATTTACATCTAAAGCATTAAATAAAACTGTAATAAAAAATTAAATGTGATAAAAAAAAAATAAAGTTAAGTTGGTTGCTTAATTTACGTCAACGTCAATGAAGTTCGTTTACTAAGATTTTTGTAAATAAAAAAATATGGGATCGTCGAAACGTTTGAAAATCCGTAGTTGTATGTAGATGTAGAGTGTGTTCACTTATTACAACTGAAGAAAACAAAATAAAAGTACAAAAAAATGAAAGTTGGTCTGAAGCTGCTTTCTGAATCCCAACGCTTTGAGATAAAGTTCGTTCAGTAGAAAGGACGAGAACATTCCATCCGTTTCGAGCACAATTCTGAGTCAGTGACGTCAGAGAGAGCAAACAACATATATGGTCGAGCAATGCACGAGGACGAGCTACGGATCTTGTGATACGCAATAAAATTATATAACATCACCAAAATGATATTTCACGGCGCCAAATTAGTCGAACATTCAATGTGGCACAGTCTGTAGTGTGTGGTATTATAAAACGTTTCACTACAACTGGAAAAGCTCCCGGTCAGAATCTAAAATTGGCGGATCAGGAAGTGCGCCGATTTCGTCGACATATTTCTGAAAATAGGCACTTGGCAGTCGCAGACCTAGTCAGATGGAAAAGACAAAACTTTGGAAAAACTATTTCCGAATCATCTATGTGTCGATATATCAAAAGATGTGGCTACGCATTCTATAAAACGAGGCGTAAGCCATTCCTCACTACAGCGAACAAACGTCAGGGTGTTTCGTGGTCCAAATCTCACCTCAGCTGGACTCCATCACAGTGGGGAAAGGTATTGGGGACAGATAAATCCATTTTTCAGGTTTCATATGGAAATGTTGGTCGAAAAGTTATTAGAAAGAAAGATGAATCAAACGATCAATCCTGTTACAATCGCGTGGTTTCTAAACCAAGCTCTGAGATGGTGTGGGTTTGCATAGCAGCAAATGGGATTGACAATTTGATACGATTTGCACAGATAAGATAAAGGCTCAAGACTATATACAAATTCTTGAAATGAATCATGACGGCCATCAGTGCAGTGACTGTTTGGTAGAAAACGATAACACTCGGCCACATATAGCGAAGTTAACACAAACATGGTCGAAACGTCTAAGGTCGAAACGTGGCCCTATTTTAGAGTGGCTAGCAGCAAGTCCAGATCTCTCGCCTATAGAGAATATTTGGAAAATTCTGAATAGGAAGGTGGCCCAGCGTCGTCCCTGCAATATACAACAACTGGAGGATTATCTGCGGCAGAATGGGACAAAATTCCTACAGCCACATTAAGCCGTTTAGTGTCGACCATTCCTAATCGTCTTGTTGCAGTTATCCCACATAAAGGCGACGTCACCTCTTGGTAATGATGTCGAACGAACATTTTTGACTTTTGTTGTGCAATAGGATATGCCTGCATCGCTTATTATAACTATTTGTTTTGCTGCAAAGTAACACAAATGCTGTTACAGTGTTGCATTTAAATTATCGAATATTAATAAAATGTTTCTTTTGCATATACCTTTCGCTGTGTTTCCCAATTTTCCCATTTCAAGCTTTTTCTTATGTGAGCAAACTTCATTGACGTTGTAGATAAAAACAGTGAAAACATTAAATGAACAAATAAAATATGCAAAAAGGAATTAAAACAAATATTTAAAAATATATGAAAGCTAAAATAAATCTCTGGCCATAAACTACACAAAATTTTTTGGCCAAGCTGTTTATGAATTTCAATCCTAATATGAATAATATTAAGAATTTTACTCTTATTTATATTAGTCTCATAATATATGTAATAGTGTACGCCTAAACGGAGCAATGCTAAAAATTAAATCTGTCTCATGTCTTTCTTTGTCTACATGTAGTATTCAACACAATTTTTAAATATTTATCCTTAGATATGAAATTAATGGAGACAAAAAATAAATAAATGCATACATACAATACATAAAATTCAAATTCAGTCTCTGGTGACAAACAGTTATATTTTGGAAGACTCACATACTTATTATAATTGCTCACAATTTAAATTTTATTTTATGTATACAAAAGATAATAATATCAAGTATTCTTACGTAATACATTGTGCATATTATAGTCAGTGTATAATTTCTAAGTATATATTTTTATATGATGAAATATAATTATAATATGTTTAGATTTATTGTTAAATTTTGAAAAAAACTACTATCTTGTGGCAATGACAAAACTTTCTTCTTTATTGTTCTGTATAACAGCACCTATAAAGGAGAAAAGACACCGTGAAAAATATATTTTTTAAAATATTTTGCAGAGATAGAAGACAAGTACATTGCGACTAATAAATCAGACGAAATCATTTTTTTAAAACTGTAGAATATTTATTGAAGATAATTTTCAAAACAAATAAATATTATTATTATTATGAATTAAAGGCAATTTACTATTTTTAATAACCAGATTCGTAATTTTGATGGAAACCGTTATAATTAGTAGGAGAGAGAGAGCTAAACGAATTACATCTTTAAGAGTCGGTGATTATTAACGAAGTGTGTGGAATCAAATCCGACAGCCCAGTTGTTAACTGCCAGATTATGGTAACATCACCACATTTTTAAAGCCAAAGGTGCCAACACATCTTTCTTTGTGTTAATTGTTATTTTCATGGGAATTTTTAAAAATGAAAAGACGGTTATAAAGATGGCAACCCTACCTCGGCATATATCACTTGCGCCAACAAGACCGTTGGAACAGGTGCAAGTAATCATCGAAATATTATGAAATTCTTGCGACATGATGTCTAAATTATGGGTCATTAGTTTATTTATAGCTGCAATTAAATACATTATTTGAGTATAAAATAAAACAAAACAATAAAAAGATATAACGGAAATTTTCTAATAGAACATTTACAGCTATAAATATAAATAGATTTATTGAGAAACACAGTGAAATAGAAATAAAAAAATAATTACTTTCAGGGAGAATAAAATTAAATTCTGTTTAGATCCTTACATATATATTGCATTATGCTAAAAGGAGATCAATGGATTTAATCCTGAATTTGTTCTTAAAACTAGAAAAGGTTATGTATTTTAATTTCCAATACAGAAATTATCAAATTCAAAATAAGTTTGACATATTTAAAGATGAATATTAAATTTAATAAATTTTAATTGTGAATAAATAGATATTATAGTAGAATAAATTTGATGAAATAAAAGGATATGTGAAGAACTCCCTCACATATCTCTCCCGGTTGCCATGAAAAAAAATAGCTCTCTCCACCACAATACAAAACAACAATCCAAAAACATACAAAACAACCATATCATGTGTATAAAGCATACAAATACTGTCCATCACATGCCACATACTGTCAGCATATACATGAGTGTATATCTGTATATATATATAAATTACGTGTCACGATGTTTGTCCGGGGTAAACTCCTAAACTAAGGAACCGATTTTAATGAAATTTTGCACACTGTGTGCAGTTTGGTCCAACTTGAGAGATAGGATAGTTTTTATCTCAATTTGTTGTCACAATATTGTTTTATTGCAATTATTTGTTAATTATAGACCTTTATTAAAGTTGCTCCAAAATATCTGTGAGTTCCATTAATTTAATTGTTGCCAAAAAAAAAAAAAAAAAATACGAGTTCATTTTCTTTCGACATAAAAATAAATACATTTAATCAAACGTGAACGTTAAAAAATTATAAAAAGTTAAATTATGCATCTCACGAAAATTGACGTCATAATCAATTTAAAGATTTTATACACATTGATAAAGTGCTAATGTAGTTCTATCATAGATATAGCCCACATAGCAATTTTAATTTGCAGCGAAATTGCAGCAATCTTGCTTTGTAAGCCAACAAACTTGCAGCAAGTTCAATATGACAAGCTGTAAGTTTATAACAAGATTGAAGCAAGTTAACGCAAACTCCGAAGTCACCATACGCCAAATCTGCAGCAAACTTGTCGTGCAAGTTGTAATCTTTACTGTATCAAATTTGTTGCAAACTAGTAGAAAAGTTGGGTTTGTCGTATTAAGAGTACTGAAAATTCATTGCAATAGGCAAGCTTGTCATGTCACACTACCTGTTAATGCATTAAAAACTCAGGTTCTTATCACGTCACATTATCTGCAAATACACATAGAAACAGGTAAATATAGCTTATATTTCCTTAAGACTTGTCGACACGAGACTTCGAACCCCGCGGATAACGTCACGCTTCTTCCACCAGTAAAAAACTCGAGCAAGAAAACGTTGCGAAACCACTTCAATATCATTGTTTGGTTGAGTTTCAAATACTTCTATAGCAATTTTAGTTTGCAACAGAAATAGTGCGAAAGAAAAAAAAAATTAAACGAAAGATGGATTTATGTTGTGTCTACTTTGCGGCAATTTCACGGCAAATTTATCGCATCAAATTTGTCATGGCAAGATAAATAACAAGAAAAATCAAACTTGCTGCAAATGTGCTTGTTATCTGGGAGTAATATATATAGATCTCTCATCCCCATGTTATCGTACAAAGATTTTTGATGCCGAAAAAAAAAATAAATAAAAGCTTTGGAAACAGCCATTAAGTGGTATTGAAAAAAAAAAAAAAAAAGAAAAGAAAAGAAAGAAAGAAATATGAATTTGAAACTGTATCTGGCGTCTTCCATTCCCCTTTAGGAAATAAATTATTCATAAATTTTATTTGCTAAAATATTAGTATGTATTCCCGTGTGTATTCACTCGGGGAAAGACGGCCATATTTTGGTAAAAACGTCGTCTTTTCCCAAATGAAAAGGAATAACTTTTTTCTCCCCAATCATCACTCTATTCTATATATGCTATACTATATCTATGAGTTCTATACGCAAGCGAAGTGTGACTCACTGACCGTCTGTGCAGCCAAGAAAAAGATTTCCTATGTTAATTGCCCACTGGATTTTTTGTAAGAAATTATTAAAAATCGAGGAAATTTATTTCCCGATTTTAATCCTTATATTTGGGTATAGATATGTATTAGTTATCGCGGGTGTTAGATTGAATTATTTTGCTGTCAAATTGACAAAATTTTAATTTTAAATTTCAAAACTCTGTCGCCCTTGGCTTTTTTTATTATTATTATTATTATTTGGCGATCAAAAGCGTAACACGAAAATATACATGCCAGATGTATGCATTGTACGAAATGTAATATGTATTATTCATTGTACGTATGTATGACATGTAATATGTATTGTACGAAATATTGTTTCATATTATTCATTACTCTTTTAATATAAGTTGTTAAAATAACCATGATTTTTGAAAGGAATTAAATATTTTCGCCAGATAATTTGGCGATATTCTTTTTTTTTCGCCAAGGATGACAGAAATGAAACCTATTCCGCTGCAAAATATTAGTATCTTACATCAGATATTTTATTTAGACATTTGAAAACAAATTTGACTTCAAACTATGATAGAATATTTATCATTTTCCTTTTAATTAGTATATTATTAGTATATTAAAATTTAAAAGCATGGTATATAAAAAGTTTTTTTTTTTTTTTTTTTTTTTATCTTATAATTATTCTTATCTTAATCCTCAATGTTTCCCATCTTTATTAACTTGAATTTACTATTAAAATTTTAACATACTCAAAAACTTCTCATCACTTCGTTAAAATACACTAAACTTTTCCAAAATCTTTTTCTATTTAAAATGACACATGTATTTACTTTAAATGTCCAATATTTCATAAGATTTCCAATTTTAAAGTTTTAAAATATTTCTCAAATTTACTTACTTTTCTGGTTTAGCCTTATTGTTTTCCTTTTTATAACTACAGCTGTTGCCCTCTTTAAAATATTTAAAATGATGAGGTCATTTTATAGTAAAATTATCCATTATAGCATATATTATATTTCACTCCTCCATAAAAATTGATTTTAAAATCGTCTGTTTCTTTTATACTTTTATTTTAATAGAATTTTAATAGAATTTAATTTATATATTAGTCATTTTAGCAATTTATCCAAAGTAGCATTAAAAATAATATATATCCCTTCTATATTAAAATTTATAGGACCCTACAATAAAATTAATTTGTGCTTAATATCAACACTACGAAAATTTTTATCAATCGCTTCCAAATTTTGACCTAAGTTTCAAATCTCAACCTTGTGGGTTTTTACATCGGCTACAACGTTTTCGTCTTTGTTCGTAAATAATAATTTGACTGTACTAAATAGTTTACAGCCGTATAATTCAACGTATAACTTAGTCACAGCAACGCGTGGCCGGGTCTGCTAGTATTTTATATTTTTCAAACAAAAAAATCAAAATAAATGTCTTGACAAATAATTTCTTGATCTTGTTACAGCTGATTTCCATTTTACAATTACTTCTGAAAAAATTAATTAGTATCATAGAATAATATTTCAGTACAAAAATCTTTTATTGTATATTTTGTTTAAATCAGATAATTTCTATTTTCTCGTCAAACATTATATTAAATATACCTATTGAAATAATTTAAAGTATTAAAAAAAAATGTGATACAAAAATCTTAAAAATGTTTTTTTTTTTTTTTTTAAGAAAAAAAATTGTGTTGTCTACAATAGTATCTTATGTAATATTAAAAAAAAAGAAAGATAAGTTTAGAAAAAAATGTACTTTAAAATTGAGCACCACTCATGCAAATCAATTAAGTTAGGGGAAGAAAAGTGTGAAACCCAGCAAATAGCCAAAATAGCAAGTGGTTTGTGAGGCCACTGCCAAATATAGCATACCGAGCAAAATGTGTGTCTTAAAAGAGGCTTGATTTTTATATGTGCATGTCACAAAAAGCATTTTGAGAAAAATATGTGTTTGTGTAGAAAGAAGAAAAGGTGTGGCTATTGAAAAAAAATTTGCAAGGAGTATGACCGTGACATCACACTCCTGCAATAAAGTTCCTAACCAAATGAAAAGACTGAATGAGTGTTCCCAAAATACAACATGAAAATATTTAAAGTGTGTAAAATTATTATCATTATTATCTATTAAATGAAAAAAAAAATTTTTTTTTGATTTACACATCATAAAAAAAACTCCATTATTATTAGTAAATATCAATGTTATAAGATTGATCAAAAGAAAAATAATCCATAATATTAGCATTGTGTGACTAACACTTTTTATTTCTATTAAATTATATCTTTTTTTTTTTTTTTTTTTTTTTTTTTTTATTAAATCAAAAGAAAAATTTTAGCTATATATAAACTTTGCCAAAACAAAATTTAAGAATAATATCTTACATAAAAATAATAAAAAATTTATAATGTTTATGAAATGATAAAAATTATCTATTCACCCCTTTGGTGGCCAGCCATTGGAAAAATAAGAATCCATCATTTCACAAGAAAAAAAAAACAACAACACCTAAGTATTCTTAGATATCATCGAATACAAAGGGTGTTTGTTATAAGAAGCTACAAAAATATTTACTTTTATATTTTATATATATATATCTTTTTAAATACTAAATTGTATTATCTGTTTAATAGAGAAATAATAAATTAAAATTATACTCAAGTTCTTGTATGTCATAAAAGAAAACGGATCCCATTATCTTTTTTTATATTTTCCTTCCATGTAATTACTCTGAAAATAAAAATATATTAGTGAAGGATATAGACACTCCATGCAATACATAACAAACCAGCATCACCTTGATGTAAGGAAACAAAATTGAAATATATTGAAATTTTGCCCTTTGTCCTTTTATTTCTATGAATTCACTTAGGTACCTATATTTTATTTCATTTTTTTTTTTTTTTAAGTGCACATTCCAAAATGAGTAAAATAAAAGTAAAAATAAATGTCGACATGAAATTATAAATTTCTACATCATGTAGAAAAAGAGGCCTTTTTTTCCTTTTATTTTTTTATGAGCCATACTTGTAATATTTTTATATATATATATATATAAATGCAATCACATGCATAATGCTCAAATAAGGAAAATAGTGTTTAAACATTCAGCTCAATTATTAAATGGGCTACTATACAGCCATGAGCTATTGCTACACTGTAAAAAAAAAATCAGGAACGTTCCTGGGAAATTTAGGGCAGCTAATGTGCCTAATTTTTACCAGTAACCTTTCTGGAATTAACCAGGAACCTTTCTGAAAAATTCGAAAACATTCTCTCTAAAAGTCAGTAACCTTCCTGGAATTAACAAGGAACCTTTCTGAAAAATTCAGAAACCTTCCCTCTAAAAGTCAGTAAAATTCCTGGAATTAATCAGGAACCTTACTGAAAAGTTCAGAAACCTTCCCTCTAAAAGTCAGTAACCTTCCTGGAATTAACCAGGAACCTTTCTGAAAAATTCAGAAACATTCCCTCTAAAAGTCAGTAACCTTCCTGGAATTGAAAAGGAACCTTTTTGAAAAATTCAGAAACTTTCCCTCAAAATATCAGTAACCTTCCTGGAATTAACCAGGTACCTCTCTGAAAAATTCAGAAACGTTCCCACTAAAAGTCAGTAACCTTCGTTTAATTAACCCGGAACTTTTCTGAAGAATACATAAATCTTTTTCACTTAAAGTCAGTAACTTTCCTGGTAAAAAAGCAGGATGACTATATATTTCAGAGATGTACCTGAAGAATCATTTTGATTTTGACCAATACATAGTTCAGCTAGCTTTAGTTAGCTTAAAAGTTTTGCAAGGTAATTTTTGTTTATTTCACAAACGTTTTAAAATATATAACACATATATATAGTTCATAAATGCAATATTTATCTTAAAATTTTGTACAGACTAGTTTGATGGTAAAATTAAATGTTTAACTATTATCGTATTTTTTTCCCTTATAGAATATATAAAAAGAAAAAAAAAAGAAACTTAATATACGTTGTTCTGTATTAAAATTGTTAACAAGGCAAATATTTTGAAAATTCATTAAATATATTAAAATTCTGAAAGAACATGCTTGTCTTTCAACCTCTCCCTATGTGACAAGACAAAATTAGGTTGTGGGCCACCCTTCGCCATGGCAGAAAATGGTTGCCCCTCCTTTACTGTGACTGAAAAATATTGTGTACTCCCTCTCAGAAGGCTTATAATATTTTACCACCACCCCCCCCCCCCTCTACACACAGATCGAAATCCATAACAACATTTAAAATTATAAAGAAATATAATTTTGTTATCTATCTAATGATCGCCGAACATAAAAGTTGTACATTTTTACTTTCATTTTTTTTTACAGAAAACCAGTGCTTGTATATGACAGGTATTGGGAATACAAAAGGTGAAGACATTGTTTTTAGAAAACAAGATTAAAATAATTAACAATCAAACATTAATTAATACTCAGTACAAAAGTGTATGATGAACATTTTGGTGTTTCTGTAATTACAGAAAAAATCATTTGTATTCCCAATGCCTTGAAACTATAATACATTCTAAGATAAAAAGCCACTCTAGAAGCATTAACAGAATATGAATTAAAATTTTCCTTTTTTTTTTTTAATATGTAAAAAATCTAATAGTACCATTTTTTTTAAAGTTTTAACTTTACTCAGCTTTTGCCTGAATTACATAATAGTATAAGAAACTATTTGATCCTAAAAAGTGCTTTTACCCCCCCTTATTTTTAATACTCAAATGAGTTTAAAGCTAAGTCTTCCAGTGCATAATAACACACTTTCAGTTTTTTCCAACGTTCAGACCAATTCATTACCAATTTATATATATATATATATATATATATATATATATATATATATATTGGGGGGGGGGGGGGTATTGAGAAATTATCACATTTTAAAAATAAAAAATTTTGCATTTTTAAAATGATACATTAAAATTTCAATAATTTGTATGATCTGCAAAATTGTTAGCAGTTTTGTAAAATTAGTTGTAATGATTTGACAAGAAATGCCGTTAAGTTGTTGGCAGCAAAAAAAAAAAAAAAAGAGAAAAGAAAATTATATCTATCAAATACACCAATATCAATTGTAAACATTAAAATACATTAAGAAAAAAAGAAACATAATTTAAAGGAGAAATTAACATTAAATCAATTTCTTTCAAAACAAAAGAATTTTCTCTCGGACTGTGTAGTTATTGAAAAAAGTAATGATATTTGTCAGATAAGGCATGAGTAACAAAATATTAAACAAGTGTTCATTTCGTAACCTATTTCAGTACAATGTAGCATATGAAATTTCCTTAATTGGTATGGGAAAAATCTCAAAGTTCTACTATGTTTTTGAAGAAGCTGCAAGTGTCTTCAGAAAGCCATCACTTTTTTTTTTTTTTTTTTTTTTTTTTTTTTAAATCAGCACTAACAAAAAAAAAAAATATTTAACACAAAATCTTTAATGTGTTGAGGTGTTTCTGGAAGTATCCATGCTTAAGTAGATATTTATTTTTAAATGTTATAGATTTTTAGGGCTTTGACACACATTTGGTATGTTTTTTTTTTTTTTTTTGTTAGAGCAAATTCTTGGGGGGGGGGGGGAGAAACCATTAACGCCTAGGGTTGCATTTTTGCAACACTTAAATTGTTTACAATTTATTATAACTAATAACAGTAGTTTTATTAAACATTTTATGTTACAGAATAATTTTTAAAGTATTTGAAAAGGAAGACAAACCATTAACGCCTAGGGTTGCATTTTTGAACACTTAAAATGTTCAAAATTTATTATAACTAATAACAGTAGTTTTATTGAAAAATTTATGTTACAAAATAATTTTTAAAGTTGTATTTGAAAAGGAATTCTCCCAGTAAATAATGATGAATAGGCTACTATTTTACACATCCCTGATTTCATTTAGTTACTATATGCACCCAATTGTTAGATTACATCGTAATGGCTTGAAATATGGGTTAAAAAAAAGAAAAATAAACTTAATTCTAGTGATGATTTAGTGAAACTTTATTGCACTTAGTTAGGATATTAAGATACAAAGTAAACATTCAAATAATTTTTATTTACAGTTTAAAATATATAATATGAGCAAGATACCAACATTATTCAGAGCAAAATGTCTATCATAAAATTTATTCATACAATCTTCTTTACAATGATACATGTGTCTATTTTACATACTTGCCAACAAAAATCACAAAAAACATTCAATTTATAAAATACGATATACAAATATATAAAATAAATGGATTATATATAAAAATACTACCAACTCAATAACCTTTTTTAAAATAATAATCCAGTAAGAAACTACCTTAGCAGTTCAATCAGGCAAGAAAATATAATGAAATTAAAGACATTCAATTATGTTTTGAACGATATACGAAGATATCAAAATAATGGAATATGCATAAAATATTGCTCAGTCTGTAATAAACTAATCACGCACTGATTAATTTTAAGTAAAGCAGCTTCTCTAGTATATTATCCAACAGTTGTTAATGTAAAAATCAAAGCACAAGCGACATACGTGAAAAAAGTTACGAACGATACGAAGCCAAGATGGCGATCCACCGATATCAAAGATGTTGCCACGCAAAGGAAGACGTACTTACTGAATTCATGAAATTTTTCGCCCGAAAACTTATTTTTCCCAGGAATCTGAAAAAAACCCGTGAAAATCAGGAACGTTGCTTGAAATAATGCGTAACGTTACGGAATTTTCTTACAGTGTATGAAATATCTGATCAGAAAAAGCACATATATATATATATTTTTTTAAACGCAAGCTATAGCAATTTAAAAAAAAAAAAAAACACAACATGTGTTATACACATATATATTGCTTATATATATGTATGAGTAAAAATTATGTAATAAGAAAATATATACAATGTATTGTAACCAAAAAAATTTATATACATATGCACAATAGCGAGAAAAATTTGAAAAAAATAGCCCATGTGTCCATTCATTTTGTTTAAAAAATGTATGTGTAGGCAAACTATAATGAGCAAGTGAGAAAAATAAAATTTCAATGCTTTATATGCAATAAAAATTCCAATATTTGACATATTTAAAAGGTATGTATGTGTAATGAAACTCACAATGAGTAAGTGAGAAAAAAAAATTTCAATGTTTCATATGCAAGAGAATAATTCAACATTTGAAACAATCTTGTCTATAAATTATGTATGTTTAAAGGTATGTATTTGTAATAATTAAAAGTGTTGTGTATATATTTTTAATTCTAAAGATTAAGGTTCATTATATGTTAGATAATAAACAGTAGTATATATGCAAAAAAATGTGTGTGTGTAATTCTTGTAAATAGAAAAAATATTTCAAATACACGGCTAGCACTAAATACTAGATTTACATGCAAATATCTCTAAAAATAAAAATAATTAATATGTTTGACCATAATATTGTGTGTGTGTGTTATTTTATGAATTGAGAAATATTTCTAAACGCACGGCTAGAACATAAGCTAGATTTACATGCAAATATTTCTAAAAAAATATAAACATTAATATATTTGACAAAAATTATTATGTGTGTGTGTGTTATTTTATAACTTGAGAAATATTTCAAAATGCACGGCTAGCATATAAGCTAGATTTACATGCAAATAATTCAAAAAAAATTGTAAATATGTGTAGATATTTATAATAATAAACATAATTAAAAACATTGTATTTTGTGACAAGAATCAATTCCATGATTTGGTTATAATAGAGAATATAAAATTCCTCTTTATGTTTGTGTGCATCTCATATATTTTAAAAATTAAAAAAACACAAAAACACTAGAAAAAAATATTGTATAACATATGAAAGTGAAAAAGTGACAATAAAATAGAATGTAAAATAATATTATGCAAGAGTAAAAATTGTGTAAGAAGAAAAATATGTGTGTGTGAGAGAATTATGCAATTATGAAGTTATACAGGGTCTGTTCATCACATTATATATATACCCCATACTATTACATAATCAAGAAAAATTAAGTGTCATGAAATAACCAATTAAAAAATAACATTGTTAATGTTGCAAGTTTTCTTCTCTTTTTAAACAACATTGCATTAGAATTAAAATGATAAATTATATGTTGAAAATGTGTATGTGAAGTGCACCTACGTGCATGATAACTGAAAGTGACCATATAGCAAAGCCGGGATCACCAGATTTACATGCCGTCACTCTCAAAAAATTAAATAGTATAAAAAAATGTGTTGCCTCCTTTTTTTTTTTTTTTTTTTTTTTTTTTTTTTTAACAGCAACCAATTTTTTTTAACTGGCACTGTATGTAGACCAAATAGTTCCATGAATATATGTGTATACCTTTATGAAGTTGTGTATAAATAGGAAATTAAATGAGAAAATACAAATTTATGCATTAGTTGTAAATATATTATAATTATATAATTTCAAGAAAAAGTTGTTTGGCAACAATAATGTAAAAATGAGTTTTAAATTTAAACAGATATTAAATTAATAATTCGAAAATCCGTAATAGACCTTCCTTTATAAAAATGTATGTGTATTATTATTATTCTTTTTAAATGCATTGAGAAATTCCAAAAAATATATAAAAATCAAAATTCCAAATTTTATCATTAACATTCTGCATAATTTAATAGAAAAAAATGTGACAAGGATTCCTCAATATTATTCACTTATTTATTTATCCTTGTTTTAATGTTATCTATTATCTTAATTAACTTAGTGCTATTACTATATTTAAAGAAGTTTCATCAAAAAGAATTTATCTAACAAAAGTAGATTTGAATTAAACTCTGAAACTAAATGGTTTGTAAACATTTGTCAAAAAAATATAATGTTCCACAAAAATAATGCCTCCGCTATTCACCATCGTTAAATTAAAAAAAAATATCGGTCCTGCCGAAAATATAGTTTAGAAAATGAACAGCAAAACACTAAAAAAAACTCATACACTGCAGAGATCTCGAGAGAAAGTGTACAAGTTCTCTCTCTGCAAAACACCATACAATTTCGACGACAAAAAAAATGTATATTAAATTTTGACTAACAAAAACGAAGTGCATGAATTAAAAATTAAGAACTTATAAGCACATTGAATAATTTAATCAATTATAATAAGGATACTTTCAGCAGATTAATTAAAAATAAAATAAAACATGTCTATGATAAATTTATAAATGTTTAATTTCTGCCAATGGAATTCAAATAACTCTTTTTTTTTTTTTTTTTTTTTTTTTTTTTAAGGCATCAATACATCACTATTTCATTATAACCAAAACAAATTACGTTTATACCGAGAAGGGATTGTGTTTACATACTGAAAAATAAAATTATGTCATTTTATTCCTGTATTTATTTTGTTTGTGATGTGTATATGCGTAAAAATATACAAAAATGTTAATCATCATATTTTCACGACCAATAGTAATTGGATTTCCATGAAGAATATTTAACAAAAAAATTTAGGAAAACAATAAATTGTGAAATATCAAAACGAAACATTAACTGCAATTCCCTTTCATTTAAAAAATTAACCCAGAATCTCCTCTTTTCAAAATATATATATATATATATTTCTTATTTATTAGAACAGTTTTCATGGACAATATATCAATTTTCTTTCCCAAAAATTAAAAATTCACAATATGCAATTATAAAAATATAAAAAATATTCTGCATTTAAATAAAATAATTTTAAATTAAAATTGAAAAAAATTCACCATATGTTATATCAACATTTGAATACCTATACGAAAACTAGCACAATAAAAAAAACACTCTTCATCACCAAAAGTATTCCAATATCTATCATTCAAAATTATGAAAAAATATTCTCTTTTCCCATTTTTTTTTATATAAATGTTATGGGAAAATTGTATATGTAAGCGCTGGCAAAAACTTAGTAAATTATGACTCTAGTATAATGAGTCTTTAAACATATGAAACTTATTTTTATATACAAAAATTCGGAATGAAAAATATGAAATAATAGATAATCAAAAAAAATTGGAACTTTTCCCTCACCATATGCACATCTCTATACAAATCCAAAATTATAAAGTCTAATTGAACTCAAAATCAAAAACAAATGTATATATATTATAACATGCTGAAAACATATTTTATATACACATAGTTTCAAAGGACGAATGCACAGATATATTGCTTATATATTTATTTATTTTGAACAAAATATCCCCCAAAATTTAATATTATTAAAAATACTTCATTTTTTTCTTTATCAAGTATATATGTGCATTCCCTTAAATAGAAAAATATTTTAATTATATATTGAATGTAAAATAATTATAAAAGTAAAGAAGAAAGGAAAAAAAATATAATCTTATCTTAATCCAGTTCTATTATGTGATCCACAAATCATCTGGTAACAAAAGCGAGAAATGTCCGCTAATTGTAATAAAGTCACCACACAGTCACTATTCATACAGTCACGAGTTGCGAAACACTCTGATGTAAATCATCCAAAGTTTCGGCTGCAATCCGGTCAAAGCAAAACGAAATAGCATTTTCGAAAACAAAATCCAATATATGAATGGAAGCGAACGGTCACATTACATCAGCAATTCCATGAGCGCTTCTCTGGAAAACGAAATACCGGCTGGCAAAAAGGATACAAAAATTGAGGGGAGGCGAACATCCTCGAAGGTCACTCTCGCAGCTGCGGTCAATAGAAGCCTCGTGATGCTCATTTCCTTAACGAATGTCAGGCGAAGAAAAACTTTATTCACTCTTCTTCCATAGACAATCAACGGGGAGAATATTACAACGCAGTTAAATTATATCAGCGTCTAGCAGTACAAGAATATACGCAAACACTTCCTCTGCATTCAACAGAAGTATGTAGGAGCATCAATATTCCAAAAAAAAGTCGATATACGAAAATCATTTTTCTTTTATATGAAGTCAAATGAGTATCAGTATAATAAGAAACTTCCGTTGTACTCCAAATTCTTCTATCTGTCATCGAAATTTTCCATAATAGTGGACAGTCACTTTTATATTTTGACAAAATCTTGACTATACAATCCCAGTTGTGATTCATCTCTTGCAGGTGGTTCCAAAGTTGAACAAAAAGAATATCAATCTTTTTAAAATAACGCCCCTCTCTCCCACAAAACGAGTTTCCGACCTGAACGGCGACCAATTTATATAAAGGAGAAAAGACACCTTGAAAAATATATTTTTAAAAATATTTTGCAGAGACAGAAGACTGGTACATTGCGACTAATAAATCAGACGAAATCATTTTTTTCAAACTGTAGAATATTTATTGAAGATAATTTTCAAAACAAATAAATAATATTATTATTATGAATTAAAGGCAATTTACTATTTTCAATAACCAGTAAAATTAGCTTTGAATGGTTTTATTATTTTTAGAGAAAAAAATTATTAAAGGTTAGATTTACCTGCTCTTTTAGTATATGTATATAAAATATTTTAAATATAACGTTTAAATGTTGGAATAAAGATAAATTAGCTTTGAATTTTATTGTTACTTTTAGCGAAAAATTTTAGAAGACAAAATATTCACAAAATGCGTTATTTAAACTATATATGAAATGTAGTACCATATATCAGATATTCTTAATACTTAAATTAAAATAATGAGTGGGAAAAAAAGAAACATTTCTTCCTTTGTTATACATATAAAGAAATATCTATATCGTAAAAAAATTTCTGACTTCCTACTTTCGAAAAATCCACACGTTTCATCATATCATGTGTACGATTTTCAGAAAATATCCATCTATCTGTCTCTGCATGAGTAATAAAATTTTGTGGTAGCTCTAGCTCAAAAAACATACACAGAATTTCATAAAGCTGTATATTTAGTGTCAACTTGACATAAATCAACACCTATCAACTTCTGGTGGAAATCTTTTAATACGTTGGGCTGCTATGCAGCGATCTTTCACTTGCAGGGTTTCTCTCAGTTCATAATTGCACAAAACTGAATGTTTGAGAAAGCAATTAGAAAACATTATGGCAATTTAATATGAGTGTACATCTGCACACTGGTGACGCTGCTATGCTATAATTTTTCCCATGTGATGGAAGGATATATCTCAGCTGCTATTGTGTATAAATGCACCAATCTTGATATGGTATATGGCCATTATTAAAAAGAATGTTGGTTTAATTTGTGTTTCTATCGACCGAAATGTGGTGCCGCAGTTACTCATCTTCTGCGATTTTCTACATGGCTACATTTCAGCATTTGTTACTCAGAACTGTATCAAACTGTATATGCAAATTCTTTATTGTGAAAAGATACGATTAAATAATTATTCGTGTTAGTGGGCAACGTCGCTGTTATATAAAACTATATAGAAGAAAGTTTTGTGATGGCCACATCCTAATAGTTTTACATCGGAAAATTTATATATTAAAATTAAAGTCTTTTTTTTTTTTTAATTTTACTTATTTAATTTAATTTTTCTATTTCATATTTTCAATCGCATTCTAAACATTATTTACTGTCAAAAGTGTAAGTATTTACTCTTTGAACTGATTGACACTATTTATTTCAAAATATACTTCTAAAACATTTAAATTCTTAAAGCACTTTCAAAGAAAAAATATTAAATATCTATTTCTTTCTTTCTTTTCTTTTCTTTTTTTTTTTCTTTGACAAAATTGAACATGTATGATTCAGAAAACAATTTATTTGAATATCGAGTTCCCATTCTAGTTCTGCAGGGAATAAAATGTATGAAACATGCTCAAAACAGGAAAACAAGGACGAAATTTTCCAACGACAAAAAAATTTTACTGTGGGATTAAGCGCATTTTCCAGGCACGATAAGGACACATCAAGATAAGAAGAGAATATCAAGAAATTTTTTCAACACGAAAATATTCTAGAATACTACATCTTCTTTGCACAATCTCGGAAAGTAGTAAAAGGGATTTTTGAAAATCAAAATCGCATAAATGCAATTTATCAACAGAAAAAACATCGAACTGCAATGAAATATTGGTAATAAAAAAGAATGTTTTTCTCAACCGTTATATACTTGCATCTGTATACAAGTACGTGCGTGTATTTTCCTTTGCTGTTCTAAAATGTTTAAGTTTCAGCCGTTTTTCTGTGCTTTTTATAATTTATTAAAATATATATTTAAAAAAATGGTATCATGTTTCATTAATAAGTTAATTACACAAACAGAAAATCAACTTCAACAAATTATACGAATATAAATTTGAATTCAAATCATATTGAAATATTTCATATTAAACAATGTTTAAACAGTAACTAGCAGGCTTTGCCCGCTTCGCTGGTCACTAAATTTAAAGGAAACTCTTTTCTATATAGCTTTATAAAAATAAAATAAAATAAATTACTGAAATTGTTCAAAAGCTCGCTTCAGGTCCCTACTGCCTTCGGCAGCGATTTGGACATCCACTGCAACTCGGGCGCTTGTCCCTATTACTTGCGACAATGGTTTACCAATGAGCTTCCATTTAGGTGCTTATTATATAACAGTTTCGAAATAGATAGTATCGAAAAAATTGGAGTTTCCCTTTTATATTTGAATACCAGTTACATGGGAACAACACTATACGTGGTGCACTTAATATTTGAATTACGTTATTTCCTATGTTTATTTTGTTTATCCAATCAACCATAAAATGACAGCAATTTCACGCCAAATATTACAATATGCTGTGACCGGCTACATCTGTTGCATGAGACAATTAATTTTTTGTGTTTATATATAATTCATGGTTTGTAAACCTGATAGTACAGCCTTAATATAGTTCTCTTTGGCGACTTGCTAATTTTTGTCACCATTTTAGACTTTTAATCCATTGTAACAATAAGACTTATTCCTTTGTAACAATATGCTATGAGCGCTATTTCTGCCGTATTTTAGACAACTGATCTTTTTATTTCTATATTTATTTCCCATTAAACATATTTTTATTTTTATTTATTTATTTGTTTAAATATTAATTTGAATTATTCAAATATTTCTGTTCGACAGGGTGCAAGTGCAGTAACACACAGAGGCTCATTTGTTTGTATGATAAATTAGCATAGTGATTATTATATAAAAAAATAAATAAATCGGTAAACATTATCGTGCTACACAACTTTATTATGTCGCTCCATTGGCGGCTTTTGAATTTTTATCGCCATATTAGCGATGAATTTTTTTTTTTTTTTTTTTTTTTTTTTTTTCTTTTTGTATGAAAAGGGGAAGACTGTTTTGCTAATAATTTTATCAGACTCTTTTTTGTTTATACATAAGAATCCTTGATATTCTGCTGCTTATATTTTTAATGGTTTTTAGGTTTAAAATAGTGCTTGTTGAAATAAATTTCCTATGTTTAAAGCTGCATTTTTTCTGTAAATTTTGTGTAAAAATAAATCATTTATGTTTTTATATATTTGATGCGCTACTTAGATTAAAATGGCTGTTGCTATATTAAACTTCTTGTCGAAAATCGTTCGGTGTACTTCAACACCAAAATTTAAATAATCGCCCAGCAGGATCTATTAATGAAACTGATAAAATAAAAATATGGTTCATAGAGTTTAAATAATCTATTTAAAAAAAACTTTTAAAACCTAAATTCTTAATGTATCGTATCACATACATAGATATAGTAATAATATATAGATTGATCATTGGGGAGAAAAAAGGGATTTCTTTTCACTCGGGAATAGACGGCGATTTTACCAAAATATGGCAGTCTTTCCCCGAGTGAATACACACGGGAGTACACACGAATATTTTAGCAAATGAAATTCATGAATAATTTATTTACTAAAGGTGAATGAAAAACTTCAGATATAGTTTCAAATTCATTTTTCTCCTTTTCCTTTTTTTTTTTTTTTTTTTTTCAATACCACTTAATGGCTGATTCCAAAGCTTTTTTTTCGGCATCAAAAATCTTTGCACGATAATATGGGGATGATAGATCTATATATATTATTATTTCTATGATCACATAAATCTTTTCGAAGTTAGTATAAAACTTAATTTGAAAAAAAAAATGTAACTTTTTTGTTTATTAACCAAAAAAAATTGATGAAATTTGAAATGCAAGTTGGTCTTGTGGGGTACAGGCTGTATATTATATTTTTGTGTTCGGGAGAGAATATTTAAAAGAATTTGAAAACTGCAATTTTTAATCCCACTTCAAAAACATGTGACTTAATGTGAAGCAGATTTTTTATTTTTTTTCTCCTAACGGTTTCCATAGAATCTTCTGCTGTTGCCACCTAAAATTCATACTTTAGTTAATTTTAAAAAATCTAATTGTCCGATTGATAAGCTGTTTAATGCATCGGATTCACAAAAATTTTCCCTTTCATTTGGTATCTTATTTGTATACGACTGATATTTCTAATTTATTTTCTAATATTTCTGATTTATATTCCTCATTTTAAATAAATGTACGTTTTTTTTTTTTTTTTTTTTTTTTTTTTATATATATATAATTATTATTATTCTGTCGAAAAAAAAATGGCAACAATTAAATTATGGATAAAATTTAAATGGCTTATTTATCAGAAATTAGAAGGTTGTTATTTTCACATTTTAATTAATTAAGAAAAAACTAATCCAAAATTCGAAAATCTGACTTCTATGTGCACAATGACCCTTCGGGGGGCACCTTTGTGTTAAATCTCGTGACTGTCCGAGCTACCGTTTTCGAGAAGAGTAAAATATATATACAAATATTGCTCACTTAATAGTATAAGATAAACGAATTGACAGTGTTATTTTTTTTTTTTTTTTTTTTTATTTAGAAAATACGAAAAAAAAAACTACCGAAAAAAAAAGGGGGGGGGGGATAATTAAAAAGGGTTAAAAGATGAGAACGAAAAAGAAAGACAGAAATTACGAGAAAGTTGACAAAATACGATGAAAAGATAATATAAACAAAATTTGACTTCAAGTTTTTTGGTTAATTTTGTAAATATATTTTTTTTTCTTTCCTTTATATTCTTACAGGTTTGACTACCTGAAAATCGTCGAAAACACTCTTTATGGGGCCAACGATTTTCAGATAAATTCTAGAAAGAAACAGAAACTTGCAAGAACTAAAATTCCCGATTTTCCATATCATACTGCAATAAAATATGATTCACAAGGAAAAAATTCCAAAAGTCATAGATAAATAATTCAAACCAGATGGGCAATTATTAGCACTCTTTAAGACTTGGAACTTCTAAAAGTTTTATATTTTTTTTATAGATAGATCGCTTGGCGGCGGACTTTTACAAGATTGAGGTAACACGTTCTTGAGATTTCCATGTAATTCTTTGGTAGAAATTTACAATTGTAATTTTTTAAAATTAGTAGTTTTTCTCCAAGATTAAAATTTTTTGAGGTTTGTCAAATTTATCATGAATACATTTCCCATAATACAATATTAAAGGGAAATCTAAAGATAAACTCGTGTTTCTATAAATTGCAGCACCATGAAATAATTATGTGGTTAGGTTAAAACTTTCAGCAAATACAGTCGGTAACAAAAGTGTCCGAACACTAGCAAAAATTCCTGTGTAAAAAAAGTACACTTTATACGGTTTTGTTAAATAAATCCTTATCGAATCATGTTCTTACACTGACTAATAACAGGATTCGACAAGGATTTATTTAACAAAACGTTATAAAATGTACTGTTTTTGCATCGGAATTTTTGCTAGTGTTCGAACACTTTTGTTGTGTTCGGACACTTTTTTTACCGACTGTACATGAAAGGGCTTCTATTCAAATTATTAGAATTCCTGAGTCATTCCATTAGCATGCACTGAGTAGCATACTCTGAACTTCTACTGGAGGATCTGTATAGTTAGAAAGCTGTAGCGGCACGTTTAAAATAGTGTATGGTTATCCGCTAGTGGCATACAGTCGGCTGCAAAATTATTCGAGCACTAGCCAATAATTCCTATATTTAAAAAGTACGCTTAAGACTGTTTTGCTAAGTAAATACTTGTCGAATCATGTTCTTAGACTGATTAAGAACATGACTCGACAAGGATTTATTTAACAAAGCTGTATTAAGTGTACTTTTTTTTGGCTAGGATTATTGCTAGTGCTCGAATAATTTTGCAGCCGACTGTACGTACACGTTATATGAGATGTTCCTGCAGTACGATTTTTTTCTTTTATTAAAATTATTTTCCATTAGGAAAACAGATGATCCTTATCATAGAGAAGAACAACACTCTTTGTCGAACGAAAGTCAATTTTATGCCAACATGCGTATAACAGCTTTTTTGCTTTTTTTTTTTTTTTTTTTTTATTTTTTTTGAAAAAAAAGGTCAATAAACTTTAAATTATCACAGATCACACGTTATTTCAGATCTATTGTTCAGCCATTACTTTTAAAGGTATTGACGAATTCTTTTCAAAGTAACCCATATTGAAAATTTTCAACGGGAGGGTACTTCAACTCCAAAAGAAAAAGCGATGTCCCTACATTAAAAAAAAAATCCTAGTTGACTATCATTATCATAAATATTTACTTTATATTTTCATAATGAAAAACTAAAAATAATTCTCATTCTATAATTTACGCGAATCTTTGTCTATGATGACATGTTAAAAACATTAGTAAATGGGATGACATCTCTGCCTATTGAGCGTTTAATCCTCAAATGTAATCAACAATAATTTAATTCAAAGTCTAATTAAATATCGGTTAATTAACTTCGGTTAAATTTCAACCATTGGTTCTTGAGATGTAGCTCTACAAAATTTTCGATACACACAAACAGACATTTTCTAAAAACTGTCAAATCGTGTTCATGACATCCCAAAACATGTAAATCCATCGAAATCTAGAGGTCAAATATTTTTTCAAATCCAATACTTTCTTCTTATTTATGTATAAGAAAGGATTTTTTTTTTTTTTCATTAAAAAAATCAAAATCGGAAGCTTTTATAAAACTAGTTTTACACATGTTTATTTTTTATGTCATTTATATCCTTACATCTATAAACTTTTAGTAAATTTTAGAGAAAAAGTTTTAATTCCGCATCTATAGAAACGCTCTCATAAAAATGCGTGACAAAAAGAAATGTACTTTTTCATGTTACATCTATTATGCCATCAACTTTGATCAATGATTTCTAGAATTCTGTAGAAATTTTCTATGTGCTTTTCAATAAATGTCGAGCAGAAATAAATCAAACCAAATTTAATATTATTTCAAGTTTAGAAACCGTAATCTCAGACAGAAAATTTTTATTAATTCTTCGCAGTTAATTAATAATGCCGCAACCTCACCTAGAATACCTGAATAGACCGCATTAAATTGAAACTTTTGTTAACATGCATAGCTGTAAATGAAACTAAATTTTAAAAATTATAATCGTATAGTAGCAAACATAGCAATACTGAATGAAAAGCACGTATTAAATCACATTTGAAATTTTGAATCATATTCCATCGTCATAAAATTCACCATCGTATCATTTTTAGCATTTTTAAATTAACTTGTCAAAATTCCTAATAAAGGACTTTTTCTAAAAATATTAATTCATATGAGAATCTACGTTCGGACTTTTGTTCTAATATGTTCACATTATTCATGAGTGAATTTTCATGGGTCGAATAAATGGTGTATCCTCCCTATTAGAAGTATTAAATTTTTTACCAAATAATACTATTTTAATCTATTTGCATATTATACACGTTAGTTTGGGTTAAGAAATCCTGAAGTTGTCGAAATAATATGCATTTAAATTTTAACTTTTTAAATCGGTGCATAATAAATGTACACCGATTTAAACTAAATTTAATAAATATATCATTAATTCAGCTCTATAAGGTGTTATATTGTTTAAACTAAAGATGCAAGAGTATGTAAAGGATTTTCCATTATGCAATTTTAAAATTAAAAATAACATATAAATTATTCAGCAAGACTTTTTTTTTTTTTTTTTTGAAATCGTTCATGTGAGCATCACGACTTCTCTGTACATACCGCATTCTGTCAACCCAATCACCATCACTGCTTCACATAAATTTGGTGTTATTTCACGAATAACACGTTCAATATTGGTTTTTAATTGCTCAATTGTTATTGGATTATCAGCATAAACTTGTGACTTAACATATCCCCAAAGAAAAAAATCACAATCGATCGAGTCGATTAAATAATGTCGTCCATGAATTTTTCTCAAATTTCTCTCAGTATTCACATATGAACACTGATTTTGATAAAACAGTTTAATAAATTCGAAACGTTGTCCAAGAGTTTACCTTTGCATGATTAAATGGCATAGCATACTAAACACAAATGAAACAAGAAATGTCCAAAAATAATACGCAGTGTTGCCATTCTAACCATTTAAAATTGCATCATCCCTATTGGAAAACCCTTTAGTATATTTATAATAGTATGTAGATTGTATATTAGGTTATATACTATACAATACTATATTTGTAGAATATTTTTTTAAGAATGAATCTGAAAGAAAATATTGATAAAAAATAGTGGTGTAAAAATTCCGTCTTATGACCGGAAATCTCGTACCTCTGATTTAAATATCTATAAGTTTCCCATTGTTGTTTAATTGAATTATAATAATTAAGTCTTTAACGAGCATTCTATTAATTTACTAGCTGGCTTTGCCAGCGTTAATCATCCCACTGAAACATACATTTTTAGAAAAAATCTCTATTTTTTTAACCCTACATTTATTACTAGGCCTAAAAAGAAATGAGCAGTTGCCATTTCCTATAAATTAAATAGATTTCTTTTAATAATTCATTTGTAAAATTTATCCCTGGAAAGGATTCTCCAAACAGAAATATTGTTCTAAGAAAAAAGTTTGTTTTGTTATGCAGGCGAATAAAATATTTATCTGGAGCATGCAAAAACCTTCTGGCGTCATATTATAATTTGTGTTAAGATACTAATTTATACTACTTATTTCACCGCTAGTAAATAAAAGCCCCACACAATCGTAGTAAAGTGAAGCAGTTTTCTCTATGTAAATGCACGTTTCCTATAGGATGACTTCTATGAAACGAAATCATTTTCATAGACGATATTACTTTATTTGGAAGATTTTCTAAAAGTGACGTCTTTCTAGCATATTATAAAAATTATTTTGATTTTAATTTTATTGAGACTCTACGTCATTTTGGAGTTTTAACAGCAAAAACTTTTAAACCGCATGCAATAATTTTGATGAAAGCGTAATTTTAGAACTTTCTTTTTAATCGTTTGACTGCTTTTTCAAAATATTAAAAACCTCTACTTAGACAAAATATATACATTAGAAGTAATCTACATATTAAATTTGAAATTTCTAGATGCATTATTGTGATAGAAATCCTACAGAATTATGTTGAGCCTAAGCCACATAAATAAGCCACTTGTTGAGCGATTGGTTTCAAAATCTAATCGGCTCCTGCTTAAGTCTAAATACCAAGTTATATTTAATTTCGTTCATTGGTACGTGAGATATAAGATCCACAAAATTTGTGATACACACATCCAAAAAGGCATTTTCTAAAAATGGTCAAATTCGGTTCGAGAGATCCCAAAACGTGTAAATCCATCAAAAATCAAAGGTCTAAAACCTTCATGAATTTAGTACTTTCATCTTATATGAATATACACTGAAAACTGATTTTAAATAAAGAAGGAAAATAGTTCTATGAGAAAACATATTAAAATGTAAAAAACGAAACAACAAAGGTTGTCTAGGGTAAAACCCATCAAGCATGACACTTCATCAAGCAAAAAATAAATAAAATGTAGCCTTAAAATCAGTAGTATAGCAATAACTTGCTTGAGAAAAAGCTATATAAAAAATTAAAGTCACTTAATAATCATCAATTATATAAATTTAATGTAATTATTCATTTTGATAAAACTATGAATTTAATAATTGTCACTCAAAAATGTCTTTTCAAAATAAATTTTTATTTGCAAAAATTAAACAAAATTTTAATCATTCAAAATATTAATCATGTGTCAGAAAGTTATTACATAAATCTTTGTACAGAGTATCATATTTATTTCTGCATTACTCTTCTATACTTACCACTTGATAGAATTTTCTCAAAAAAATGTTTCTATGGCTTGCACTTCAGTCAATAATATTGATTGAAAGAAAAAAAGTAGATAAAAACTGTTGCTTGAAGCGGAAATTTACGTTTCTGCCTTCAGATACGAGTTAAAAAGAGGTTTTCTAAAAGAAAAATACAGGAATTCTGTTAGAAGATTTATTTTTCGAGAAAAGATTTTTAGAAGCTTTTTAAAATTGCTGCTTTTGATAGAGGTTTAAATCATTCGAACACTGCTTTCTTTCACATTAATCACGCACCTTAGCTTTTGATTTTTATTTATTCATTTTTTATAAAGCGTACAATCTTAAAAAATAAATCAGATTTTAAAATAAAATTGATGAAATTTTAGTTGTAAGAAGTGAAATGAAGCAAAATTGATAGTTATATGTGATTATGCATGGTATTTTTCAAATGTAGGCACATCAAAAATATAACAAGAAAAAATATCATATGGTTCGGTATAGTATAAAACAATTTTCAACTGTATTTACCAATTGCGTCGTTTAAATTTCAATATATATTACTATAATGACATCGTAAAATACATATATTTTGTTGTTAATTGTGGATGAAGAAATCCTTCAGAGACTATTTTTAAAATTGTACTTTCAGACAGAAACCATTAAAAAAAAATGCATAACGTTGTTAAAAATGGTTTCTGAAAAATGAGCAAAATTGTCTCAAAATAGCTCCTGTACAATATATACTTAAATTTGAAAATCCTATGCACTCATTTTTGAATATATTGACATGCTCAAAAACGTGGTTGACCACTATGAATCCCAATATCCCCATTTTTGAGCATGTCAGTATACTCAAATGAGTATATGTCTTTTTAAATTTAAGTAATTGTTTCGGGGCTATTTTGAGACAATTTTGCTCATTTTTGAGAAATCATTTTTAACAGTGAACTCTTGTGCATTACAAAAGATGCTAAATATTCAGTATCGAAATAAAAAAATAAAAAAATAAAAACCTCTCACTGCAAATAATAATAATAAGAAGAAGAATAACCTCTCAATGCAAATAATAAAAAAAAAAATCACCACATTGAGTAATTTCTACCTCGTAATGTACTATCTGAATACTCGTAGTCCTGTACATCAAAAATTTATGCTAATCATACCATATTCTTTAAAAAAGACATGTTTTGTGCATTTGTGCACTCTTTGTAAATTTTATTGTGCATTTTACGCTGTAAAAAATAGTAATGTATGCTTTAAATAGATACCTCAGACCAGGATACACTTCATTTATTTTGTAAATCATTATACACAGAGTAATAGTGATATTTGTACAATTTTTAATTGAAAACGTGCCATAGAATCAAAGTATTATTATCGGCTTTGAAATATTCTAAAAATATTTATGAAAAAAAGATAACGTGAACAGATAAATGAACCAAATTAATGTCACTTTTAACTTCTTTTGATGAAATAAAAATTTAAATATTGCTTGTGATTACTTAAAGTGCATCGAACATCCTTAACTCTAGATAAACTTTTCTTTCTTTTCTGTGAATCTTTCAATTGTACTCGTGTTTTAAATTAACAAAAAAATATAAGAACCTAGTTATTCGTTGCGCTTCTATCATATTCATGACTTACGTTTGTTTGTTTGTTTAATGCATATTAAGAATTTTATTGTGTCGAAGGTCGTTTATATTTCAAATAATTGAAACAATACAGGGATTTTTTTCAAGTGTTCATTATAAGAACATTTATTCTACGTTTATTTCTTAGTTTTTTAATGCAAAGGCTGACAAATCAATTCGAGGCCATATACATCGCTTTCGTGATCCTATATTACAGGAAAAAAATATTATTGATGATTAAAAACTTTGTGAGAAGCTTATAAATGATCTTTTTTCAACACCTTTTATATGTGATGCCTAGAAATTGCTCACGTATAATAACTTTATTCTTCTTTTCTGTTATTTATTTTCATTTTATTTTTGTATTCTTATTTTGTCGGGATATTGCAGTTGAAGGTATTTGTTTATGAAAATTTTATTCATCATTATTCAGCATCAGCATTTTGGTATATTTTACAGCACTGTAATTTTGCTTTTTTCATTTTTTTTTTTTAATTCAGCTGTTTATCCATTGAATTCACACTTCCCAAGGTTAGCAAAAGTGCCTACATTCTTATTTATACCTGAGCACTCTTAGTTACCTGTGTTTCATTTTATTTTATTTTATTTTTCACACCTTCTTATTTGAAGAGTAATTTTCTACAATACGAAATTACTATTAAGTAAGAGCAAGATACTTTTCAAAAAAAGTCATATGAAAAAATTCGGGTACTAACAATGCACGGAAACAAATTAGGGATGCAGGCATATTTAAGTTAGTTGCGAAAACTGTGAGATTATGTATTCTCACTTGGCGAAAAAAGTAGACTAGTTATATAAATAATTCAAAGCATGTAGAAAAATGTTATTCTGTGTTGATAAATATTAAAATTTTATCGGAATATATCAAATGTAGTAAAACACGCAAATTTCAAATACGCGATAAAATTGCATGAGTTTTGTGTTTTTACACGTATACCTTACATGTATGCTTTACTCAAAGTCTGTTTGTATTTAGTCAATAAGATGGGGATAATATTGGTACAGGCAACATTTTACGACGCAGAAGAGCTGACAGCAAATACCCTGGCCAGCGTAGGACTTTACCATACTTCTTCTTTCAGGGAATTAAACGTCGCACTAGAGCTACACAGTGAGTTATTGGTGACAGCAAGATCTAAGAAATATCCGGAGCATCATAGTTCTGATGCTTTCCACGAAAGGAATGACTTCCGCGTTTTGCTAACCCGATGACCTGTACGGTAATCGAGCACTAGACGATGCTTAACAGATTAACGAAGACCTGAACTGCCACACTTTTAGACACTTATAACAGACTAGAAAAAAATATTATATTTTCTACCCCCAGCACCTTTCACACACACACAAACATTAACCGCTGTAAGTACTTCAGAGGTTTACAGAGAACCGATCTTAGCCATTTAATCTACTTCCAGACCAGACAATTACGGAATGGTGGACGGTATAACCACTCAGCCGGGAAAGATTAATTTTCATGTAAATTTGATGCATTTTGATCGTGCATAGTCGTCAAATGCTACGTGATTCTGGTTTGACTGGAACAATTAAAATTATTTACTAAATGTTTGGTACAAACTATAGTGGGGTGTGGTTCGCCAGATTACATTGTACTATGCAATAATTTAATTTTTAAACGACACACCGTTACCTAGCGTACAAATAAATAAATAACTGAGAATGTTTAAAAAGTATTATTAACACTTTCGCGACCGCATTTGTTTGTCTTTTTCACAGTAAGGTCCGCCTGTGGGCGTTATTCCCCCGGTTACAATATTACAGAACAAAATTTTCCGTATTCATATTTACATTATACAAATGGATATACATAATAGTTACACTCTTTCTAATCATAGCATTTATATCCATAGTATATTGATAGTACAAGTATGAATATTGGATATATTTTTTAGAAATAAATAACATACAAATTGCGAAAAAAACGCCCTCTGGTGGAGTTAGGGATTTTCCAATGAGGTGAATCTACGTCAGCGGTCGCGAAAGAATTGTTAATAACGTCGTTGAATGACTTTTAAGATACGACTTAGCAGAGAATTACCTTGAACTGAAAGTAATATGAAGTCAAGAACCAACCTATATGGCCATAAACTGAATCTGCGAATATCCATTTTAATAATAATTCACTACTAATACATACGTTTGTGCATATTTATTAATTATTTGTATTTTATTTTATTTCAATTATTTCTTTTTTTATGATTTATTTGTGCTTAAATTTATTGTTACTACTATTTTTTTTTTCTTTGTTTCATGTATCATATAAAAGTTTTACTTTTATTCCTGTTCCCAAAAATTATAATTCATAGAAATATTTTCTAGAATTGTTTCTTAAGTATGCAAAAAGATGATTTTTTTTATTTATTTATGCAGAGTTTTAAAAATTGATAAAACAATTTTCATGAGTTACATATTAATTTTATACTGTACTTTGGTAAATGAATGTTTTACTTCAACAATAATCTCTAAGTGTAGGGCTTTTACGTCACAGTACTATGCAATAGGCAATTGTCGATTGTCTCGGACACAACCTTGATAGTAATATGCAGACATGCCATTACAATTTTGGTCCTCCACGGAAAGGATGGCTCTTCCCCTTCGGTAACCCACAGAAGTACAATTTGGGGGGGAAATATGGATGACATTGCGGCCACGATGAATTTTACTTACACCAACCACCATTAACGAGCACGACGGTTTTCGTCCGGCTCGAGTATCGAACACGCAATCCTCCAATTACGAGCTCGACGCTCTGTCGACCAGATTATCGTGGTCCCCTATTGTAATATTTTAAAGAATAATAAGATATGTTTCAATATAATTACTTGAAAACCTGTTTAAGATTTATTAACATGTTTTCAAATATTTATAAAAATGTATTACTTATTTTAACAGACATAATTTGCAATGAATTTGGATCTTTCCTAATATATCTTTCCATGTATAAAGTTTAAGGTTGAGGTTGAGTGGATTTAACATTACACTAGAACTACGAGGTGAACAATTGGTTGTTGTCTGGGATTCACGCCTTATGGTGGTCCTTCATGTAACAGAACTGATATTTATATACACTTTTATTTAATCGTTTTAAAAATAAAACATTCATTCTGCCAATCAATTCAAAAATATACTTGCAAGCATTGTTGAATGTCGACTAACAATGACCATATATAACAACTTGGCGCAGTCTTACCTTAAACTAAAAGTTTAAATTTATTTTCTTTATATGGTTTATTTCTGTTTTTGATTTATTTGTGCTACATTTATTGTTATTTTTTCATTCATCTTATAAAATACTTACATTTTACCTTTTATCAAAAACTATATTCTAAAAAAATATATATATTATTTATAAATATATATACACGAACACATATTTCTCACTTATTTATCTAGAATTTCTGAAAACTAATGGAACGATTTCTGTAAGTAACATATTAATATTATAAATTACGTCCGTCTTAATAGATGTTGTTATTTCTATGATAATATTACCAATAGAACACATTCCAATCTAATCATTTAAAAGCAATTTGAGGTTAAATAATGGCGTATTTATCTAATAATAAAAACGATTTTTATTTAAGAGATATAATTTTCAAGGAATCTGATTATTTGTCATCAATATACCTTTCCATGTGATGGAAGTTTTACTCATATACACTTAAGCGTATTCAGAATAAATTTTTACTGTGTGAATTTTAAATGGGGCGAATTTCCCATGATTTTATCCGTGCATTTCTACGTAACACATTGACAAAAAAGACAAGAAATACTTTTACTGTATCCTAGAAAATCGAAATTTTATTTCCGTCTAAGTGTATTTGCCCAAATATTTTCCTTAAGTCTAAAGGAAAAAAAAAAAAAAAATACTAAAGCATACGGTGTTTCTAAATAAGTGAAGAATGATTTGGCGTAAAAAGAAAACGGAAAAGCATTGTGAAAGAAAAAAATCTAAATATTGTATAAAGGTAGTCATGCCTCAGGTAGTCTTCTTTTTCAATATGAAACTGTTCAGCATTCAAATTCATCTTTACTCGGCCTAAAAAAATATTCTTTAAAAGACTTTTTTTATTCTATTTGTATACAAAACTAGAAATTAGAATGCCATCTGTAATTTTCCTTATTTACATTGATTGTTTAAAATGTTAATATATATATATATATATATTATTACTGAAATTATTTCAGTATTTGCGTTACAGTTATCTTTAAAGTTATGAGATTTTTATTACTATTATTATTATTATTACGAACGTAAAATGCAAGTTTAATGTGTCAGAATTATTATCAAATAAATAAGAACGTTTAATATATAGTCAGCAGCAAAATATTGAAACTCCCTAACACATTTTTTACTTTTTTTTTTTTAGTTGTATTGCTAATTTTTATCATCAACTGACTTTCTTATATGGCTACATAAGATTAAGATCATGACTCGACAAATATTTACTTAACAAAATAGTACTAGGTGCATATATTTTAAATTGGAATTATTGCTAATGCCTCAATAATTTTGCTGCCGACTGTATATGTATACATTTGATAGATTTTAATTTAGTGCCACGTGTCCGAAAGCTAAGCATAGTTCGTAAAATACGAAAAGAAAAATAAATATTAGTAATATAATAATAAATAATTATTGATAAAATAATTTGAAACAATTTATAGAGAATGATTTGCTGAAGAAGAAGCATTGTTTTCATGCAAAATATTTTAGTCGAAGTCGTCAAAAAGAAAAGGCTTGCGCCCAGTATTTTGTTCAGATTTCATTTCGCTAACTTTATCTATTTCAGGAATGAGCAATAATTAGAATGTTAGCATTTGAACGATTACAAACCGAGGTGTCACTTATTCTCAATATACGTATAGTTGGAAAATTGCAGATGAACTTCCAAATAAGCGATATATTAACGAAAAGCAATACGGAGTCGAAAAAAAAGTCCTACCAATAACTGCACGATGCGAATGGAGCAGTTGAATAATAATAAAACAAGCATAATTAAGCAGGATCAGAAGTCACAACCGACGCAGAGGCACGAGTTTCCACAGATAAATTGTTTAAATGATATTTCCTAACGTTGGTCTCTATGCTATACAAGTTAGAATTCATCCTGAATTTGTATTTCCTTTTGCACATTTCTGAGCATAAACGTGTTTGTTCAAACTGTAGTTTACAGCATTAGCACTGGAATTCAGAATTGTGATCCAATGTGATATTCAGTGATAAATATTCTTTTAGTTTGAACACTGATTTTCATCAGATAACTACATTAAGAGAACGTGAAACTCATTATATCTCGAAAACATCATAGAAATACAGAATTTTCAGTCAAGAAGAGTCTTGGTACATGCACGCATCTTACCAAACGGTCACACAGACAACTGTACGACCTTCCACAGATAAATGTTTAAAAGGGATTCAATACTGTTGGTCTCTATGCCAGACAAGTTTGAATTTACCACAGTTTGTATTCTTCTATGCATTTGCCTTTGCGCAGTTCTGAGCATTAAAACTGCGCTTTAATGTGTTTGTTAAAACTGCGATTTGGATCATTAGCACTGGAATTCGAGATTGTGATCCACCGTGATTTTCAGTGATAAATCTTGTTTTAGCGTGAACACTGATTTTCACCAGATAACTATATGAAGATAATGTGGAACTCGTTCTATCTGAGAAACATCGTGGAAATACAGCATTCTCTGTCGGTAGGAGGCATGGTATACGCATGCATTATACCGGACGGTCGCATAGACAATTGTACGACCTTCCACTGATAAATGTTTAAAAGAGATTCCAAACTGTTGGTCTCTAGCTAGACAAGTTTGAATTCACCCCAGTTTGCATTCCATCGTACATTTGCCTTTGCATATTTCTGAGCATTAATGCAATTGTTCAAACTACGGTTTGGATCATCAGCAGTGGAATTCGAGATTGTGATCCACCGTGATTTTCAGTAATAAATCTTGTTTTAGCCTGAACACTGGTTTTCTTCAGATAATGATATGAAGAGAACGTGTAACTCTATATTATCTGGAAAACATCCTCGAAATACATCATTTTCCGTCTACAGCAGTCCAGGCAAAGGCATGCATTATACTGGACGGTCGCACAGGTTTCCATGTCTTTAAAATATGCTAAACGGCAGAGGTACAAAGTTCTTGAGCCTTTTGTTCGTGTAATATGATGTTCTGTTAGTCCTGACTTCATATTCATGATGGATGACAAAGCACGTTCTCTACGTGTAGCCCTTGATTAGCAATTTCCTTAGATGAAAAACATCCAACCTATTTCGTGATTTCCTCAATCACCTCATATAAATGAGATATGAATGTGATATGATTCCTGTCGAATATATATGGGATACATTCGTGTGACTACTTTTTTTTTTTTTTTAATACCCTATCAGGCTCCAAAACTGAGAAGACGTACGCCTACAGTGCAATAGTAAGTATGAGAAAAATCATTCTTTCAGACTGTTTCTTTGGATAATAAAACATATTATTATTGTTCATTCTTCACAAAATGAACGATTATGCTTATTTTTTCTGCACCAGTATACGCCTGACCAAGGATTAAATATCAAAAGTAAGAAACCAACCGACTTCAGTCAATGCGCTTACTCTAAATACACTCGTATTTGTTTTCGAATCTGATGCTCGATTTCAAGTTGTTTATCTGATGCACTGATGCATTTATGACCTGTAAATTAAGTAAACTCATTAGAGATAAATACATTAGAGGTCGCGCCTAGTTCAACTTCTAAGAAAAGGTGTACTGTATGCTCTCTGTCTCCCACATACTCATCCTTTGTAATACAGAAAAAGTTTAAATATTTGCTTTATAAAATAATATTATCATTGTAAATTCAATCTGATATATAAGCGCTTTTCCTACGAATAAATCCTATTTCAGCGTGAAATCGTGAGTTGTATAATTTTACGGCCAACTTCGATAAATTCTCGAACCTGACTGAAAATATTCTGATATTTATTATTATTCACGAAATCAACAGTATGCCTCCTGATCCCCCCCCCCCCACACCTCCACGAAAAGCGTCCTGTTCAGAATTAGAACCATCGTACAAACAATTAGCCTTAACCCCTAAATTCATCAACCAATTAGAAACATATTTAAATCAAAATAATAATAATAATAAATAAATAAATAAATAAAACTAAATCTTTCACACTACTGTAATGAAACTGTAATGAACCATCATTTTTATGAATTAGAGATTGTAATTAATAAGCAATGACATGTTATTTGACAATGTTTTTAAAAATATTTTAGTTAATTAGAATCAGATAATTACATACTGTTAATTGAATATACAATATGAAAGAATTTTTTTATGGAATTGAAAAATGAAAATGCCTAGAAAGAGAAAAAAATAAATCCACATCATTAACCGAGACTTTAATCGATACTCGAACCAAAGTTATTTCATTTACATGTAAATTAAAAGGAAATTTGTACATAAAATATATCAAAAAGCAATGTACAACTTATGTGAGCTAAAATTACGTAAAGACAATTCGTAAAAAGTTTTTTTTTTCTTTCATAATTATCTTTGATTTTTCAACAAATTAAACATTAAAATCTAAATAGCAGTTCTATTCATGTGCGTATTTTATCTTTAACTTTTTAATATTTATAAACCGCTTTACTCGGAGCTCGTCCTTTGATCTAAACAAGAAGAAAGGAAATGGTTGTATTCTTTTGTGATTAATTCGTTAAAATCTGTTAAAATGGAACACACTGCGTAATTATTTGTGTTAATATTCAAAATTCTTCTTAATTTTCCATTTAAAATCATTTTTCGAAACCTTATGCAGCGCAGTTCACTTATTAACTCTGAAATTAATGAATTCGGATGCAAAACTTCCTTTTTTCAATTCTCTTTGAAATATAATATCTAAAGCGAAATTAAAAGAATAACTTTACATGTATATCACATTTAAATTTCTAATTAAAGATTTCGCTTTTGTAAATTTATTTGATTTCCACGACTTTGTTAATAATGAGGAATTTAAAACTTTTAAACATACGAGAATAATGTTAATTTTTAGATTTAATTATGCTTGGAATTTTTCATGATATCAAAGGATTTAAGTATTTATATTAAAAATAAAGAAATAGTGCCTTTTAATAACTAATAATATTCTGCGTCGTGGGGATAAGATACATTATCGGAAACAAGCTAAAATACAAATATTCCTAAATAAATAAACAAACGAATAAAATACCTGAAATTTTGCGAAACTTAATCTTTATTCAGGCCTTAAACACAAGTCAATGATGATAAAAATTCTGATTGAATCGTTCGATACTTGCCGCTGCTACATTGCACTTTTCATAATTTCGATGATGCCTATGTCTCAGCATGTATAAGATAAAAATTTACAAAACATGAGACATACGGACTCATCATAAGAAACAATGCTGAATTAAACCTGAAGCATGTAACCTATTGGCAGTGCTGGTATACTGCTAATTTCTACATTTTGAATGGCAGCAAAATATCAGCAGCTAAGCCAAAAACTCACGGTTAAAGTTCATGCATTATAGTTATTCTCTAAATCTACCTAGATTTAAATTCTTTTTGGATCATACAATAGAGAAAGCTATGCAGTATTCTATGCTGTGAAACATAAAGATATTTATTAGATTTTCTTTTGTTAACAAAGGTCAAATTTATATCTCATATACGTAAATTTCTAAAAATAACAGGACAGCGTTATTTTAAAATATTTAATGATACAAAAATTTGTAAATTTTGTGACGACCATAAAATATTTGTTTAACTTTTTAATGAATGAAAATACTATGCAGTACTTTATGCTATGAACCTTAGAGATATTTATCAGATTTTATTGTGTAAACAAAGATGTTGTACTGTTAAAAAAATTACATTATACATTAATTTTTCTAAAAGAAAAGATTTTCAATTGTGGAAATATACTGTTACTACTAAAAAACAATTCAACTTCAGAAAAAAAAAAAAAAAAAAAAAAAAACCTGCGCGTGAAATTATTAAAAAAAAAAAAAAAAAAAAAAATCATTCAAACACTAAATACACAAACACTAAATACATCTTTAAAAGATACAACTTAACATTTCTTATTTCAAATATGCCATAAGTTATATTTTCATACTATTTCAAAAATTTAGCATAAAAGGATGCACACAAAACTTTAAAAAAAAACTTTTTAGACATCGTTTCTTTCGATACAGATTATTATTAATTTTCTTTTATTTTTCTTTAAAAAAAAAAAAATTCTGCCAAAAACAGAATTTAGTTTAGGACGGAAGACTATTAGTTTTTTTTTTTTTTTTTTTTTTTTTTCAATTATAACATCTCTTTCAACTTATTCAATTATATTTTCGATAAATTTTAGATTTCGATAATTGTCCAACTATCGAAAAATGACGCCGTAAAAATCCCAGATTGAGACTAATAGTCCTCAGTCCTAATAAGGCTTGTGCATATCCATATATATGTCTTGAAGGACGTTTATCATAATTTGGATTAAAAATACATAACACACTAGTTAAATATAGATGATTTTGATAAGAAATTTTTTATGAAACTAAGAAAACCTACATTATTATTACATTATTATTATTATTTATTAATAAATTATTTAAGCCATGATGTAGAAAGCAAACTTATTTACAAACAAATGTGTATATTTGTTATATACATGACACCATTAAAAAAAAGAAAAAGTCATATCTGACTTATTTTTTTCTACTTAGAAGTTAAAAGTGCATAAATCGCTGTAATTCCTGGCAGGAAAAAAAAAAAAAAAAAAAAAAAAAAAAAAAAGATTTTTTTTTTTTTTTTTTTTTTTTTTTTTCAAATTATAACATCTCTTTCAACTTATTCAATTATATTTTCGATAAATTTTAGATTTCGATAATTGTCCAACTATCGAAAAATGACGCCGTAAAAATCCCAGATTGAGACTAATAGTCCTCAGTCCTAATAAGGCTTGTGCATATCCATATATATGTCTTGAAGGACGTTTATCATAATTTGGATTAAAAATACATAACACACTAGTTAAATATAGATGATTTTGATAAGAAATTTTTTATGAAACTAAGAAAACCTACATTATTATTACATTATTATTATTATTTATTAATAAATTATTTAAGCCATGATGTAGAAAGCAAACTTATTTACAAACAAATGTGTATATTTGTTATATACATGACACCATTAAAAAAAAGAAAAAGTCATATCTGACTTATTTTTTTCTACTTAGAAGTTAAAAGTGCATAAATCGCTGTAATTCCTGGCAGGAAAAAAAAAAAAAAAAAAAAGATTTTTTTTTTTTTTTTTTTTTTTTTTTTCAAATTATAACATCTCTTTCAACTTATTCAATTATATTTTCGATAAATTTTAGATTTCGATAATTGTCCAACTATCGAAAAATGACGCCGTAAAAATCCCAGATTGAGACTAATAGTCCTCAGTCCTAATAAGGCTTGTGCATATCCATATATATGTCTTGAAGGACGTTTATCATAATTTGGATTAAAAATACATAACACACTAGTTAAATATAGATGATTTTGATAAGAAATTTTTTATGAAACTAAGAAAACCTACATTATTATTACATTATTATTATTATTTATTAATAAATTATTTAAGCCATGATGTAGAAAGCAAACTTATTTACAAACAAATGTGTATATTTGTTATATACATGACACCATTAAAAAAAAGAAAAAGTCATATCTGACTTATTTTTTTCTACTTAGAAGTTAAAAGTGCATAAATCGCTGTAATTCCTGGCAGGAAAAAAAAAAAAAAAAAAAAAAAAAAAAAAAAAAAAGATTTTTTTTTTTTTCAAATTATAACATCTCTTTCAACTTATTCAATTATATTTTCGATAAATTTTAGATTTCGATAATTGTCCAACTATCGAAAAATGACGCCGTAAAAATCCCAGATTGAGACTAATAGTCCTCAGTCCTAATAAGGCTTGTGCATATCCATATATATGTCTTGAAGGACGTTTATCATAATTTGGATTAAAAATACATAACACACTAGTTAAATATAGATGATTTTGATAAGAAATTTTTTATGAAACTAAGAAAACCTACATTATTATTACATTATTATTATTATTTATTAATAAATTATTTAAGCCATGATGTAGAAAGCAAACTTATTTACAAACAAATGTGTATATTTGTTATATACATGACACCATTAAAAAAAAGAAAAAGTCATATCTGACTTATTTTTTTCTACTTAGAAGTTAAAAGTGCATAAATCGCTGTAATTCCTGGCAGGAAAAAAAAAAAAAAAAAAAAAAAAGATTTTTTTTTTTTTTTTTTTTTTTTTTTTTTTATTAGACAGTGAAATAGAAGAATATATTTCAGATAGGAAATAGTCATTTTATTGTTGAATAACAAAAATAAAATATAAACACATGCATAAAATATTTTAGAGACTACAACTTTAATATATATCTTTGTAAGAAACTCAGACACTTTTTTTTTCTTTTTAATAAAAAGCTATAATGTAAGAAGTAACTCCCCTTTCTTAAAAAAAAAAAAAAAAAAAAAAGTAAATTTAAGATAATAATATTTTCTTCCTGATGCAAACTAAAGACAACATAATATACATTCAGTGTCAAAGTGAGTGCTTCGGATTACCTGTAATTGGTCGCGACCAATGCTTACCTTTATCGAAAGTATAAAAACATAAACATGATTTTTCAGGAAAAAAAAATTAAAAAATGCGAAATGGGTTTTTAACTTGGAATTTAGTCTCTGAAAAATTCCCCGCGTGAGTAAAGATTTTCAGAGTAAAGCACCAGCAGTTTAAAAAAAAAAAAAAAAAAAAGAACACTTTGAGAAATCTAAAGTGCAACAGGGGATCTGTTGTGTGCGTTGACGAGACGTGTCTGGATGGCGAAAAGAAAGCAGGGGCTGAAAAGGACGTCCCGAAAAACACGGGAAATGAATCACGGTCTTGCAATTAGTAAAAAGAAGGTGGGGCATATAGTTTAATAAAAATAAAAGAAAGTAAAATTCCTAATTAAAATTAAATAGCTACCTTGCCTGGATTCCCGGATATCAACCGGAAGCTTTCACAGATGAATCCGGAGGACAGATTAGAGGCCATATTCCAATTTCGAAGGTTTTACTATCCTCAGTCGAAAAAAACTACTAAAACTAGAGAGAATTGTGTCTGAATCGATTTGACCAACCACAAATCGAGATTCTGACAAATCAGGGATTGAGTTCAAATAACTCATCTAAAAAATATGTCCGGAGCTTACAAACATTAAAATTAAATAAAAATTAGTAAAAAACTTGCGAAAATATTAAAAAAAAAAAAAAATCCAGCCGCTGAAATTTTTGAAAAAATATTTACAATAAAAAGTGAATTTCACTAGCAAGAAGGTGGACTCTCACGACTGAAATAAAAGTTCAGCAGTTAGGCCTGATTCTAGGGTTAGCCAACTTTAGATGAACATTTCGTGAAATCTAGGTAAAAATATAATTTAGTGAAAAAGTTCACTGTTATCTAACTCCAGACATATTAAATCTACTTTTCTTAGAGACGGGCAGAAAGCCGTCTCCCCTAGTTAAAATAACCGAAGGTCTTTTCTTTCCATGACGGACTCTAGGATCGTAGTGGTAAATAGAATCTAGCAGAGGATTTCCAGCATTAGTAATGGATCTGGGAAAGTTCATCACAAGTTTTCGAATTGCAGGCTTAATTCGGAGGCTTAAATTGGCTTAATTCGGAGATTTTGATGAATAACATCATTGCGGCCATAACGAGTGGCTTGAACAAACCTACATATTTTGCAGTATTGGGCATAATTGATTAAAAAGTAATTGAATTACAATTGAATTACAATTAAATTACAATTATAACTATTTTACTGTCAATTAATTAACAAGTAATTGACTACAAATAAATTGAATAAGTAATTCAATTTATTTTTAATCAATTACGTGTTAATTAATTGACAGTATAATAATTATAATTGTAATTTAATTGTAATTCAATTACTTTTTAATCAATTATGCCCAACACTGATGTTTTGGTATATTTAAATGCATATAATTCTTTGATCATATGGCATTACTAAACGTAAATTTTGTGGAATAAGTCCATCGAAAACCGAAATTCGATTTTTTTTTTTAATAACCAATTTTCTCTATCAAATGTCGAAGAAAATAATACAAAAAAAAATCTTAAGTGTTGTGTTGTGGATTAATACCAATTTTCTATAGGAGGGAGCTAGTCATAGTAAGACGCCCTCCATGGTTATCTTTATACGGGGTCCTAGTCAGCATTTAAGCTAGTTTTGGAGAAAACTACGGAAAACGTTTGGGTCGACAATCGCAAATAAAGTCTTATGTACATGTATTTGCCTTAAAGGGAAAATTATTACAACCTTGGATTGCAAATTCATAAAACGTTATGTTAGATTTTATATTAAAATTTTTTTTTAATAAATTACAAATAACTGCATTATTATTACATTAATTGAATATTATTGTTATAATATACACTTACTTAAGTTAAAAGGTAGTAAACAGAATTATTTATTAACAACTGTGGCTATTATATGTATAAACATAAAAATCTATTATTTGTATAAACGTATCGAAAATTCAAATTTAGATTTTATTTTCCTACATTTAAAAGTCCAAAGTAAATAAATTGATAGAGAAACCTTTAAAAAGAAATTTATATTTTCAATATGTGAAATATAAGAATATATTTCACATGGAAAACAGTCATTTGAATGTTGAAAATGAAATAAAAAATAGAAACACGTGTATAAAATATTTTACAGATGACAATTTTTATATATATCTTAGTAAGAAACACAAAAATTTTTTAAAAATAAAAAGCCCTAATGTAAGAAATGCTCTCTCTTTTTTTTTACTAAAGTAGTATTCTAATGTTAACAATATTTTCTTCATGCTACAGGCAAAAGAATACATTCTGCCCATTGACTACCAAAATACAGCAGGCTTGGAAGCCATTTCTGTTCAGTAAAAACAGCTCAAAGACATAAGAAAGTTTTCAAAAGTGCTTTTTCAAAATACTAAAAAGATTTTGCATTATAAGATATAGTTTAAACACTTTCCTTGTAGTAATATTTCTTTTTCTTTATCGGTTTTTAGGTATATTTAAATGTATATAATTATCTGATCATATGGCATTATTAAACTTGGATTTTCATGAAGGAAATTTTGTTTTCTCTTCCATTTATCTCTTTTAAAAGAGATATAACTCTAATTTTGTGAATATTTGCAACAGTAAAAGTTGCTTTTAGAGATTTCATAAATAATTATGGTTTCAAAAGAAACAAGTTTTAAGATTTTTAAAGCAGCAATTTTTTTTTCATCTTGAAATCCAATTTTAAAAAATAATGCACTCCTATAAAAGAAAGGAAAATTAGAAAACCCGGTAGTGTAACATTGAAACACAGAAAACTGACCATACCTCAATAATAGTATTAACGATTTTCTTCAAAGTTCTTACATAAACATCCTATTGGATGACCTTTTGTATGTGTCAATTGGTTTGTGAAGGAACATTTGTAGACTCCTATATAAATAGTTAAATTGTAGCTCTCGAAATTGCACGCCTTTAAAAAGGTTCCACAGATTTTCTTAAAACTCACCATTTGAAATCCCTTTCTTAAGTAATTTTTAGTTTCCGGGGAATGGTTGAGGTTGTCGAGGTTTGTTAAAAACCGGCAGTTAGAAATGAGACAATTTGATAACTCAAAAGCGGCTCTAACGATTATCTTTAAATTTGTTACATAAATTCCTATTTAGCTGTCTTTGTATGTATTTCTTGGTTACTATAGGAAAATTGATAGGCATTTTGATTAGGAAGGTCAGTTATAGTTCTCGTTTACAAAAAAGGGCTGTAACGATATTTTTTAAACTCGCTAAGTAATCTGTCCTTGGCATTGTATCTCACGAAATAATGGATTGAACTCGGCAAAACTTTGTACTTGGTTGGTCTTGACAAACATTGGTGCTAATTAGATTTCGGCATATATCGACCAATTCGTGGCGCTACTACGCTGCAATTTCTCCCAATTATTACAAGTGTTGCATTCACGCCAGCATTCTGAAATGGTACAAAAAGTCGTCAAAATCTCAAACATGAACGGCAATTATATCGCCTAGAACACACACACACACACACACAAGTTTGGGAGAAGATTAGATTAAAAATTTAATGGAAACGAAGCTCTACTTTTTAAATTAAAAAAATATATATATAAATGAAACAACACTTTGCAATGATATAACAAACGCAAACATAATTTATTAATTAAAAAAAATGTATAGTATTTAGTATTTTCTCATAGTTCTCTAATAATTCAATATTTTCAACAGTTGTAATAAAATCGAATAATGAATTTGTAAATTATTCTTAAAAATTACCATTACTAAGAAATATAACGTAATCAAAAAGGTTTCAATTCCAATCTCTCTCTCCCTTTATTTTACAAACGTAATTAATTTTTTGCTTTCAGTTCGTGATTTGTTTATAAACAACTGGCAGTTTTATTGCGCTTGCTGAGTAGTGTATATTTTTTGGTTTGTTAGCTTTTTTTATATTACTCATTGGAAAAAATACGAAGTTATCTCATCATAAATCACATACAGCATACAGGCAAGTAAAGTGGCACAATTCCAGAGTGCAGTAGTTGAGAAAATCAACTTAAAGGCATTGACTAACATTATTACTTACAAACTTTGAATAAACACCATAAAATGCAATAAACTCGCAACAATTGTTTCGGGTCGAAAAAACACACGAACACACGACCCTTCATCAGGCGAACAAAGTAAGCACTCGTGCTTACTTTGTTCGCCTGATGAAGGGTCGTGTGTTTTTTCGACCCGAAACAATTGTTGCGAGTTTATTGCATTTTATGGTGTTTATTCAAAGTTTGTAAGTAATAATTTTTACAACGCCAGTTTTGTGATGCTTCTTTATTAAAATTGACTAACATTATAACAAAACTGAGACAGTTGCATTTCAGGTAGATAATTTTTGAGATAAAGATTTGACGCTTTTTGTGGAGGTTGAGACAATTCATACTCAGTTTTCAGTGACATAAATTCAAATTTTCCATTTTTCATTTGTGCCACTTTTTCTTTCAAGGGTGCGATTTGCTTTTATGCATTACATTTACACTTAGGGTTATTTTTTTTTTTCTTCTATAATATTGAAATTAATTTTAGTGACATAAAAATTATGCCGTGACGACAAATGATATTGGCTTTATATTATTATTATTATATATTTTTCTTCTCCATCTGTTCAGATGCAAAATGAAATATTGGTTAAAAGTCGATTTCACCAAGTAGAAATGCCTTTTAAATTTATTTAAAGATAATTTTAAATAAATTCTTGTTAAAATAAACCTTATTTTACCAAAACTTATTTTATTTTACAGATTTTCATGAAATTAATACTAAAATAAAAACACATATTTCGTGGTAAAAATACATTAAAATGCATTTGCGCTGTTTTTGTAAAAAATGTGTTATTTTCAGAATAAAACAAAAGTAGTTTAAAAAAAGATATATATATATATATATATACAAGTACACTTATTTTTTTTCCCGACCAGTACATAATTTAGATAGCAAAACTATAACTTTGGAGGCTTTTCTGCATCAATAAGTTTTTGTGGCTAGCTTTAGTCTTAAATATATCGTAGCTTCTGTTGTTCATAACTGTAGATTGCTTGATACGCGTGTTAGTCATTATGAAAAACTATTCTTATCCAATTCCGCGGCATGTCGGCTGACAGTTGGTGGTTTTATGCTGTAACTTTTCACGTGTTCTAAGGAAGCTATATTTCAGTTATATACATAATTCTCTTCAGGGGGAAAGCAGTGCTTTAACATACACAAAAATTCTATCCTGACTGACTATCACTATTATAAATTATTTTCTTTTTAATCTTACAATGATTGGTTAACAATAATCCTTACTGTGTGCATTATACGAAATTTTATCTTATGTTGCCCTTAAAGCATATGCAAAGTAAACAGATCAACGTCTACGTGAAATGTGTCAACCCGACAGTTGTCCATTTAGGACGCCTAACGTTCTATATAATATCTGTTGCGTACTGGAAATATTTCAGAAAAAAAGACACACTATAATTACGTTTCTTGATTGTGCGATTACATACAATTTTGGATGTTTCGAGTTTCAAAAATACCGCTGCAGTTCGCTGTATTTTGATGCCCAACCACTTCAGACAGTGGGCGCTGCCGTAGTCAGTCAATTTTTAGCATTACGCTATGGCGCTTATATTGTACTAGCTTTAGATGTCATATAAAAATTTATGAAAAAATGGAACGTCACCTGAAAAGTGATATGCAAGAAGACACCAATGTATGACAAGATACAATTAAATATTAAGTATAAAATTCTGCGCATTCGTTCACAATTCAGAGCAGCCACAAAAGTTTTCTCACAGATACAGAGACACACAGACAGATATCTTCTAAAACTGGCCTAATCGTGTCTTGCACCTCTCAGAATATGTAAATCCATCGAAAATTGGAATTCGAAAATATTTACAAATCTAATACATTCTCCTAATTAATATAGAAGAAAGTAAGAATGTCTTTAAATTTTTTTAAGCGCTCAATAAGAATAGAAATTTTGACTACTGCATTTCGACTAAATTATTAGAATAATTATAATCAGATTCGTTACAGATGATGTATTTAAAAAGAATCTTAATTAAAAAATTTAAAAAAAAATCTCAAATTAATGTATACAAAACCAATGACAATTTTTAATATAATGCATATTTAATTGTTCTCCTATTTATTTCATTTTTTATGGCAGTGAGTTAAGATTTTGCATTATTTTTTAAATCACATGTTAACAGTAAATAATATTATACTCTGTCTATTTCCAGATATAGTAATTAGATGTGAAAAAGAAATAGAAGCAAAAATTTCACCAAACATAATATTCGAGTCCATTTTCCAAAATTGGTTTTTCTCATATAACGATTGGAATCCTTTAAACTTCAAAAAGATAAATATCATGCAAACCTCCATAAATACAATAATGAAAGAATTTAATTTTATCGATTACAGATCTCTCTTTCCAAATGGAAAATCTGAAATGCGAACGAGAGATCTTCAGTAACTGAAACCTCTTCAGTACAATAAAATGCATATTTCAAGCAATGCAATAAAAAACCACTGGATAAGAGGATAAAATGCTTTTCATGTGAGATATAAGTTTTCTTGTAGTTGAAAATGGCATCCTAATGCCCGTAATATTTCTTCTCGTTTAACTGCATCAAATTCGCCAAGCCGGATAGAAAAATGACTAGATTTCCGGATAATTTGCCGTCAAAAGGGTTTGGCCAAATAATAATGTCTTTTTTTTTTTTTTTTTTTTTTTTTTTGCTACAGAAAAAAATCTTTTATGAAAAACACATAATTTCTTTTATTCTTCGAATATTTTAACATTTTATAAAGGAATATTTTTCCTCTTTTTTATCGAATTCATAAGAAACTACTGACGTTATTTTGTAAAATAGTTTGATAAAAGTATGTATATGTACATTTAAAACATTTTAGATAAAATAAAAGTTAAAAAATTAATCACTAATATCTTTTGCATCCTAAGAATTTTTGTCGTTCATGTAGCTACAAAATATTAAGAAAAAGATGCATATTGAAAAGCGCTATCGTAAATTACCATCTTAAAATTAAAAAATAATGTATGCATATTCTTAATAAGAACGACAAAACATGCGGTACGCATTGATTATTAAAACTTTCCAACTGTACGTACTTCTTGTATCATAAAACTTTTAGTGTTCTTTGCCTACGTTACAACAAAACGTATAGACAGGAGGACTATAAGGCATGCAAATAAACTAATTGTATTCATCATCATTCTTAAACATTGTTGGAAAGTATTAAAAAGGTTTAACACAAAAAAAAAATTCAACCGTTAGATTATAATTGCAGCCCTTAATGTATCTGAATATTTTAGTGTAGCTATAGGTTAACCATAGGTGATAACTGAAGGTTAACGATATCATATTCTATAGAAAGCGTTATTTTAGCATATTAATAATAAATGTCAATATCTTCATGATTTCTGTAATAGAATGTAATTTAATTGTAATTTATGAAGATATCTATACTAAAATGTAATGCATTGGAATTTTTTTTCAGATTCTCTGTACACAAACCAGTTATACAAAATCCATTAATGCCATTTTAAATACGTAACATTCCATAGTGAACTTGGATAACATATATATATTTTTTAAAATTCTTAAAATATTTAAGAACGCTGGGGGTGGTAAGACGGACAGATAAAAAGATGGACAGTCGAACAGACAGATGCACAAATTGAAATCCTATTCATAGTCAAAAATTATTATAAAATGTTAAAAATGTTTAATATTAACGAAAATGCAATTCCAGCAAATTTCCAATAATAGCCCTTAATGTAAGTGAATATTTTTATGTAGGCCTGAAAATCTAATTCTAATCATGCTGTATTCTAAAAGAAAGCATTCTTTTGAGCATATGAATAACATAATTAAATTTCATTAAGTTTTGTGCTAAGTAAAGTTGTTAAAATTTGGTTTATAGAAATACCTCTCATAGAACCACAATACTTTGAAATACTTCCGGGTGTTCCTGTACACAAACCAGCAGGTATTCACTCCATTTTCAATAGGGAACATCCGATAGTGAACCTGAATTAAATATATATGTTTTAAGAAATTACGTGATTATTTACAGGACTTAGAACGCGGACAGACAGACAAATCGAAGTCATTAACACTTTTCAACCTTGTTAGAAAGTGTTAAAAATATAACAACATTGAATTTACTGATATTTCTGCAAAAATATTTAAATTAAAAAAAAAAAAAAAAATCGTGCGGTTTTCATAGATTATTAACACTTTCCAATTGTATGTACTCGTTGCGTCCTTTAACTGCGAAAGTAACTTTGCCTACGTGATCACAAAACAGACAGGAAGAGAGGCAGGTAAATTAATTGAATTTTAATCACTCTTAAACATTGCAGGAAAGTTGTAAAAATACTTAATGAAAACGAAAATGCAATTCCAGAAATTTCCAATTATAACCCCTAATGTATCTTGTTATTTTTGCGCGCCCAGCAAATTTTAATACCAATCATACTATATTCTTCAGAATTTTTTTGTGTGTATACGAATAATACATGTCAGTTTCATTATGATAAGTGCAATATATCACTTCTCGGCATGAAATTTGCCTCTGACACCATTTCAGCATATTCTTATGTAAAATGACCTCCTGAATCCGAATATGATGCCCATTTTGCACTATTACCCACTATTTTTTAGGAATGGCCCTTTTTTTATCATTTTTCGGTGATTTTATGGCTATAAATTTGATATTTAGGAGGGGGGGGGGTTATTTTAGCCGTTAAATATCTTCTGAGGGCCTACAGAGTTAGCAAATTCTAAAACATGGATATTTACGACACGGAAAAAATTTTGGTGGAGGATTTACCACTGAAATTATGCATTGCATATTTTATATTTTTTAAATCTGTTATTAATGTCATTTTTTAAACTTTATGTTTTTTGTTTTTAAGTGTTAAACTAATTATTTTTCATTCTTCAAATTAAATTCTTGGTCATAAAATTATCGAACAGGGAAAGAAATTGAGGGAGGGAATGGTGTATCAAGAAAACGGTGGATGACTGGGCAAAATGGGAGTCATATTCGGATTCAAGAGGTCATTTTACATAAGAATCAGCAAGAATGGTATCAGATCTCGAAGAAAAAAAATTTTTTTGCAGAGCAGTGTAGCTGATAATAATTACAAGATAGAAAGAACTTTTTATATACCATGTTTTTAAATTTTCTGTTGAATCATATAAACGCTACCGAAGGCAGCGGAAACCCGGAACAATTGGCTAAAAATACCCCAAAATTCATAGCTATCGTGTTTTGAGCTATTATAAAAGTTTCAAATGGGTAGCTAGCTGGGAAGTTAGTTAAAAATCGATTGCAAGCTTTGTACTGGTAATGCTGCCGAAGACAGCAGGGTACCGAAGCAGTTGGTTAAAAATATTTTAAAAATGCATTTTCACCGTGTTCTGAACTATTCTGAAAGTTTCAAATGTCTAGCTAGTCGGGAGGTTAGTTAAATAAATTTTCTAATGAATCATATAAACTCTGTCGAAGGCAGTAGGGACCTGAAACATTTGACTAAAAGTATTAAAAATATGTATTGTCACCGTGTTCTGAGCTATCCTGAAAGTTTCAAATGTCTAGCTATTTGGGCAGTTAGAGAAAAATCGATTTTAAGTCCTGTACTGGTAACGCTGCCGAAGGCAGCCGGAACCCGAAACAGTTGGCTAAAAGTATTTAAAAAATACATTTTCACCGTGTTCTGAACTATTTTGAAAGTTTCAAATGTTTAGCTAGTCGTAAAGTCAGTTAAAAATCGATTGCAAGCTTTGTACTGGTAACGCTGCCGAAAGGCAGCATGAATCCTAAACAGTTGGCTAAAAGTATTTAAAAAAAAAATTTTCACCGCATACTGAACTATTCTAGAAGTTTCAAATGTCTAGCTAGTAGGGAAGTTAGTTAAATAAATTTTCTGTTGAATCATATAAACGCTGCCGAAGGCAGTAGGGACCTGAAATAGATGACTAAAAGTATTAAGAGTCAATTTTTTTAAAGTTGGACACTTTTGATAGTTGACATCTTCAATTTTCCCGAAACTTTCAGGATATGTTAGTAATACTGTGATAAGAAAAAGTGAAATTTATTTTTTTCTGAATTTCATTTGTTTGACCTAGAGAGGGGGTCAAAGTTTGAGGCTGTAAATAAATGGTGCCATTTTAATATCATTTTACTCCTAAAGCCATGAGTGCCCCATGTCAATATTTTTAAATACGAATGCTACTTGATACTAAGTACATTTTAGCATAAACAGTTTGGTGGGTCACTCATGGCTTTAAAAGCCAAAGTCATTCGAAAATACAGTTTTCGTTGATTTTTTCCATGTTTTCAGTCTGAATATCTGCTAAGGCCATGAGTGCCCCATAGAAATAATTATGGGGTTAATTACACACCTTAGTACAGAATTTAAAAATATTTAAAATTGCATGGGTCACTCTTGGCTTCAATAGATAAACGGTCTCAAAGTTGAAAATTTTCAAAAAAAGGTCAAATTTGATGGTAAATTACTCTATAAGCCATGAGTCAATAACTATGAGAGAGAGTTTTAATTATTCCCTAGATGGTCTAGTTTTAGACCCAGGTTACAAACCTATGGGGCTTGCAAGATTTTTTTAGATATAGTCTAGTTTATATCGCCAATGTGTACCTGTTCTATGTAGTACAAAACGTTTGAGACCCAATTTTGTAATGCATTAATGCTTGTTTAAAACTTCCAATTTTACATTACAGAGGTCAGCATCAAAATAAATATAAAATTAAAAAATCTGGAGTGACTCCACTCGACTTTCCGAACATTGAGTAATTAACAGTTTTGTAGATAAGACCTATAAATGCTAAATTCACCAAAATACTTATAGTTAAGGCAACAGTGATTTATAATATTCATATAAATTTTCAGCTCAATTGAATAAAGCGTTTAGATGCTATCGCACTTTTAAAAATTTGGTCCCATAGGCCATAATGTAAAGAATTTTTCTTTGTGTCCCTGTAAAAAACTGTAAGTGCTAAATTCACCAAATTTTATACGGTTGGTGCAACTGTGACCTATAACATGTGTACAAATTTTTTGCTCAGATTAATAAGGCGTTTAGACGCTAAGACACATTTAAAAATTTGGCCTCATAGGCCATAATGATAAATAATTTTTCTTTGTGTCCCTGTAAAAAAACCATAACTTCTAGATTCTCCAAAATTTATTCAGATTGAGTATCTGTGACCTGTAATATGTGTATAATTTTTTTACTCAATTGAATGAGGCGTTTAGATGCTATCGCACTTTGAGATTTTGGTGCCATAGGCCATAATGATAAGGAATTTTTCTTTGCGTCCCTGTAAAAAAAACTATAAGGGCTAGATTCATGAAAATTAATAGAATTTGTGCTACGGTGACTTCCAGCATGCGTACCAACTTGCAGCTCATTCGAGCAAAGCGTTTAAACGCTAGCGTGTTCACTCTCACACATACACACATACATACATCATCGCAAAAATAGTGAAAATGGACTCAGGGGCCCTCGAAACGTATAGAAATATCAAAATCTCAAATTCGTATTTTTGACATGACTACAATACTTTCCTCATTATAGTGTTCGGAAAGTAAAAATTACATAGGGGAGACCTTGGCAAGTTGAAGTACGGGGTAAGTTGAAACTTTGGAAATAAAAAATACAATTTTTAAGTTCTTATTTATTGCCAATAACAGGAAGTACAGACACACAAAACCTACTTTACAAGGTAAAAAAAGATGTGTATGTAAACATCTGTCGATTTTATAAGGATAAAACTGTTTTTGAGTACTGTTTTTTACTGTAAGTAAAAATTCTAATTTTTAAGTGATGTCGCATTTTATGTAACAAAAATTAGTGAATGTTTCTGATTGATTCAGCGTTTGTAGTGTATAGGTGCAGCTTGCTAATCATATGATTTGAAACGCCCACGAGCATAAGTACTGGTAGCTAAACATCTCGTGAAGTGAAAATTGTGGGCAGGGACCAGCTGAAACAAATATAGTGGAAGCTACTTGAAACACCTGTTTCAATTAGTCTCATGCGCAATTTTTATTATTATTATTATTATTATTAATTTTATTGTTGTATACAGTCTTGTTTTCATCACCCTATATATGCTTTACATAATATAACAATATGCACATTTCAGATGTATCTTAGCTATTACTTTCCGAACACTATAGTGAGGAAAGTATTGTAATCATGTCAAAAATCCGAATTTGAGATTTTGATGTTTATATACGTTTCGAGGTTCCCTGAGTCCGTCTTCACTATTTTTACGATGGTATATGTATGAGTGTGTGTATGTATGTGTGTGTATGTGTGTGAGTGAACACGCTAGCGTCTAAACGCTTTGCTCGAATGAGCTGTAAGTTGGTACGCATGTTGCAAGTCACCGTAGCACGGACCCTATTGATTTTGAAGAATATAGCACTTATAGTTTTTTTACAGGGACACAAAGAAAAATTCTTTATCATTATGGCCTACGGGACCAAAATCTTAAAAGTGCAATAGCATCTAAACGCCTTATTCAATTAAGCTGAAAATTTATATGAATATTATAAATCAATGTTGCACTAACTATAAGCATTTTGGTGAAACTAGCATTTATAGTTTTTATCTACAAAACTGTTAATTACTCAATGTTTGGAAAGTCGAGTGGAGTCACTCCAGATTTTTTAATTTTATATTTATTTTATATTTATTTTGATGCTGACCTCTGTAATGTAAAATGGGAAGTTTTAAACAAGCAGAAATGTATTACAAAATTGGGTCTCAAGCGTTTTGTACTACATAGAACAGGTACACATTGGCGATATAAACTAGACTATATCTAAATAAATCTTGCAAGTCCCATAGGTTTGTAACCTGGGTCTAAAACTAGACCATCTAGGGTATAATTAAAACTCTCTCTCATAGTTATTGACTTATGGCTCATAGAGTAATTTACCATCAAATTTGACCTTTTTTAGAAAATTTTCAACTTTGAGGCCGTTTATCAACTAAAGCGAAGAGTGACCCATGCAATTTTAAATATTTTTAAGTTCTGTACTAAGGTGTGTAATTAACCCCATAATTATTTCTATGGGACACTCATGGCCTTAGCAGATATTCAGACTGAAAACACGGAAAAAATCAACGAAAACTGCATTTTCGAATGACCTTGGCCTTTAAAGCCATAAGTGACCCACCAAACTGTTTATGCTAAAATGTACTTAGTATCAAGTAGTATCCGTATTTAAAAAAATTGACATGGGTCACTCATGGTTTTAGGAGTAAACTGATATTAAAATGGCACCATTTATTTACGGCCTCAAACTTTGACCCCCTCTCTAGGTCCAAAAAATGAAATTCAGAAAAAAATAAATTTCACTTTTTCTTATCACAGTACTACTAACATATCCTGAAAGTTTCGGGAAAATTGAAGATGTCAACTATCACACCTCCATAGACTTTGTCCAGCTTTAAAAAAAATGGCTGTTAAACAAATGTACTGTCATCGTGTTCTGAGCTCTCCTGAAAGTTTCAAATGTCTAGCTAGTCGGGAAGTTAGTTAAAAATCGATTGCAAGATTTGTACTGGACAAACAAACAAACAAGAATCGAAGTTAGTAAAAACATGGTAAAATAAAAAGTATTAAAATGTGGTTCAAAGAAATACCTCTCATAGAACACAATGCTTTGGAATACTTTTGGTTGTATCTATACGCGATTTTGTGGTGGTATTTACTCCATTTTCAATAGGGAACTTGAATAACATATATCATTCGTAAGGAATTCCTTATATATTTACAGGACTTAGAGCTCAAATTGACAGATGGACAGACAGGCAAACCTAAGTCATAAACAATTTTCCATTTTGTTGGAAAATGTTAAAAAGTAATATTTAAAATTTAATTTTTATAAGAAAATGTTTAAAACACGCCAGATTCGCTAATTTTAACTTTTAACCTCAATTTTCATTTCAATTATGCATTCTGAAATTATTGGGTCTATTGGCCAGTTAACTTATAAAAAATATCTTTATGTTTAAATGGTAAAATTTATGCAAATTTCAGGTTTTTTTTTTTTTTTTTTTTTTTTTTTTTAGAACTTAACTTGCATTTTAAAGTCTAAATTAAGATGAAAACTAAAATAGATAAATTTAACTTTAGAACATTTAAAAAGGATTTTCATTATACTTTTTTATAAAATTTATAAAATTAGTAAGGCTGGAGCATTTAAAAAATTTTCCAAAACGAATTTTCATTTTTAATAATTTTGAAGGAAAAAAAAAGACCTGCTGTCACATAAGTTCTATAAACATTTAAAAGATTATAAAATTTAAAGGAATTGGTAGAATTGAACGTGATTTGTAAAAAAGTTATTCTCGTGAAAGTTTTTTTTTTTTTTTTTTTTTTTTTTTTGTAAAGGAAAAAATAGCTAAAATTTCCATTAATAGGGGGCGCTGCACATATGCAGTAAAAAGAAATACACAATTTGCAGTCCAATAAAATGCAGGATTTTACGATTAACAGCTCATTTTTTAATTTTCTTCCTTCTTACTCGTACGTGAAATTTTAATTTTTTATATAAATTTATAAAGAAAATTTCAAAGCAATAGATAAAGAAGTTTATGCAAAATCTTGCGTCTAGGGCAAAAAAGGACTTTTGAGAAAATTAAAGTTTGGTAATGGAATAAAATTCAATCTTAAAATTAGTTAAAATTTTGCTCATAACTTTTAAACCAAAGTGCGAAGATTTGTGAAAAGAAGCATCATAATGTTCAGAATAGTTCATATATAAACACGCATTTTTTTATTTAAAAAAAAAAAAAAAAAAAAAAAAGCTTTTTCGATACTATCCGTTTCGATGCTAATTAATATTAATTTTAGTTTCGTTTCGTTTTCTTTCTAAGAAAAGAAAGAAACAGAAAAAACGATTTTGATGAAATTCTGGCAAAAGCAGAATTTAGTTTACGGAGGACTATTAGTTTTTTTCTTTTTTTTTTTTTTTTTTTTAATTATAACATTGCTTTCACATTATTCAATTATATGTTCGATAAATTTTAGGTTAACGCATTGAGCGCCACGCAAATTCTTAAAATCCATTAAAATTTCATAATGATTCCTCCTGTATTAAACAAAAATTAAGCAATTTTTTAATAAATTTTCAATCATTAAATGCAATATTTCTAGTTTTATATCCTATTTTATATCCACCACCGATGGTTAACGCGGCTTTATTGACATGGCGCTCAACTTTTTAATTTTTTATTGGTATTGCTTTTACTTTCGGGGTAAAACTTTCCCTGAAATATTTGAAGTATAACATGTTCTGCACACTCCTAAAGTTTCAAGATGATTCCTTCAGTACTTAGAGACATGTCTAGAATCTAGATTGGCTGACATAGCGCTCAACGTGTTAAAAACCTCTTACACCTGCTAAACGGATCTCGAATCACTATGACATTCTATATCTATGCTATAATCAAGATTCGAACGCGGTGCTTTTTGACTGAATGCCAGTTTGCTAAACATTCAGATATCCGGTGGGTAAATATATAATTTAAATACAATAAATAAAAGAAACATTAAATGAGTTCTGGTTTACCAGTTTTTACTTAAACTTTGAGAACATTTGATGCCATGCATAAAGCAATGACATCTGGAATTTTTTATAACTATAACTGATAGACAGACTTTTTCTAAAAATGTTCAAACGGTTTTTGGACCTCTCATAATGTGTAAATCCATCGAAAACCGGAAGCTGAAATTTTTTTACGAAATCAATACTTTTCTCCATTGAATTTAGAAAAAATTCTGGAGTGGCTTCCCTCAACTTTCCGAACATTAAGTAATTACCGTTTATATAAATACATTAAAGTAAGAGAAGTTATTAAATAAACAAAAGGGAAAATTATAATAGGGTATGTGAGTATTTTTCTCTATACAGTATGTTGTTTAAATTATCGATCTTGCCCTTCAATTAATTTGAGTCCCTAGATAATAATGATAAAGAAATTTTCGTTGTGTCCCTGTAAAAATCTATAAATGCTAGACTCTCCAAAATCTTTACAGTTCGAGCGACGGTGATCTATAACATACCTATAAATTTTCAGTTCAATCGGAGAAGAGTTTTATACACTATCGCAATTTGAATAATTTCAGCCCGTAAGCTATAATTATAAATGATTTTTCGTTGTGTGCCCGTAAAGGAACTATAAGTAGTAGATTCATCAAAATCTATACGGTTCGATTCGCGACAGTAAAAATGTAAAAACTTATACTAGCCACATAAAAAAATTGTTTCATTTATTATACTTGGCACACTTTCATGAATCATAAAATAACATCACACATATTTAATTGTTTCTTTATTATGGTGGATGAAACTGGGATATCTTTTGAATTGGAAATTAACAAATTATACAGTGTGTCCTAAAAGTTCCAGTACTGAAGCTGATGTATTTTTTATTTACAAAACAACAAACCTTAAAACGATTATTTTTATGCTAATGATAAACATTTAAAATGACGGAGGAAAAAATATAGAACTTACATTTATAATAAATGTTCAAAATGTCCACCCTTTTCTAGGAAACAAAGCTGAATTCGTCTGCGCATGTGTTTAGAAACGCGTTTTAACATGCTGGGAGTGACTTCTTGTAGAGAAACCTGTACACACCTGCGTATTACAAAATTGTCGAACAAGCTGATATAGCATATTTTTACTCTGTATTGCACCATCTGGATATTTATATCTCCAAATATCTTTGCATCTTTCATACGATTCACATTCAAAATAAGCTTCAAACAGCGTAATTTTCTGAATGCGTGATAAACTCATTTCACTATGAAGAACAAAATAACATAAAACTTTATTCTCACACAACTTGAGCGAAAAAAGAAACAAACGATAAAAATTAAAGAATTGTTGCAATAATAAGCAGACGATAATATTTAATATTTAAAAAAAATCATGGACTTAATGAGTTCTTTAAGTTGGAGTACTGGAACTTTTAGGACACACTGTACATAATCCTAAATTTTAAAATTACCAATGTAAAGTATTCGAAAGATAGTACATATGGGATATATTCTTTCAAATGCCGGAATATTCAGAGAAAAAAAAGTAACGCAGAAACTTCTGAAAAGAATGTATTTGAATATCGATTTTCCATTCTAGTTCTAAAGGGAATAAAATGAAAGAACCATAGTCACAATGTGAAAGCAAATGAAACTTTTCGACGACCAAGAACTTTACAATGGAATAAAGTGCACTTTCCGTGCAATATAAGAGCACATAAAGATAAGGAAAGAGAAGAAATTTAATATAAGAAATAGCCCTTTGTAGTTTAAAGTAAATTCAAATGATATATCTTATTATATAACTTCATAAAATTTTATGAAATCGAAAAAAAGAGGAATGATCCTTGGAAAATCAAAATCGACCGAATATAGTTTTCGGTGAAGTAACTTTTTCGATACCGAAATAATATATTTTATTTTACAAAGTATTCTACATTTCTTTAACATTAAAAATTTTAAGAAAGACTCTTTTTACTTTCCGATCACTTTAGTGAGGAAAGTATTGTAATCGCGTGAAAAATCCGAGTTTGAGATTTTGGTGTCTCTAAACGTTTTGAGGTTCCCTAAAATACTATTTACTACTTTTACGATGATGTATGTGTGTAAGTATGTGTGTATGTATGTGAGTGAACACGATAGCGTCTAAACGCTTTGTTCAAATGAGCTGAAATTTGGTACGTATGTTATAAGCCCCCCTAGCACGAGCCCTATTAGATTTTGGTGAATCTAGCACTTATAGTTTTTTTTTTTTTACAGGATACAAAGAAAAATTCTGTATCATTATGGTCTATGGACCCAAATTTTGTAAAGTGTGATAGTGTCTAAATGCCTTATTCGCATGAGATGAAAATTTATACACATGTTATGAGTCACCGTCAGACGAACTGTATAAATTTTGGTGAATCGTTTATAGTTTTTTTTACAGGGACACAAAGAATAATTCTTTATAATAGGGTTTATATGGGCAAAATCATTTAAACTGCGATAGCGTCTAAACGCTTTTTTCAATTGAGTTGAAAATTTACACACATGCTATAGGTCATTTTTGCATGAAGTGCCGAAATTTTCGTGAATCTAGTACGTATAGTTTTTTACAGGAACACGACGAAGAATTCTTTATCATTTTGGCTTACGGGCTGAAATTATTCGAAGTGCGACAGCGTCTAAATGCCTTATGAGAATGAGCTGAAAATTTATATACGTGTTAAAGGTCACCGTTGCTAGAACTGTGCAGCTCTTGGTGAATCTAATACTTATAGTTTTTTTTTGCAGGGACACAACAAAAAAATCTTTATCATTGTGGCCTATGGGCTGAAATCATTAGCGTCTAAATGCTTGAAGCATAAAGATTCTGGTGAATCTTTTCACTCAGAACTTTTTACAGGGACACAAATAAAAATTCTTTATGATTATGCCCTATGGGCTCAAATTATTTAAAAGTACGATTGCGTTTAAACCCCTTATTTGAATAAACTGAAAATTCATATACGTGTTACAGGTCCCAGTCGAAGACATCATATAGATTTTGGCGAATATAATTCTTATAGTTTTTTTTACAGGGGCACAAAGAAAAATATTTTATCCTTATGGCTTATGGACTCGAATTGTTTAAAATTGTGTCTAAATGTCTCATCTGATTGATCTGAAAATTTATATGCATGTTATAGGTAACCATCGTATGAACTTTATAGATTTTAGTGAGACTAGCACTAAAATCTAATTTTCCCTTTTGAGTATTTAAGATTTCACTTACTTTAATTTATTTATACAACCGTTAATTTTTTGATGTTCGGAAAGTCAAGTAGAGTCACTCACGATTTTTTTTTTAAATATGCTGAAGATAGTTTTCATAGAATGTATATCTTTTTGTATGTATATTTTTTAAGTACTAAAGCTGAGAATATAATTTAAAGGAATAAAATCTAGTGTGTTGTGGCCATCAAAATTTTTTTTTTTTATATTTTCTTATACAAATTCACACACTTCAATCAGTTTATTAAATCTATTATTTATCGAATTAATTTTCTATAGTGAGTGCAAACGATTTTTAACTCAGAAGTGCATAACACTGAACGTCGAAAGAATGTTATGTTTGTTGTCAGCCGGCAACATCTTAAAATCCGCATTTTTTTTTTTTTTTCATTTTTTTCTTTAAAAATGAAAAAAAAAAACGATCACTGTTTCACATTGTCATAAATATGTGATACAACCAACCCTTTTACAGGTATTTAAGAGTTCTTTTAAAAATTACTCAAATTCTTTAGACCAACGGGAATACTTAATAGATACTCATATGCATAGAAAAGGTTTATTCGAGGGAATATTATTATTATTATTCCAATTTAGCAATGATTGGCTAAACATAATCATCATTGTGTATATTTACACAAAATTTGATCTGTGTTGCCATATTACAAATAAAAAATAATAATAATATAAAACGTATCGACAGTGCCACTTGTTGAGCTAAATACACCAAAATCTAATCAGTGGCAAACGTAAGTCAAGTTCCAACCATATAAAAACATATTGTATTCGATCCATTAGTTCGTCAGATACAAGGTCTACAAAATTTTGATAGCACACAGATAGGCATTTTCTAAGAATTGTCAAATCGAGTATAGGACATCTCAAAACATGTAAATTAATCGAAAAACGAAAGCAAAATTTTTTCACGGTTCTAATACCTTCTTTTTATGTATATAGAAGAAAGTAAAATTATACAACCCTGTGCATGTGTGCTTAAGACTGCACGACCGAAAAACAAAAAAAAATTCTACAGTGATATTTATAGTAATAATAAAAGTAATAATAATAATAATAATACGGAAAAAACATTCCTATTCATTATACAAAACAAAAAGTAATGCATTTTACTGTTTTTAAATATCTTTGTTCATTGCCTATACGTTGTATGTAAACGCTAAAATATGTGAAATTGTTACAGAAAAAGATCAGAATGATCTTGAAAGAAGAAATGTACGCATTTCTCTTAGACAAATTTTCGATTCAAAAATTGATAGATTTTCATTACTTTTTTAGACAAGTTGTTCAAGTAGGGAAAGGAATATAATTGTCACTACTAGTCAAGTAATATTTAAATAAAATCCTTAAAAAATTTTACTTAGTATATGTGCGTGTGTGTATTCTTTGGTTGTATTCATAAACTAGTAAACTACTAACTACATAAAGATTTCGTTTTTAAAAAATACGTCGGTTTTATGCTAGTATTCTGTTCGTATGCAAGGTTAATTTTGCATTTTCAATGTTATCAATTATCTTTGTGTAAATATGTCTTTCTATGTCAAATAATGGTCTGTTCACGATTTTTGCTGGTTAAATAAATGTGGTGATAAATGTAAAATTACTCTAAAAGGGGTGAAATTAATATTCACTCTAAAGAAAGAAATGTATGCTGCGATTCTAAAGAATTGTGCACTTAAAAAAATAATAAAACATATTAATTTAGTTTATTTAAACTCTCAAACATATTAGAGAAAGCCCTATGTATGAAAGTACTATGTAAATTCATTGTAATGAATTTACATTATAAAATTTTAAATGTAACTAAATTTGTAAATGAATTTACATATAAATTTAATTACATCATAAAAACTTATATGTAATTAAGTTTATATGTAAATTCACATGAAAATATTATCCTGTATATTCGTACTTGGTAATATTTAAATGTTTCTTATCTCTAAAAGCACAGTAAAATGATTTATTAACCTTGCTTCATAAAAAGAATAGACTTAATTTCACAGCGAACACAATTTCTGTATGAGTCACTTGGTTTGACTTTACCATCATAGTTCAACATTGAGATAAGTGAAATTTTATTCATAATTTGAAATGAATAAAATAATTTTTAAATAGAAAATATTAACAGAAAAAAGACCTTCGTAACAGCAACGTTACATTAAGAAAAACAAAATGATTTCTTGACAAGAGTATAAAGAGGAAATTCAATTTAAAATAATAAAAAAAGATTATATCCTAATATAAATATATCGTTTTTTTATTATTATTATTGGGCTTAAAAAATATTATAATAAAAAAAAAGACATATTTTACGCATTAACTCGAATCCATAATTTTGTTAGCATTTTGATATTTTCGCTTACCTCTATTTATGAATAGAATGTATATATATATATATAATTTAGGGGGTACAATTCATTAAACAAATTACGATAGCAGCCTCAACCTGTATTTAATATGATATATATGTAAATAAGTTTAAGGATTATAATGTTGTTGTTTTTTTTATAATTTTTGGAACCTTTTGGACTTTTAAAACAGTATATTAATATTATGACATAAACGATAATGCATTTTTTTTTTTATAATATCTGTTAAACTAATGTTAAATTATAAAAATTGGCCTGAGAGCTAAAGAAGAAATTAATAATAAATTAGAATATACGTTCATTTCAGAATATTGACCGTTAGGTTGGCAAAGGCAATCTAATAATATAATAAATAGCACTCATCTCATCTTATTCACAAAAGTGTTGAGTTGAAATGTAAAAGTGATAAATTTTAAAATGTGATAAAAAAAAAAAAAAAAAAAAAAAAATCGAAGACATTTATAAGGGTCAAACCTAATGATATATACATGACTTTTATGATTCCTGACATGAGATATTGTTTGGTCATCATTAATATTCAAAAACTTAACTTATTGTTAATACAAAATTAACATTTTTGATTAGTCAACTGTTCCCTTGTTTGTACTATGTATTTTATATTTCTAATAACGAAATGTCATTAAATTACATAGCAGTGCTTATATTTAGAGATTTAATTGTTTTATGTTTATGTTTTAAATACCTCACAAAAACTATTTTATAAAATATGTATATTTAATTAACTAAATAAACTTTTAAAGAAATGACAACTTTATATATTTACACTGAGGCGTCTGGAAATGCATGCGATCGACAAAAACATTTCTCTGTTTTCTCTCTTTATTCTATATCTTATCCAACTCGCGAAACTAACCGTATTGTTTTTATATAGAATTTTAATTTAGTACGAAAGGTCGTACTATTTCTTTCAGACAGCGTCATTACCAATTTTTCAAAAGCTATTAAAAATAAAAATAAATAAAAATAAAACTTCTAAATTTAAAACTTTTTAAATAAAAAAATAAAAATAAAATAAAATAAAATAAAAAATTGACGCCAAAAAATAAATAATAAAATAAATAATATGTTTCCAACAAAAAATGTAAATATTTTTTTATGTTGGAGAAAAAATAAACATGCAGATTTTTTTTAAATGAATAAAATAAAATGGGGAAAAAAAATTGTACTAAAGAAATGGAGCCAGTTTAGTATAAAACCCTTTGGCGAAATTTGAAATTCGACAGTGAAGTAGATCGGACATTTCTCTCTAAAATCTTTACTTACATAATTGCGATAGTAATTTTAATTCACCGCCAAAAGGACTAAAGCTGTGCTAGAGGAATGTCAGGAGATGAATATAATAACCTGTGTTAGGAAATGAAACAGTTACTGCATGTCTTTATGGAAGAACAGAATAAAATAAATCCTGTCGTACCAAATTAAATTGTGTTTTGTGCAGTATTTATCTGTTATTTAGAAAACAAAAACATGATTAGTCTTTTTTTTTTTCAGCTTTCTATTTATATTTTAAAAACTATTTTATTGGAATTACTTTAATTTCTTTAACCTTTTCCGATTTTAGGGAGAAAAATTAGCTTATAAGTTAAATTTAAACAAGCATCTGTTTGTTTTTCTTTCTTTCTTTTATTTTTCTCCGCATTTTTAGTGGCAAAGTTTGGATGAATGTAGGAACTAGTATTCTTATTTTTATATATGTGCGAAAGGAAAACAGTCAAATCTATAAAAATATTTTATTTCTGAATATTTCAATAGATTTCGTTTTTAAAAAAACACTTTTATACATGTTTTAAAGTGTTTCTTAATCTAGTTGACATTTTTGAAGTAGATGTTAAATCTTTGCAGACATGCTTTTCACAAGTTTTTACGACTCAAAAACGAAGTAAACAGATTTAATCTTTTTATCGCCAGCCAAACATGAACACGTTTCGACACGGTATGTGTAAAGCATTTTAGGACAGTTTTTGAGAAGTTTTATCGAAAAAAAAAAATAGGATATACTTTGAGAAAAAAAAATTTCAATATTGAAGTTGTTTTAAACATTGGAACTCTTTAAATGTTAAAAAGCACTTCTTTTATTTCATATTGCTCTGAGAATAATCTTATTTTTGATTTTTATATTTTCATGTCTTAATGTCCTAAAGCATGTTAAAATTAATATGTTACATATACATACATTTACACATAATTTATTTAGAATCATTAGATTAGCTATAAAAGTTGGATAGCAGTATATTTAACAGAGCAACGATTACATTAATCGATTATTAAACATAATTTTTGACGATATTATGTAGCATTTTATTCATGTCATTACAATTTCGTTTCAGAATTTACATTTATAAGTGATTCATTTAAACATAGTGAACAACGAAAGTATAAAAAGATAAAAACTTCTTTAAACGATTTTTTTTAGAAATTCTTATGTATATAGAGTGCCTTCACTTATTTCTAAGAATTTAAATGAACCCTGATTTTAAAAATATTAAAAACCACCAATTTAAAGGATCATAGAAAATAAATTTTAAAGTTTTATCGTATAGCCAGGAAAGCTATAAGTCGCCAGTTAATGAGAATAACAATATATTTTAATGGCATACTGTTTAAAGAGGACAGATGTATGTATATATATTTTTTTTGTGTGTGTGAATGTGTTTTGATTTTGAGGATTTAGTTTTTAAAAAATCTTGTTTTATTATTATTATTATTATTGAAAGAGCAGGTATACATACCTTTTATAGAGATTAGAATTGAATTTACCAGGATACTTAACGCAATACTTTATTTTAACAAACAGCAAGTTCTTCCTTTTGCTTATATGCATAGTATATTTAAAATAATAGTTTATTTTTTGTGTTCTGTTAATGATTATAAATAGTATGTTAGAATGACCCTGATCATGACAATTGTTTTTCACCAAGCCAATAAAAATTCATGGAAATTTGTTATTATCTTATTTATTTATTTAATTTATTTATTTACATAATTTTTTATTTATTTATTTAATTTATTTATTTAAATTTTTTTGTCTTATGCCTTTATTTATTAGCATAAAACCGTAGTCAAGTTAAAAGTGATATTTTGCGAAATCCCTGCAGAATTTTTTTTGTAATGTGAAGATTAGTAGGCTAATATTGAGTTAATTAAGAATTGAAGGGAATGTTAAATTCTCAAGTACTTAAAATTCGTGGAATTAAAAGATTTGTTTATTTTGAACGGTATCTTTGTTTCTAACGAAGCATAAGTAGTTTCATTTTAATACTGATTACTAGTCGCATTTATCTTGCAAATTGCATTTTTAAAATTTCTATGACCCTTAAACCGCCGCCGCTCAGCATTTATGCGTAATTTTCATTTATATCTCATAATGTAAATAAACTTTCTGGGAACCTGTAAAACAATTAATTTAGCATAATTGTAGTTTATTCTGCAGGAAGGAAAAGTTATATGAATCTGAATAATGTACGTGTTGTGTGGAGTTTAAAGTTATTAAAATATGCTTTAAACATATACTTTTCATAGACCATAATGCACTGAAAATCTTTTTTAGAATCCATATATATAAGTCAGTTGGGCAATTCATAATATTTTCAATTCAGAGCATAACATAGTGAACTCAACTAATATATATCAATTTCATAGCATTTTATAATTAATAATGGAAGTTAGAGAGCGAGCAGACGGACAGACTAATCAAAGCCGTAATCATTCGGAAAATATTTATGGAAAGTGTTGGAAATGCTTAACAAAACTCAAAATGCAATTTTAGCAATTTTTCATTATAACCCCTAGTGTATTTAAATGATTTTTTTTTTTTTTGTGTGTGTGTGTGTGTGTGTGATTCCATCAACTATAAGTCTAATTAAATCATATTTAGTAGAAAACATGTTTTTGTACATATGAATAAAATGTCGATTTCCTTATGTAATGTTCAGCACAAAGATGTTAAAACATGCTTTATAGAAATACTTCTCACTAAAAGCAATGCATTGAATTTCTTTAGAGGGTTCCTATACGCAAAACAGTAGCGCTACTTACATAAAGTAAATAAGGAACATGTCTATGCTATACCGAACTTGAATAATATTCAGTTTCGAGAAATTAAACGAATATTTACAATAATTTCAGCGCGCACAGACGGCCAAATCGAAGTCATAAACACTTTACAACTTTGTTGGAAAGCGTTATGAAGGATATTCGTTGCTAAAAAAATAAATAAAAGGACATCCAATATTAACATACACGTTACGCTACACAGTAGCGAGATTATCCATTTATTACAATAAAGATTTATTTGGTAACTTATGCGACATAAACTGATAAGTGAAAAAAAAAAAAAAAGTTACAAGCATCTCAGAGTGCTTTATGTTATATTCGTGTCAATAATTATGTTATCAGTTCTTCTCTTTTATTTAATTACCATTATTGTATTTTTCTTTTTCTTCTCCGATTTAATAATACATCATTTCAAAAAAAAAAAAAAAAAAAAAAAATCTGGAAATTAAAATTAAGTACTCACTTTTAAAATGCATATTCTTCATACAGAATGCCGAATTTATTTATTTATTTAAACAAAGATTTTATACATATACATATATATATATATATATATATATATATATATAAACTAGCAGGCAACGCCCGCTTCGCTGGTCCCTATTTTTAAATGAATCACTATAATTACTGAATTCTCAAAATTGCATAAGTTTTATTACGTGAAAAAAAAGAGAAACAAAATCTGATTGGGAAAAAGGTCGCACCGGGTTCTCACTGCCTTCGGAAAAAATTCCCAAAATGCTCTAACTCTTATTTCTATTATTTTCCACCTTCGCCCCCCCCTCCCGTCTATCCTAATAATTTTACAAATTCGAAAATATCCGCAATCGATTTGTAAGTATCAAAAACCTCTATGCACCAGTTTTGAACGATCTATCTCTATCTTTATTTTTTTGCCCCTCCGCTCCTCCCCCCTTCCTGCGCCTCCCAATAATTTTAAAAATTCGAAATTATCCGCAATCGATTTCTAGGTATCGAAAACCTGTATGTACCAATTTTGAATGATCTAACTCAATTTTTTTCCCTCCGCCCTCCTAATAACTTTACACTTTCGAAAATATCCTCATTCGACTTGCAGGCCTCTAAAACCTATCTGCAACAATTTTGAACGGCCTAACAGTATTTCTATTTGTTTTTGCCCACAGCTCTCCTTACCGCCCCACCCCCTTCCCGCTCCTCTTAATAATTTTACAAATTCGAAAATATCCGCAATCGATTTGTAAGTATCGAAAACCTCTATATACCAATTTTGAACGATCTAACTCAATTTAATTTTTTTTTGCCCCCCCCCTCCCTTCCCCCCTTCCTGGCCCTCCTAATAACTTTACACTTTCGAAAATATCCCCATTCGACTTGCAGGCCTCTAAAACCTATCTGTACCAATTTTGAACGGACTAACTGTATTTCTATTTGTTTTTGCCCATACCCCCCCTTACCACCCCACTCCCCACCCCGCCCCTCCTAATAATTTTACAAATTCGAAAATATCCGCAATCGATTTGTAAGTATCGAAAACTTCTATATACCAATTTTGAATGATTTAACTCTATTTTTATTTTTTTGCCCCCCCTCCCCCACCCCCTTCCTGCCCCTCCTAATAACATTACACGTCCGAAAATATCCCCATTCGACTTCCAGGCCTCTAAAACCTATCTGTACCAATTTTGAACGCCCTAACTGTATTTCTAGTTGTTTTTGCCCCGTAGCCCCCCTCCCTTACTGCCCCAACTGGGGGCTGAATTTCTAAAATTCCAGAAATTGGTTTTTAGATATTTGAATTAGCTATATTTTAGATCAAAAATTTCACGTATATCTATTTTTTTGTTTGAGTTATATAGGATTATGTGAAATCACGTTTAGCCCCCCCGCCCCCCTTGGGGACCGAATTTCGAAAATTCCAGAAATTAGTTTTTAGACGTTTGTATTAGCTATATTTTAAAGCAAAAATTTTACGGATATCTGTTTTTTTTTTTTGTTTTTTTTTGTTTTGTTTGAGATATGAAAGATTTTGTGAAATCACGTTTTGCCCCCTCTAGCCCCCTTGGGGGCGAATTTTGTAAAATCGCTTCTTAGTGGATGCCTACGTCATAGAAAGAACATTGTCAGAAAATTTCATGCTTCTAGGTCTAGGGGTTTGATTTGGGCGATGATGAATCACCCCCTCACTCACTCACTCACTCAGTCAGTCAGTCAGGAAGAAGAATTTTATATATATAGATTATAGAATAAAACTTTTCACAACTGATAAAATTCTAAAACTTGATGAGTATTTTATTTTCCTTTCTAACCCCGCCCTCCCCTCCCCACCCCACCCCTTTATTATTATTATTATTATTATTAAGTATGACAACATTTTAATGTATTCCCCATACATTTTAAAATATATTATTAAAAAAAAAGAAAGGAAAGAAAGAAATTACATCCAAATAATGAGATCTGAACGTATTATTTAAATTACACAATACAAGTTTGGATAATCGGTAGATATCATTGGACCTGACACACAATCTAAAAGTTGTTCAGTAGGTATTTGTGATAGACGTTACGTTCGTATTTTTGTCATGAATAATTCAAAAACTTGGGAGGTATTACTTCTGTCTTTACTCAAGTAAACGCAACTTATATTTTAGATGTCACAGAATAAAAGATTAAGATTATTCAAAAGAAGTAATAATCGTCGTTTGCTAAAAGATATGTCTTAAGCATTGAAAATCTAATGCAAAATAGTGTGAGTCAATTTGTATTTAAAATAATATTATTAATAATAATAAATAAAATAAATGTTTAAAAACGATTTTCTTAAAAAGTATATATATATTTTCATTATTTTAGCATTAACATAAAAAACTTACCATGTAAATTATAAAAATGATAAATTAATGTGAACGTATAGCAGTATTAAAATTTCATTAAAAATATATTTACTTCAAAGGCAAAAAATGGAATAAAAAATTAAGCACGGTAAAGTGCTGTGACAAAACGCTGAATATTGTACATTAAGAAAATATTGAGGCACATAATAATGAATAAAATAAAATAAAAATTGACAAATTTGTGAATAATAACAGAACGAATTGTCAAATATCAGAAAAATAAACTATTTAAACGATATACTTATGAATAAGTAACAAAAAATATTACTTTAAACTGTTGCGACAACGCAACAATAAAATAAAAATAAAAATAAAAATAAATGAAGATTGAACGGAACGCAACTATAAAAATAAATAAAATTAAGGTTGAAAGACCAAAACAATATGCTTGAAAACAACAATGGAATGGTTTGACATAAGGCAAGCCTGTGACAAAAGCAATAATGGGATGAGAAGATATTTTACAACAATAGCAAACACGGCACAAAGTATAAAATAATTAAGCATCAAAATAATACAAACGAACGTAACAATAGGCAGATCTAAAACAGCTGAAAGGAATAATGTCGGAACAATAATGGGAAATTAAACATCATTTTTCAACAATAAGCTCCTTAACAAAAAACTAAATCAAGCAAAGCAATAATGGGAACATTCAAATAAAAGCTACAGCCGAAATTCATTTAAACATATAAGAGAAATCATATAAGAGGAGATGACATTTCCGTAAAATCCTGAAACCAAAATCGTAACCGCAGAAGCCATTAAGTGACATAGTATTAGCCAGTATTTTGGTACACACAATATGGCGTCTGCGATAGCACCACTATTAGGGCAGCCATCTTAAGTAGACAATGGTTAACTGCATTTGCCCTGCAAGCTGATAAACCCTATGACAACTCTTCTAACATCATTTTTCCAAGATCAAACATTGGAAAAAATATAGTATTTCCCCACAACTGGATTTGGCGATTTATTTTTGGCGATTATGGCTAAAAAACAAAAATTATAAATCTAAAAATCATAAATCATAAAATCATAAGCTAAATCATAAACCATAAATCTAAAATAAACAGCATGAAGGTTGCCATATTATATTACAAACAATCCAGAACGACATCGTTATCGTTCAAAACGGCGCCAAATCGCCAAATTCAGTTGTGGGGAAATACTATTGCTATACCCAAACATTTTAATGATAACATAAAAAAAAAAAAAAAAAAAAAAAAAAAAAAATGTAAAATGAGCCAAACAAGAAAAGTGATTACACAATATTACAAAAAATAATCGTAGTAAATAAACTAACAATTTTGAACTATACAATTGAAAACAATAAAATACATTCTCAAGCAACGATTTAACAACAGAACGAAACAGAGCATTAAGAAATTAATTTTTAACAATAAGATTTTAACAATCGAAAATGACAATTGAAAGAATCAATACAATGAAGACAAGTGGCATCACATAAAATATGAAACAAATAAACATTTTACAACAATCGTAACAATGAATAAAATCAATTGATTAAAATTTACATAAATAAAAGATTATAAATATATATATATATTAATACGATTTTTAATAATGCAAATAACGTCCCAGCAACAATGAGACGAGTAATGGTCTTCCAACAATGTAGCATCTCAGTAATGAACAAATTAAGTGGCATTGTCGCTTGTAGATTATTTACACGGATTGAAAAAGAAACCTCAGATATGTCTGGCATTGACCAATGTTTCTTACAAATTAATGTTACCAGGATATCCTTGACGACTAAATCGTAGGTTCGCTTTCAATCATTCCATTATTTTTCCAATTTTTTGTCGAAATTCAGTTATTTTTCTAAAACTTTAACAGGAGGGTAAACAAACAAATGAATATATGTTAAAAATATTTTTTTTTTCTATTAAAAACGTTTTCAAAGTTTTCAAAAAGTCACTAAACATTTTTTAAAAACTGCATTCAATGACACTATATGAGTTAAATATCTGTGAAAATTTTGATTGAAACTTTGGTCAAATTTTTGGACAAAAATACATCATGTTTCATAATTTTCGTTATATTATGTTTTCATTTTTTTCTGAAATAACAATATCAATAGTTAAAATACTATTAAAGATTTATTATTATAATTTAATTGATCTTTTCCATTAAAACCTCAATCTTATGTCAGTCTTAGGCGAAACTATAGATATATTTCTTATTATGATAAAATTGCGTAATAGAACTTTTGAAATCAATGAAAATATAAAGAAAATATTGAAAATAGATACTAAAAGCTGTTTAATAAAAGACTTTTTAATGCGAAAAAATTACCTTTAGAATATGTTCTTTTTTTTTTTCCCTTGCGTATAGTTATATTCATTAATTTTCCAAATAATAATAATAATAATAAATAAATAAATAAATAAAAAACAATTAAACCCTTTTCGAATAACTTGTTAATGTATCCATTATAATTTTCCATTTTATTCCTATGCCTTCATATATATAGATTAATGTTTTTAAATATATCATAAACTCGGTGTTGCGTACTTGGGGGTTCGTAAGTTGTCTGAGAATGAAAGGCCAAACGTACAAAAATTCAGTAATTTATTCACAGAAAGTTCCAGAAAATTACAGGTCAATAAACCAATTATCAGCTTCAATTCTAGCAGTAACCACAGCTTAAACAACAGCTGTCAATAGCAAATCCACAGTACAAACTGTATACCAATAACACTTGAAGCAAGTCTCTCTCAAAGAGGCTTAAGAGCAATGCAAGCACTAGCGAAGCTGGCTGAGATCTCAACTGAACTGACCGCCTTGGCGAGGAAGCGCTCCTTATATGGTGTTCCATGGAGCCCAGATTTTTCGAGAAAAATCTAAAAAGTGGTCAACCAATCAACTTACAGCTTCCATATTTGGTATATCCCATATAAGGATTTTCTCGCCAAGGTCGCCAAAAAAATCGCCAAGGTGGGAAAAAGTCGCCAAATTTGGCGCCAAATCCATTACGTGCATTACTGGGGCTTTTTAATGCGTTTTTAAGGGAAGATAAGGCTATTTCAACGCTAAAACGACTAGAAATGCACAAAATTAGCACTTTATCAACTTACTAAGCCTCTTTGAAAGAATTTATACAAAAATAAACACAATTATTTACAATTTCGTAACACTGCCCCCCTCCCAAGGACTGCACGTCCCGGGCAGTGCAACCCTTGGTCAAGAGGCGAAACTAAACAAATTTACACAATCTAAAACACAAAAACTAAGTTGCATATAACGATTAAATAGAAATACAAATCAAGTGAGAAATATTTACAAAATTCACAAATATGTTCAAATATTTATATACAAATATTTACAAAATTCACAAATATGTACAAATATTTATATACAAATATCTACATTACGCATGCGCAAATTTTACCAGTATTTACATTTTAAAATTAAATTTTACCGTTACTTGTGGTACTTGGCTAGCCTATTATAGTGCACCACCTTCGGTTTTGATGAAGGTGTTTTAGTGATCCGCACCACTACATCATTCAGCCTCTTTAAGACTGTGTATGGTCCGTCCCAGTTGCACTGTAACTTGGGAGAGAGTCCTTTGCGTCGAAGAGGATTCCACAACCAGACCTTCTCTCCTTCCTGGAACTCATGTTGTGTAGCCTTTAGATCGTACCTTGTCTTCATTTTCCCCGTTGCCATGTTAATCCGCTCCCGAGCAAAGTTGTGTACGTCCTTAAATCGTGCCTGGAGATCTTGGATGTACTCCTCGGGCGATGAAGGCGCATCGAGTGGACAACCAAACAGAAGATCACAAGGGAGACGAAGTTCCCGTCCAAACAGCATCTGGGCTGGAGTATAGCCGGTGGTTTCATGGACAGCACTTCGATAAGCCAGCAGGAACAATGGCAACTTCAAGTCCCAATCTTGCTGGTTCCTTGATACCAGAAGGGAGAGGTTATTCAGGATGGTACGATTGAACCTCTCGACCATCTCGACCATCTGTACATCTCGACCGTCCGACTGGGGATGTAAGGGTGTTGTCCGGGTTTTGTCTATGCCGAGTCTTTCACACAGTCCTTTGAAAACATCAGAGGTAAAGTTCCTACCTTGGTCGGTATGAAGTTGTAGGGGCGTGCCGTACCTTGACACCCATTGCTGCACTAGGACTTCTGCGACTGTGCATGCCTCTTGATTGGGAATGGGAAATGCCTCAAGCCACTTGGTGAAATAGTCCATCACGACGAGAATGTATTTATTTCCACTGGAGGTCCGTGGCAAAGGACCCAAGATGTCGATTGCAATCCGTTCAAATGGTGCTCCCACGTTATACCGTTGCAGTCTTCCTCGACTTCGTTTCTGCGGGCCTTTACGTGCCGCACAAGCATCACAGGATTTACACCATTTCTCCACATCCTCCTTTGCCTTGCACCAGTAGAAGCGTTCCCGAACTTTCTGCAGAGTCTTCATTACCCCAAAATGGCCTCCGGTAGAGTTACTATGCAGTTGCTCTAAAACAGCTGGAATTTTTTATCTTGGTAATAAAATCTGCCATCTGAAGCTTTTCCCATCATCAGATTCCCACTTTCTGTATAATACGCCGTTTCTGATATGAAGAGAGTCCCAAAGTGCCCAATAACTTTTCATAATGGGACTAAATCTGGAAATGTCCTGCCAGATAGGTCTGTTGCTGGTCGTCTCCTTCAGCTGTAATATTGGCTTTATGTCAGGATCTTCCAACTGGGCTTTTCTAAGTTCTGCGTCACTCCATCGATCGGGATCTTGATCTGATGCTGTTGAGACAGTAACTTGGCAGGCAACCGGAATTATCGGCAGGTATTTCTGTTCGGCTGTAGAGCAGTACTTGCAGCTTTCCGAGCAGGGCTTCCGTGACAAGGCATCTGCATTACCATGTAGAGTCCCTTTACGATGACGTATCTCGAAGTCATATTCCTGCAGGCGTTGTATCCACCTGGCAATCTGTCCTTCCGGGTTCTTGAACTGGAGCAACCACGTAAAAGATGCATGGTCAGTCCGGAGCAGGAATCTTCTGCCATAGAGGTAATGATGGAAATGTTCTATGGCTTTTACGATGGCGAGTAGCTCTTTCCTGGTGGTACAGTAATTTCGCTCTGGTTTAGACAGGCATTTACTCCAATAGGCAATGACATGTTCTTGACCATCAATTTCCTGCGACAGAACAGCACCGACACTCTCATGGCTGGCATCTGTATCAAGTATAAACTGTCTGTCGGGCTGTGGATACGTCAAGATAGGCGATGATGTTAAGGCCTCTTTAAGTCGCTTGAACGCATTTTCACATTCATCTGTCCACAGGAACTTCTGCTTGGCTTCCGTCAGCTTGTGGAGTGGTCTGGCAATATTTGAGAAACCCTTAACAAACTTCCTGTAGTAAGTGCATAACCCCAGGAAACTTCGTAGTTGGTGTACATTTTCAGGGCGACTCCAGTTCTCGACTGCAGAGATCTTCTCAGGATCAGTTCTCACACCTTCGGCCGAGATGATATGGCCGAGGTAGCTCACTTCACGACGGAACAAGTTACACTTGCCTGGATTCAATTTGAGGTTAGCCATTCTGAGTTTCTCCAGCACCTTTCGGATGTTTCGTAGATGGTCTTCAAAGGTGCTCCCCACAATGATAATATCATCCAAATACACCAGACAGGCTTCATAGGAAAGTCCTTTTAGCACTGTCTCCATCAGGCGTTCGAAGGTGGCAGGTGCATTACATAATTCGAACGGCATAACTTTAAATTGCCACAGTCCTTGTCCCGTGGTGAATGCAGTCTTCTCACGATCATCAGGATGTAATTCTACTTGCCAGTAACCGCTCTTCAGATCCAAAGTCGAGAACCATTTATTGCCAGCAAGTGTGTCTAATGTGTCGTCAATTCTGGGAAGAGGGTAACTGTCTTTCTTCGTGATGTCATTCAAACGACGATAATCCACACAAAATCTTGTTGAACCATCCTTTTTCCGCACCAGTACTATGGGAGAGGCCCAAGGACTCGTTGATGGCTCGATGACATCATTGTGCTGCATTTCACTTAGAAGTTCAGTGACCTCTTCCTGTTTAGCAAACGGAAGTCTTCTTGGATGTTGTTTGATTGGAGGATGATTTCCTGTATCAATTCTGTGCTGGGTGATGTTCGTTCTCCCGACGTCTTCAGGTGTTCGAGAAAAAAGGTCTTTAAATTCTTGGAGTAGCTTCTCCGCAGCACATCTCTGTTCCTTTCCTAACTTTGCATTCTTGAGTAATTCCGTTATTAATTGTTCAGAAGACTTGGATTGAACAAGGAGAGGGACGCCGCTCATCACTCTTGGAGCGATTTTGAGCGCTTCTATGGCGATCTCTCCATTTATTGAAAAGAAAAAAAAAAAAAAAAAAAAAAAAGTTTACAAAAACGCCAGGACTTAGTCCCAAACCGACAAAGGGCGTTGATAGTATACACATTGGAGAAAAGTCCACAGGACAGGTTTTTCATCCGAATCAATGAAGTGCAGCATAGTGGGCAAGGAGTTCAAACACACATTTATACAAAAGGAAGGAAGGAGAGAGTGAAGAGAGAAAGAAAGAATATATAAATAAAACGTTACGATTAAACTTTACAATTAAAGTGAAATGATTTAGAAAGACTTTAAATTACATTTCAAGTGATTTTTAGGACTGGAAGTGATTTTTAAAAACTTCTAGTTAGATATGACGTGAATTTAATCTGTTCTGTTGGAAATATCCATCAGAAGATTGTAGATTCTTTTTAGTTTAATTAAGAGGGATGGACGAGAAATAATATTTTCGAGCCAGCCCTCTGGTTTTGGTACAGGATTTCTTAAGTGGTATGAACTTGTTATAGGGCAGTTGAAATAATAATGTTCTGGTGTACCCTCCTCTCCACAAGGACATAGGGGTGTGCGTCGGCGATTGAATCTATACAAATATTGTGGGAAAGGTCCATGACCCGATAGGAAGGCTGCAGTCTCTGGTGTCAGCGACCAATCATTAACGGCCACATTTGGAATCATTGAAAAGGTGTATCTACCATTCTCGGAATCTTCCCACCAGGTCTGCCATTCCCGAAACAAAATTTGTTTGAGTGATCTTTTGATAAAAGAGGGAGGTGCTGGCAGGGAAATGTTAACACTAACATTCTCAGTTGCACTTTTGGCTAGAGAATCTGCCAATTCGTTTCCGACCACGCCCCTATGGGCAGAAACATGTGCCAGGGACGTTCGAAGATTTAGATCCTTCAAAAGGTGTTTGATTTTAAGAACCTGAGGATGTCGGGACCTGTGGCGGACAATGGCCTGCAGACCCGATAGACTGTCGCTAAAAATATGAGTTTTATTATTGATGTTGGTTTGAGTGGTGACCCACTCCAGGGCCTTTTCAATGGCGAAAAGCTCCGCCTGAAAAACAGAGTTAAAGTCCTCGAGTCTGCATGACCATCGGTGGGTACATTCATTGTTATTAAGGACACAGAAGGCTGCCGCCACTCCATGTTCTGTTTTTGAACCATCTGTAAAAACCGCCACAGGAGCTGACTGAGAAAAACTGTTTTTTGTACATAATGTTAGTAAAGAGGCAATGTCCTGTGCTGGGTGAATTTGCCAACTGGGAAGAGAGTTTTGGACATTTACACCGGGGAATAATAAATTCTTTAGTTGAGTATTATTTAGCTGCAGGATGTTAGTTTTCCTGTAACAATATTTTAACTGAAGATGAACATGAGGGATCCCGGTGATGACTGTGAGGGCGTCTGTAGAGATAGTTTTATAGCCACGCGAAATTTGGAGCAAAAATATTCTTTGAACGGAATTTATTTTAGCTTTTGCTTCTTTTGTAAGAAACCCTCCCCAGATACCTGCCCCATAAGTTAAAATTTTGTCCACAATTGTGTTGTACCAGATTTTTAATAATTTAGTAGAAATACCCCATCTCTTACCGACCATTTTCGCGGAGTTATGGAAAATTTTTAATGTTTTGATTTTTAGTTCATTAATGTGTGCTAGCCAATTAAATTTTTTGTCAATTGTTATTCCTAAAATTTTGAGATGAGGTACGTGTTTAACACTGACGCCATCTATCCTCATCACCGGTGTCCTTTGTAGTGGTCTAGGTTCCGAAAAAGTCAGTGCTTGAGACTTAGAAGTGGATTTTTAATTCACAAATTCAAATTGTTCCCTTTTTATTACCTCTTAATCTGACTCGTCATTCTTTTCAACGATAAATCTCTCATTTTGTTAAATTTGCTATAAAGCATTTTCTTCTGAATTTCCATTGAGTTCACTGTTCCCGATGTGTTAAAGCGACAATTTTGACCCTGCCCAAATAAAAAAAAACTCTATCAAAGCTTTCTGAACATCATTCCAGCACTCTCAATTACACACCATCTTACTCATAACAAAGCTTTCATCCCACACAAAGCCCAAGATCTTTTTCCTAGCCATGTTATTTGACTCTCACAATCTAGTTCAATAATTCATAACCTTTCTACTCTGTTTACAACTATGTTAAAACTGTTCTAAAGCATTTTTCATTCACAAATTCAAACTGTTCCCTTTTAATTTGACTCGTCTTCCTTTTTAACGATTAATCTCTCATTTTGCTAAGTTTGCTATAAAGCATTTTCTTCTGAATTTCCAATGAGTCCACTGTTCCCGATGCGATAAAGCGACAATTTTGACCCTGCCCAAATAAAAAACTCTATCAAAGCTTTCTGAACATCATTCCAGCACTCTCAATTACACACCATCTTATTCATAACAAAGCATCTTTCATCCTACACAAAGCCCAAAATCTTTTTCCTAGCCTTATTATTTGACTCTCACAATCTAGTTCAATTATTCATTCCCTTTCTACTCTGTTAAAACAGTTCAAAAGCATTTTTAATTCACAAATTTAAATTGTTCCCTTTTTATTACCTTTTAATTCGACTCGTCATTCTTTTCAACGATTAATTTCTCATTTTGTTAAATTTGCTATAAAGCATTTTCTTCTGAATTTAAAATGAGTTCACTGTTCCCGATGCGTTAAAGCGACAATTTTTATCCTGCCCAAATAAAAACTCTATCAAAGCTTTCTGAACATCATTCCAGCACTCTCAATTACACACCATCTTACTCATAACAAAGCTTTCATTCCACACAAAACCCAAGATCTTTTTCCTAGCCATGTTATTTGACTCTCACAATCTAGTTCAATTATTCATTCCCTTCCTACTCTGTTTACAACTATGTTAAAACTGTTATAAAGCATTTTTCATTCACAAATTCAAACTGTTCCCTTTTAATTTGACTTGTCTTCCTTTTTAACGATTAATTTCTCATTTTGCTAAGTTTGCTATAAAGCATTTTCTTCTGAATTTCCAATGAGTTCACTGTTCCCGATGCGATAAAGCGACAATTTTGACCCTGCCCAAATAAAAAACTCTATCAAAGCTTTCTGAACATCATTCCAGCACTCTCAATTACACACCATCTTACTCATAACAAAGCTTTCATCCCACACAAAGCCCAAGATCTTTTTCCTAGCCTTATTATTTGACTCTCACAACCTAGTTCAATTATTCATTCCCTTCCTACTCTGTTAAAACTGTTCCAAAACATTTTTCATTCACAAATTCAAACTGTTCCCTTTTTATCACCTTTTAATTTGACTCGTCTTCCTTTTTAACGGTTAATCTCGCATTTTACTAAAATTGCTGTAAAGCATTTTCTTATGAATTTCCAATGAGTTCACTGTTCCCGATGCGTTAAAGCGACAATTTTCACCTTGCCGAAATAGAAACTTTATCAAAGCTTTCTGAACATCATTCCAGCATTCTCCATTACACACCATCTTACTCATAACAAAGCTTTCATCCCACACAAAACCCAAGATCTTTTTCCTAGCCATGTTATTTGACTCTCACAATCTAGCTCAATAATTCATAATTCATAACCTTTCTACTCTGTTTACAACTATGTTAAAACTGTTCAAAAGCATTTTTCATTCACAAATTTAAACTGTTCCTTTTTTATTACCTTTTAATTCGACTCGTCATTCTTTTCAACGATTAATTTCTCATTTTGTTAAATTTGCTATAAAGCATTTTCTTCTGAATTTCCAATGAGTTCACTGTTCCCGATGCGTTAAAGCGACAATTTTGACCCTGCCCAAATAAAAAACTCTATCAAAGCTTTCTGAACATCATTCCAGCACTCTCAATTACACACCATCTTACTCATAACAAAGCTTTCATCCCACACAAAGCTCAAGATCTTTTTCCTAGCCATGTTATTTGACTCTCACATTCTAGTTCAATTATCCATAACCTTCCTACTCTGTTAACAATTTTGTTAAAACTGTTCCAAAACTTTTTTTTTTTTATTCACAAATTCAAACTGTTCCCTTTTTATCACCTTTTAATTTGACTCGTCTTCCTTTTTAACGATTAATCTCTCTTTTTGCTAAATTTGCTATAAAGCATTTTCTTCTGAATTTCCAATGAGTTCACTGTTCCCGATGCGTTAAAGCGACAATTTTGACCCTGCCGAAATAGAACTTTATCAAAGCTTTCTTGACATCATTCCAGCACTCTCCAGTGCACACCGTCTTACTCATAACAAAGCTTTCATCATACACAAAGCCCAAGTTCTTTTTCCTAGCCATGTTATTTGATTCTCACAATCTAGTTCAATTATTCATAACCTTTCTACTCTGTTTACAACTATGTTAAAACTGTTCTAAAGCATTTTTCATTCACAAATTCAAACTGTTCCCTTTTAATTTGACTCGTGTGCCTTTTTAACGATTAATCTCTCATTTTGCTAAGTTTGCTATAAAGCATTTTCTTCTGAATTTTCCAACAGATCACTGAACACGATGCCTTAAAGCGTCATCAGTGGTCTTGCCCATAATATAAACCCCAAAAAAGCTTTTTGATCATCATTCGAGCGTTTTTAATTACACACCACCTAACTCATAAGTAGCTCTCATTACTTGAACCCAATAACCATACCCCTGCCATGTCGTTTTACCCTCACAACATGCGGGCCCCTCTAAAATCCCTAGTTAAGCCACCTGTTCTCATCTCCAGCTCCTTTGTTTAAACACCATCTTACTCATAACTCTTATCAAGTTAAATTCTGACTCGCTGTTCCTTTCACGATTAATTATAAAGGCTGTTTCGGCTCAAAAGATTTAGGACGAAATTAATCACTATTTTAGTTTACACACCAACTTCCCGGCACTGCGTTCACACACCATCCTGCTCACAACAATGCTCACATCAACCATATCTTAGTTTTCACACTTTGCTCAATCTGTTCTAAAGCATTTTTCATCTAAATTTTCAGTTAGAAAACTGAACACGAAACTTTAAAACGACTATTTTGGTCCTATTGGAATCTCAGGTATAGACCAACTTTCCTACACCTGTTAACACACCAACATACTCACATTTAAGCTCTCAACCCTACCCACTTCCCCCTTTGCCTCCTCGTTTATGCAACTCCCGGACCATAATTGTGTCTTCATCCAGATATGTTTCCAATTTCCTTTTCTCGCCACTTAGCTCTACTCGTCAATTTGATGCTTGTGATGTGGATGTTCATATGAACTACTCTCAATGAAAGCTTGCCCAGTTATTCCCTTCAGCACACTCCATCTGTGCTCGTCTTCGCCCCCTTTTTTTGGGGCCCCAAGGGTTCGGTCTTGGCAACCGCTTCCCCCTCTCTCCACCTCACCCTTTTGCCTAACCTCTTCACAATTCATCCAATGTCTCCATCCCCCTTCTCCCCTTTCCCGCTCTAGCACCGACACCAATGTTTTAACGCACGCTCACCATCCTTTTTTTCCTTTTTTTTTTTTTTTTGTTTTGTTACCTCCTCTCCCTTTCTGTGCTCAGACTCCCCCCCCTATTTCTATTTTATTTATTTTTTCTTTATTTCCTTTTTTCATTCACGTTTAATTTCTGATTTTTTTTCCCAACCATTTAAAACTAAATTCACAACCTCATAAACAGTTTTTTTTTTTTTTTTTTTTTTTTTTTTTAAATGAGACATAGTGCGTCTGGGAAAGCCCCATCCATCTATCTGGACGTTCTCTTATCATATATTTGCTTTTCTAAAAAAAAAAACAGCTTTTCTTAAAGCTAGCATATTTTTACACCCTTTCTCTGTAAATCTGCAAGCGAGGATTCGGTCAAAATGTCAGAAACTAATATCATACAGCTTGATGCGGATTACGAGGACGAACCGGGTGCGTCTTCAGATTCCTCCACTTCAAGTAAAACTTCGAATCATTCCGAAAAGCCTGAAATGTCCAAAAGTTCCAGGGGAAAAAAGGCTTCAAGAAAAAAATGCGCATCAGCTCAACAATTCTTGAAAGTCCAAGATTCTCCTCCTAAGGAAACTTTTAATCCAAACGAAGATTTCGAGGATTGCAAAACCATAATTTCTGTGGCGAAAACAGCAATGGAAATCATTAGAATCGTACGCTCTAAAGGCTGTAAAGCTCCTGTATCCCTGCTGAACAGAGCTTTCCTAAGAATCGAAAATTTGTGCAAAAACACCAAGACGAAGGAGGTATCAACCTCAACCTCAGCACCACCAGTCCCACCTAGATCGACTCCAACAACTCCTTGCTCTCAGCCAATGACAAAGCAATTCCCACAAGACCTACATGAGGTGATTAAACAGAATCATAAAGATATCTTTGATAAATTGAATCAAATCTCAACAGTTCAAGAAAATATCCTTAAAACAATTGAACAGAATACAGGACCATCCTCCAATGAAGCAAGTCAACATTCTCCCTCCAGCATTAAACGACAACTGGAACCGGTCCTGTCAGATCACAGAGAGGAGCTTAAGAAGCTCATTACAACGCACCTGGAATCATCAATCACTTCACAAAATCCCAGCAATCCATTTATATCATCCACTCAGTCAACAACACCTAAGGAAGTATTTCCAGCACAAACAGAAGCTGATACATCAGGACTCCAGCCATCAGATGCAACGCACAGGGCCTTGCATTTCAAGATGCCAAATAAAAACTTTGCTAAAGCCATCCGGGAATTCCATATTGCACGAAGAAGCGTTTATATTACCTCGAGGGGCTCCTCCGGTGGAGGGCTTGCCATTCTTCAATTGCTACGTCAAAATAGAGTACCAACACTTGCACATATAGCCGACACTAAGACTTACCGTAGATCATTGGATCTAATCTGCAATACAGAGGATGAAGCTAAATCACTCATTCAAGATCTTACAAATTGCCAGGCACTAAAGAATAAGCTCAACATTAAATTCAAACCATGCCCACAACAACGAATGATAGTTCTTGGTGTTCCAGAGGAAATTAGTGAAGACATGTTAAAACAAAAAATACAGGACCTAGGATTTCTGACAAGCACAACAAAAGATACTCTTAAAACTGTTCGACACACAGCTGCAAGGGGAAGAGGCCTAAAAAATTGGATTTTGCAGGCTCCCCTCCCAATTGCTGAAGCTATAATCAGCCTGAACTGTCTTAATCTAGGCCTGCAGAAGTGTAACATCCGTCCTTTTACACAGGTAACGCGATGTACAAATTGCCAGAGCTTAGAGCACCCCTCCTCCCAATGCACACAGGAACTATTTTGTGCACACTGTGCACAAAATCATAAGAACGAAGATTGTGAAGAACCCCCAAACTGCATTAACTGTCTAACGGAAAACAGAATTAATCTTAAAAAAGGACTAAGACCATACAATACACATCATCCAGCCTACTCTCCTTCATGTCCAGTATTTGAAAAAGTATACAGCAGACGCAGAGAGGAACTAGATAAAAAATTCTCTAGTAATTCAAATGTACAGCAACAAGCAACTCAAAGAAAATCTACAAATAATGAAAGGCCTCAAGGCCAATCGACAATAAACCAGCAAACTCACCAGGTACAACCATGGGCTTATCCATGGCAATCTAATCCTTTCCTTGTTCCTCCACAAAATACCTTGCAGAATACAACAAATCATCAACAAAAACATTATTATGAAGGTAACCAACGCTACCTCCTGCCTTCAGGACCACTTGGATTCTCCTTGGCAGCAAGTGGGTAAGCTCTCCTTGCACTCTTTTTCTTTTATTTTTCTTCTTATTTAAAATTCTACTAAATTTAGAATGTCAAATAGAAAATCTGTACACTCCTCTCCTTCCCAAGAGGCAATGTCTTCTGATGCTACCCCACCCTCAATTCTCAAAAGTCTTCGAATCCTGCAGGTTAACCTCAACAACTGCAAAGCGGCAAACTTGGCGGCACGGGATTATATGGACAAAAGTTCCATTGACATCGCGTTGCTGCAAGACGCCAATTGCACTGGAGAGGGTGACCTGCATGGATTCCCTTCCGCTTGGACCAAGTTTAGCTCAGCTCAACATTCCTCACACATTGTAATACGAACACAAAACCTTGTCTACACGCATCTATTCACTGGGGAACATTGTGTGTTTATCACGCTGACCACTAACGAGGGTGAGTTGATTCTTGGCAGTGCCTATGCGGCCCCGTCCTCTGACTTTGAGTTGTGTTTGCAAGAAGACTTGGATTCAGTTGATTGCGTGGGGCGGTTGATGCATGTTACAGGAGTGCAGGCTGCTAACACCTCATCCTTCTTCACTGTTCGGACCTTATCGCTGATGTTTGCGACTCTCACAGGAATAGTACTCTTTGAGAGATCAACTAGAGATGAAGCTACCAGAACTCCTCTTGGGCTATTGCCTGTATTCGGGTATTCAATCAGTCCATAGCGGAAGTATTGCTTTGTAGGTGGTGTTCCTGAAACTATTGTCTCTGTGTGTGGAGGGATGGAAATTTCAGATTTGGCTGTTATCTGGCAAATTGTCTGAATGTCTTGATTTTCAGTGTTGAACACAGGGATGTCTTCCGAACTCGAATGCAGTTCATTATTCTTGAAGTCAAATTGAAAGTTATATTTTCTCAGGAAATCAATTCCAATGATTAAAGGATCTCTTATATCAGCCACATATGCCATATGATGGTAACTGGCATTCCCATAAGTGATGGCCAAGTTCATTTTTCCATATATTTTGATTTCGTCTCCGGTCACAGTCTGGAGTTTAACACAGGGCGGCGTCCAGATGATCTTCTCTTTTAGTTCTTGAGCCAAATCCGCTCTAATGATGGTCACGTTGGCTCCCGTGTCCAGAATCATCCGGCAGGTGGCGTTGTTGACTTGGCCATAGACGTGAAGTCCATTATCGCCGCCACTGATCGATGAAACATGAAATACTGTAAATTGGGGCTCTTTAATTTTAGGCAACCTCCGCCCCGCGAGATGGCCTCCTCTTAGTTTCCCTGCAGTGATGGGGAAGCCGGGTGATTTCCTATAGTTGGTCGTACGGGGCAGTTCCTCTTCACATGACCATCCCCTCCACAGCCCCAGCACTTTATCTTCCGAACCTTTTTTTCTATATTATTTTCCAGGCTGCGCAATCTCTTTAGGACCTCTGCGAAACTTCTCTTCATTTCATTCTCATCAGCAGGCGTATCATTTAATGAGACTGCTCTTATGGTATGGCGGTCTTTACGGGAGACTTGTTGGGCTGCCTCTATCCTAAGTGCATAGCCTAAAGCTGATTCTACGTCTCTGATGTTGGAGAGTCTCAGCGCTTTTTGAATTTCTGGATCCCGAACAGCATCGATAAAGTACTGAAGAGCTAAGTCGTTTCGAGTGTCAGCTTGACAGTCTGAGAATGCTAGGTGTGACAATCTCTGAATGTCCGCTGCCAGCTCTTGCAAACTTTCGCCCGTTTTCTGGTAACGGGACTTTAGCTGGAGGCGACTATAGTCCTTAGAACACTTCTCCCCGAACCGTAGCTCCAGTGCTCTAGTCAAGGCCTCGAAGTCGTTCCTTTCTTCTTTAGTAACATTTCTCAGTATCTCGGCTGCATCTCCCCGTAATGCTGCTGCTAAGTGGACTGACTTGGCGGTAGAGTCCCAGCCGTTAGCTTCAGCTACGATGGAAAACTGCGTTTTATATACATGCCACGAGGAACTGCCGTCGTAGGTGGAAAGCTTAATAAATTCCTGATTCTGGATTCTTCTCTCTTTCTTTTCAGTTTCCTGGGGCAGGGATCCTAACTTTTCTTCCACTTTTCTCTCCAGATCTTCTTCTATTCTCTTCAGTTTACCTTCTATCTCTGAAAACCTTCCTTTCAGCTCTTGATCAAAGTTTTCTTTAACTTTCTCCTCGAAACTCCGTTCTATTTTCGTAACACTCTCTTCAACCTTCATAACATTTTCTTCTATCTTCATAGCTTTGTCTTCAACCTTCATAACATTTTCTTCTATCTTCATAGCTTTCTCTTCAACCTTCATAACATTTTCTTCTATCTTCATAGCTTTCTCTTCAAAACTTCCTTCTATTTTCAAAACTTTCTTTTCTATTCCATCTATTCTGCTTCCCATATCCGATAATTTACTTTCGATTGATTCTTTCACCGTTGAAAGCTCTCTCTTCATCTCATCTTGATTAGATTTAATTTCTTCCTGAACTTCACCCATAGTGTCTTTCATTTCCTTCATCTCTTGACTCAGGCTATCTTTCATCTCTCTTTGTCCTTCTTTCATTTCATTCATCTGGGTAGCTAAGCTTTCTAGAAGTTTCTTCATCTGTTCCTCCATAGCTCTAGTTATAACCATTCACAGACAATCCCGCTTCTGACACCAGAAATGTTGCGTACTTGGGGGTTCGTAAGTTGTCTGAGAATGAAAGGCCAAACGTAAAAAAATTCAGTAATTTATTCACAGAAAGTTCCAGAAAAATACAGGTCAATAAACCAATTATCAGCTTCAATTCTAGCAGTAACCACAGCTTAAACAACAGCTGTCAATAGCAAATCCACAGTACAAACTGTATACCAATAACACTTGAAGCAAGTCTCTCTCTAAGAGGCTTAAGAGCAATGCAAGCACTAGCGAAGCTGGCTGAGATCTCAACTGAACTGACCGCCTTCTCGAGGAAGCGCTCCTTATATGGTGTTCCATGGAGCCCAGATTTTTCGAGAAAAATCTAGAAAGTGGTCAACCAATCAACTTACAGCTTCCATATTTGGTATATCCCATATAAGGATTTTCTCGCCAAGGTCGCCAAAAAAATCGCCAAGGTGGGAAAAAGTCGCCAAATTTGGCGCCAAATCCATTACGTGCATTACTGGGGCTTTTTAATGCGTTTTTAAGGGAAGATAAAGCTATTTCAACGCTAAAACGACTAGAAATGCACAAAATTAGCACTTTATCAACTTACTAAGCCTCTTTGAAAGAATTTATACAAAAATAAACACAATTATTTACAATTTCGTAACAATATATATAGATTAATGTTTTTAAATATATCATAAACTCAATCATCGTATTATCAGTCTTAAATATAATATACATACATCATAATCTATTAACACATAACACATACATCTATACAAAATACACTGTAAAATTATTAAAAATTCATGCCTACATACAATGTGTACTGTACGCCTATGATGAATTCATTCAATGCATTTACAATGCACTGAATGGATGCTCTGGTCATTGCTTGAAAAATGTAGCTCTCTGCTGCTAATGTTTGATAAACACCACAGATAACTTAAAACTTGCCTTAATTTTTTAAGATAAATAGTAATTAGAAATAATGAAATTTTTCTCAGATGAAAGTGAAAAAAAAAATTGTTCAGAACAAATATATAAGTTTAGTTCATCGAAAAGAGATAAATATATAAATGACAATACATTTCACTATCTGTATGTTTTATATTTATCAATAATACTTTAAAATAATAGTTTCTCAGTGACTAATAATAAACATATAATTCCTGCCATTTCGAACCTAACACATTTAATGAATCTGCTTTAAAAGTACAAGCTTATTGGTGTAGTATCTTAGTGCATATCAGCAGGCTTTTAAAACTAAAATAGGAAAAATCATCATGTCATACGATTTAGGAAGGAATTCTCTTTTTTTATATAATGCAATTTTCAACTTTTGAAATACAAACAAATACACATTACTACTTTTTTTAACAGCGAGGAAATTTCGACGCTTGTTTGCAGAAGAATTTAAACGCAGGAGAAGAATTTTTAAAAGAATCAATCTTTAATAAACTAACGATGCGAATTTAAAGTTAATTTACAATTGTCTTCTTGTTTACAGTTGTTTTTTGAAAAATAACAAGAATAATTTACTAAAATTCACTTGCAAATTACATAACTTGAAACTCCTTTCCTGATTCAAAGAATAAAAATAGAAAACAAAATACCATTAATCTTAGTTAAATACTTTAAATTTAGAAGTTTATTAAATTCATTTCAAATAATTAACAGAATAATTATCTCATTTTAACATCCAAATAAAGCTTAATTATAATTATAACTGCTTTCTAAATTTTAATTTAATATATTGCTTATTTATTTAGGATTCTTAAATTCAGAAATTCAAGTGCACATTTTACGATATTTATTTTCTTTGGTATGTAATATGAATCAGATACAAATTGAACAAATAATTACACATATGGAATTTAAACTTTTTTAAAAGAAGAGCAGTTTCTTTTTCTTTTTTGGAAAATTTAATTAACTGTTTGATTTTACTAGATAGTGAAGCAAGTTGAATTATAAATCATATTGAATATATTTGGAAATTAATTTTTCATTTATTGAGTAAACTATTGTTACAAAATGGTAAATAATTGTGTTTATTTTTGTATAAATTCTTTCAAAGAGGCTCAGTAAGTTGATAAAGTGATAATTTTGAGCATTTCTAGTCGTTTTAGCGTTGAAATAGCCTTATTTTCCCTTAAAAACGCATTAAAAAGCCCCAATAAGGCAGGTAATGGATTTGGCACCAAATTTGGCGACTTTTTCCCACCTTGGCGATTTTTTTGGCGACCTTGGCGAGAAAATCCTTATATGGGATATACCAAATATGGAAGCTGTAAGTTGATTGGTTGACCACTTTCTAGATTTTTTGAAAAATCTGGGTTCCATGGAACAGTATATAAGGAGCGCTTCTCGCCAAGGCAGTGAGTCAGTTCAGTTCAGTTTTCAGCCAGCTTCGCTAGTGCTTGCATTGCTCTTGAGCCTCTTTGGAAGAGACTTGTGTTATTGCTATACAGTTTGTACTGTGGATTTGCTATTGACAGCTGTTGTTTAAGCTGTGTTTACTGTTTGAATTGAAGCTGATACTTGGTTTATAGATCTGCATTTTTCTGGAACTTTCTGTGAATAAATTACTGAATTTTTGTACGTGTGGCCTTTCATTCTCGGACAACTCACGAACCCCCAAGTACGCAACATTTCTGGTGTCAGAAGCGGGGATTTGTCTGTGAATGGTAATAACTAGAGCTATGGAGCAAGAGATGAAAAAACTTCTAGAAAGCTTAGCCACCCAGATGAATGAGATGAAAGATAGCCTGAGTCAAGAGATGAATGAAATGAAAGCCGGACAGAAAGAATTGAAAGACGGCTTGACTGAAGAAATGAAGGAAATGAAAGACACTATGGGTGAAGTTCAGGAAGAAATTAAATCTAATCAAGATGAGATGAAGAGAGATCTTTTAACGGTGAAAGAATCAATCGAAAGTAAATTATCGGATATGGGAAGCAGAATAGATGGAATAGAAGAGAAAGTTTTGAAAATAGAAAAAAGTTTTGAAGAGAAAGCTATGAAGATAGAAGAAAATGTTATGAAGGTTGAAGAGAGTGTTACGAAAATAGAACGGAGTTTCGAGGAGAAAGTTAAAGAAAATTTTGATCAGGAACTGAAAGGAAGGTTTTCAGAGATAGAAGGTAAACTCAAGAGAATAGAAAAAGATCTGGAGAGAAAAGTGGAAGAAAAGTTAGAATCCATGCCCCAGGAAACTGAAAAGAAAGAGAGAAGAATCCAGAATCAGGAATTTATTAAGCTATCTACCTACGATGGCAGTTCCTCGTGGCATGTATATAAGACGCAGTTTTCCATCGTAGCTGAAGCTAATGGCTGGGACTCTACCGCCAAGTCAGTCCACTTAGCAGCAGCATTACGGGGAGATGCAGCCGAGATACTGAGAAATGTTTCTAAAGAAGAAAGGAACGACTTCGAGGCCCTGACTAGAGCACTGGAGCTACAGTTCGGAGAGAAGTGTTCTAAGGACTATAGTCGCCTCCAGCTAAAATCTCGTTACCAGAAAACGGGTGAAAGTTTGCAAGAGCTGGCAGCGGATACAGAGACTGTCACACCTAGCATTCTCAGACTGTCATGCTGACACTCGTAACGACTTACCTCTTCAGTACTTTATCGATGCTGTTCGTGATCCAGAAATTCAAAAAGCGCTGAGACTCTCAAACATCAGAGACGTAGAATCAGCTTTAGGCTATGCACTTAGGATAGAGGCAGCCCAACAAGCCTCCCGTAACGACCGCCATACCATAAGAGCAGTCTCATTAAATGATACGCCTGCTGATGAAAATGAAATGAAGAAAAGTATCGAAGAGATCTTAAAGAGATTGCGCAGCCTGGAGAATAATAAGGAAATAAAGGACCGGAAGATAAAGTGCTGGGGCTGTGGAGGGGATGGTCACGTGAAGAGGAACTGCCCTGTACGACCAACTATAGGAAATCACCCGTCTTCACCATCACTACAGGGAAACTAAGAGGAGGCCATCTCGCGGGGCGGAGGTCGCCTGAAATTAAAGAGCCCCAATTTACAGTATTTCATGTTTCATCGATGAGTGGCGGCGATAATGGACTTCACCTCTATGGCCAAGTTAACAACACCACCTGCCGGATGATTCTGGACACGGGAGCCAACGTGACCATCATTAGAACGTATTTGGCTCAAGAACTAAAAGAGAAGATCATCTGGACGCCGCCCTGTGTTAAACTCCAGACTGTGACCGGAGACGAAATCAAAATATATGGAAAAATGAACTTGACTATCACTTTTGGGAATGCCAGTTACCATCATATGGCATATGTGGCTGATATAAGAGATCCTTTAATCATTGGAATTGATTTCCTGAGAAAATTTAACTTTCAATTGGACTTCAAGAATAATGAACTGCATTCGAGTTCGGAAGACATCGCTGTGTTCAACACTGAAAATCAAGACATTCAGACGATTTGCCAGATAACAGCCAAGTCTGAAATTTCCATCCCTCCACATACAGAGACAATAGTTTTAGGAACACCCCCTACCAAGCAATACTTCCGCTATGGACTGATTGAATACCCGAATACAGACAATAGCCCAAGAGGAGTTCTGGTAGCTTCATCTATAGTTGATCTCTCAAAGAATACTATTCCTGTGAGAGTCGCAAACATCGGCGATAAGGTCCGAACAGTGAAGAAGGATGAGGTGTTAGCAACCTGCACTCCTGTTACATGCATCAACTGCCCCACGCAATCAACCGAATCCAAGTCTTCTGAACAATTAATAACAGAATTACTCAAGAATGCAGAGTTAGGAAAGGAACAGAGATGTGCTGCGGAGAAGCTACTCCAAGAATTTAAAGACCTTTTTCTCGAACACCTGAAGACGTCGGGAGAACGAACATCACCCAGCACAGAATTGATACAGGAAATCATCCTCCAATCAAACAACATCCAAGAAGACTTCCATTTGCTAAACAGGAAGAGGTCACTGAACTTCTAAATGAAATGCAACACAATGACGTCATCGAGCCATCAACGAGTCCTTGGGCCTCTCCCATAGTACTGGTGCGAAAAAAGGATGTTTCAACAAGATTTTGCGTGGATTATCGTCGGTTGAATGACATCACGAAGAAAGACAGTTACCCTCTTCCCAGAATTGACGACACATTAGACACACTTGCTGGCAATAAATGGTTCTCGACTTTGGATCTGAAGAGCGGTTACTGGCAAGTAGAATTACATCCTGATGATCGTGAGAAGACTGCATTCACCACGGGACAGGGACTGTGGCAATTTAAACTTATGCCATTCGAATTATGTAATGCTCCTGCCACCTTCGAACGCCTGATGGAGACAGTGCTAAAAGGACTTTCCTATGAAGCCAGTCTGGTGCATTTGGATGATATTATCATTGTGGGGCGCCCCTTTGAAGACCATCTACAAAACATCCGAAAGGTGCTGGAGAAACTCAGAATGGCTAACCTCAAATTGAATCCAGGCAAGTGTAACTTGTACCGTCGTGAAGTGAGCTACCTCGACCATATCATCTCTGCCGAAGGTGTGAGAACTGATCCGGAGAAGATCTCTGCAGTCGAGAACTGGAGTCGCCCTGAAAATATACACCCACTACGAAGTTTCCTGGGGTTATGCACTTACTACAGGAAGTTTGTCAAGGGCTTCTCAAATATTGCCAGACCACTCCACAAGCTGACGGAAGCCAAACAGAAGTTCCTGTGGACAGATGAATGTGAAAATGCGTTCAAGCGACTTAAAGAGGCATTAACATCATCGCCTGTCTTGACGTATCCACAGCCCGACAGACAGTTCATACTTGATACAGATGCCAGCCATGAGAGTATCGGTGCTGTTCTGTCGCAGGAAATTGATGGTCAAGAACATGTCATTGCCTATTGGAGTAAATGCCTGTCTAAACCGGAGCGAAATTACTGTACCACCAGGAAAGAGCTGCTCGCCATCGTAAAAGCCATAGAACATTTCCATCATTACCTCTATGGCAGAAGATTCCTGCTCCGGACTGACCATGCATCTTTAACGTGGTCGCTCCAGTTCAAGAACCCGGAAGGACAGATTGCCAGGTGGATACAACGCCTGCAGGAATATGACTTCGAGATACGTCATCGTAAATGGACTCTACATGGTAATGCAGATGCCGTGTCACGGAAGCCCTGCTCGGAAAGCTGCAAGTACAGCTCTAGAGCCGAACAGAAATACCTGCCGAAAAATCCAGTTGCCTGCCAAGTTACTGTCTCAACACCATCAGATCAAGATCCCTATTCATGGAGTGACGAAAAACCTAGAAAAGCCCAGTTGGAAGATCCTGACATAAAGCCAATATTACAGCTGAAGGAGACGACCAGCAACAGACCTACCTGGCAGGACATTTCCAGATTCAGTCCCATTACGAAAAGTTATTGGGCACTTTGGGACTCTCTTCATATCAGAAACGGCGTATTATACAGAAAGTGGGAATCTGATGATGGGAAAAGCTTCAGATGGCAGATTTTATTACCAAGATCAAAAATTCCAGCTGTTTTAGAACAACTGCATAGTAGCTCAACCGGAGGCCATTTTGGGGTAATGAAGACTCTGCAGAAAGTTCGGGAACGTTTCTACTGGTGCAAGGCAAAGGAGGATGTGGAGAAATGGTGTAAATCCTGTGATGCTTGTGCGGCACGTAAAGGCCCGCAGAAATGAAGTCGAGGAAGACTGCAACGGTATAACGTGGGAGCACCATTTGAACGGATTGCAATGGACATATTGGGTCCTTTGCCACGGACCTCCAGTGGAAATAAATACATCCTCGTCGTGATGGACTATTTCACCAAGTGGCCTGAGGCATATCCCATTCCCAATCAAGAGGCATGCACAGTCGCAGAGGTCCTAGTGCAGCAATGGGTGTCAAGTTACGGTACGCTCCTACAACTTCATACCGACCAAGGTAGGAACTTTACCTCTGATGTTTTCAAAGGACTGTGTCAAGTACTCGGCATAGACAAAACCCGGACAACACCCTTACATCCCCAGTCGGACGGCATGGTCGAGAGGTTCAATCGTACCATCCTGAATAACCTCTCTTTTCTAGTATCAAGGAACCAGCAAGATTGGGACTTGAAGTTGCAATTGTTCCTGCTGGCATATCGAAGTGCTGTCCATGAAACCTCCGGCTATACTCCAGCCCAGATGCTGTTTGGACGTGAACTTCGTCTCCCTTGTGATCTCCTGTTTGGTTGTCCACCCGATGCGCCTTCATCGCCCGAGGAGTACATCCAAGATCTCCAGGCACGATTTGAGGACGTACACAACTTTGCTCGGGAGCGGATTAACATGGCAACGGAGAAAATGAAGACAAGGTACGATTTAAAGGCTACGCAACATGAGTTCCAGGAAGGAGAGAAGGTCCGGTTGTGGAATCATGTCCGACGCAAAGGAATATCTCCCAAGTTACAGTGCAACTGGGATGGACCGTACACAGTCTTAAAAAGGCTAAATGATGTAGTGGTGCGGATCACTAAAACACCTTCATCAAAACCGAAGGTGGTGCACTATAACAGGCTAGCCAAGTAGCACAATTAACGGTAATATTAAAATTTAAAATGTAAATACTGGTAAAATTTGCGCATGCATAATGTAAATATTTGTATATAAATATTTGTACATATTTGTGAATTTTGTAAATATTTGTATATAAATATTTGAAGATATTTGTGAATTTTGCAAATATTTCTCACTTGATTTGTATTTCTATTTTATCGTTATATGCAACTTAGTTTTTGTATTTTAGATTGTGTAAATTTGTTTAGTTTCGCCTCTTGACCAAGGGTTGCACTGCCCGGGACGTGCAGTCCTTGGGAGGGGGGCAGTGTTACAAAATTGTAAATAATTGTGTTTATATTTGTATAAATTCTTTCAAAGAGGCTCAGTAAGTTGATAAAGTGATAATTTTGAGCATTTCTAGTCGTTTTAGCGTTGAAATAGCCTTATTTTCCCTTAAAAACGCATTAAAAAGCCCCAATAAGGCAGGTAATGGATTTGGCACCAAATTTGGCGACTTTTTCCCACATTGGCGATTTTTTTGGCGACCTTGGCGAGAAAATCCTTATATGGGATATACCAAATATGGAAGCTGTAAGTTGATTGGTTGACCACTTTCTAGAGTTTTTTCGAAAAATCTGGGTTCCATGGAACAGTATATAAGGAGCGCTTCTCGCCAAGGCAGTGAGTCAGTTCAGTTCAGTTTTCAGCCAGCTTCGCTAGTGCTTGCATTGCTCTTGAGCCTCTTTGGAAGAGACTTGTGTTATTGCTATACAGTTTGTACTGTGGATTTGCTATTGACAGCTGTTGTTTAAGCTGTGTTTACTGTTTGAATTGAAGCTGATACTTGGTTTATAGACCTGCATTTTTCTGGAACTTTCTGTGAATAAATTACTGAATTTTTGTACGTGTGGCCTTTCATTCTCGGACAACTCACGAACCCCCAAGTACGCAACACTATTATACTGCTATTCTATTTTTAATAAAAGTATTGGGAAACTTCCAAAATTACATCTCGTGTTTGCAAAAAGTGTTTATATTTCTATAAAGTTTAACAGTACAGTGTTTTCTTATTGTATATTGCACGAAAAAAAAAAAAAAAAAATGAGACCGTCTTCAAAAAAAATATTAACATATTAGCGAACGCTAACGTGAATTCACGTTATTTTAACTTCTATAACTAACTGTCGCTGACTTAAATTCACATCTTTTCAGATTCTGTTCCTGGTTACTGCTGATGTAAATTCACGTCATTTAAAGCATTTCTATGGAAACAATACTTTAGTATTATTTAGATAGTATTATTAGGGTAAAAATTATTCGATAGTATTATAGGCCCGTTCTAATATTATATGACTAATCTTCATTTCAAGCTTCAGTTAATTACACGAGTAACATATCCAAACATTCTATCTAATTTTTATCCACGTTTAAACACCAAAAGTTTGGGCAACTAGCTTGAGTTTAATTTCTGATAGAATGGAGTAGAAGGCTGATTTTTACCAACTATGTGAAAAATACCAGAGCCGGGAATCGAACCCCGGGCTTTCCGCTTAACGCGCGGATGCTCTAACCACTGAGCTACCCTGACTGATAACCAGCTCGGCATTTCTCACATAATTTACGTTGGCAAGGTCACCGAGTCTGCATAATCCCATATGATCTTCAAAATACCAAATTTAAATTCCTAGAAATGTTTGATTTTATTATATCCTGATAAAAAACAAACAGCTCAAAACATGATTTTCGTATGCAGGAGACTACAAAATGTAGTTTGCAGCAAAAGATCAAAATTCAAATTTGGAATCGTAACTAGGGTTTTCTTTGTCATATAGTATGAGAAAATAATTATCTTTCCGCAGCAGTTTTCCTGGAATTGTTAAAATTTAGTAAAACACTTCCATCAAATACATTAAATAGAAAAGAATGCTTTTGCTAAATTTTGGTTAGCCATGTATATTGCCTACAAATTGTATACAGATCAGACAGGGTGCTTAAACTTAGCATAGTGTAAAAAATGATTTCGTGAAATTTTGAGATATATAATGTAGGATGTACTGAAATATACAGGTTGTATTCGGATGAGCGACCCAATAGAGAATTTGCACGTTTTCTGATTTTATTCTTATATAATAAAATATGAAACTGTAAGAAAATAAAAAAAAAAAACATTTTCTTTATTTGAAATCTAATGACTGATTTATAACAATTTTAACATCGCACTATTTACTCTACCGAGAAAACGCAGTATAAAATATCGTGACGTCACTCTTTATGACAACAAACGGGAATAATCGTTGTTTACACTCGATTTTGTGCTTTGCTTTGCTTCTTGAATCGGTGAAATAGGTTTTGTATTTTATAATAATGACGGATATTAAAAGATCATAGTATAAATATTGTATTGTACTACTCTTCACTAATACAACGGCTAAATGTTTCTCAAAAGCTATTCTTTAGCGTTCCACAGGATCCTATTAAACTAAAACATTGGGCAACCGCCATGAAAAGAAAACAATTGAAAATAATGATAAGGAAAAATGATGATAATGGTATTAAATGAATATAAAATGAAAAAGAAATGCTCAGAAATCACATAAAGGATTGATAATTACGAAAGTTAAAACGAATTGCTTCTTGCTAACTAGGCTAACAAAATGTAAACATTGAAGCATCATAAAGTGTGACGTCAGACAGCGTTTTGAAGTCACATGATTTTCGGTTAATTTTAAAGTTATTTTTGAAATTAATGAGAACTTTTTTTGCATTTTTAATAAACTTTTTGAAATTTATGAACCTAAAACTACCAGAAAAATAAGATTAATTTCAAATCCCCCGTGTGTGCAAATTGTCCATTTTGAATCACAATATTTTTAAACAGAAAGATAAAATAGCAGTGGAACAAAATAAAGATGTTCACAAAATAGTTAAATTTCATCAGTTACAGTATAAATGTTCTATGTGTCTACTTTCAGCGGCTCGTATAAATTTAAGAAAGGAACTAAATTCATTCCACACATTTTACAAAGTGGTGACATTGGCGATTGCTAGTGATTCAGATATCCTGTGTCCCGTATCCTAGATGTTTATTGATAAAAATTGTACTGTTTGTTGTGTACATACAAACATCGAAGACTTAAAACCCATTATATTGGAAGCAGTACAAATATCAGTACCATCACCTCGTAGGACGTATGGAACGAATTCAGCTATCGTCTTGCTGCTGGGTGTATACGCATCAATATTTTATAAACATTAACGACACTTTAGTTCTTTACAATTTTTTTGTATTTTGTTCCATTATTTCTGTGTGTTTTATAAAACAACAGTCCAGTTAAAAGTCGTTTCTCTCTTTTGATATATCCTGTATTTTATTCTCTCTCTTTTTTTATTTTTTTTCAACTTCAGTTTGTGCAGATCAACATGAAAAAAATAGATATCTGATCATAATTAATGAAAATAACATTTTACTGTTAACTGATTTTCTTTTCTGACGTTGCCAAAGCATTTTAATGCATGTAAAGTTTAATCCAGTAAATTACAATTTATAAAATTATCCATATTTAGGTTATTATTTTTTTGTATGATTAAGCATCTATATCTAAAAAACAAACCCCTGTTTAAATATACATGAAGTATAATAATACATGAATATAATAAATATACATGAATATAATAAAATTTAAGCTTAGGACTAATATAGCAAAAAGATAAATGTATAATGAATTATAAGTTAGTGTTTAAATGTACAACGCAAGATTAAAAAAAAAAAAAAAAAAAAAAAAAAAAAAAAAAATGTAGCAATTTTAACAACGGAAATGTATCGACATCTTTTTTTCAGATAATACAATTGTCAGTTCATAACAAAATATTTTTGATAATAAAGTTTTTGAATCGATATAATCTCGTTTTAGAATTAAAAAATATAGTACATTTAAGTCAGAATGTAAGCCAATCTGCTAAAAATAAAATTTGTTTTGTTGGCTAAAATGTAATGTTTAAGCAATGCGACAAAAAACAAAGTAAGTAAATAAATTACATTATATGGGAGACATAAGAAGTATTTAGTAGATGGAAAAACAATTTAATGTTCGTAATATTTCTTCTTGTTGAACTATTTAATGTAGCACGGTAAAAAACAAAATAGACTTCCGGAATATTTTCTGTCAGAAGGCTTTATCTAAATGGCTTTTCGAAGCTCTAAAAGACTTTTCAACAAAGTAATCTCTGTTATTATTCTTTATATCTTACTTTTAAATTTTCATGGTTCAATAAATTCCTTTTCTATTAATAATAATAATAATAATAATACTTGTTATTATTATTTTACAAGAGGAAGAAAAGTAAGCTTAAATCTGCTTTAATGTTAAGTATTTTGACTAAAAAATAAATAAAAATAAAAATCTCATAATTTAACATAAGGGTAAATTTACTTTAACTTAAAACTAAAATATTAAACTTAATGGCATGTTGTGATGTTGTAATTTTTTTATTATAAATGGATGCTGATTCACGATTTTCTCTAATATCATCTTCTTAATAATAAAAACCTAAATTTCTTTAAACTAACGTTAAAAATGATGTCATAACTTAAAAAATATATTCTAATAAATAATAATAATAATAATAATAAATCCATAATTTCTATGAGTGTTTTTCAACTGAATAAAATAGTAAAAAAAAAAAGATAATGTACGCTTTTTAAGTACGAGATTAATTCCTCCATAGTTTGCTGATACCATATGATGTCTGATTCTCCATTTTCATGTAAATTTTCCCGCATAGAATACAAACATTTCCCTGTAGATTACAAAAATTTCCTCATACAGTACAAATATTAACATTATAATGTTGCAATTGTTCTGCAGTGGTCACGTGTGGAGAGTTTTCTGACTTACCACAGATAAAGTCCATTTAATAGAAAAACTCAATCTCAACAATGCAACAACACGACAATCGCAACAATGTTGTAAGATAAGGAAAATAAAATTTTATTCATGGTTTAGAAAGTTTTGGATGATTTGTTCACTAATTCTCAATAAATAAAGCAAAACAATCCCTATTTTTAGAATAAACATTTTTTTTCGTTGCTATGCCGAATTTTAATACGTCAGTAGGAAATAATAATAGTAAATTAAATATCTAGAATTCGGTTACTCCACGATAAATTAATAATAAAATTAAATAATAAGGCTTGTGGTTATAAAGTTTAAATTAAAGAATTGCGATATCATTTTTAATTTCGTGGAGAGATTTTGACTTCAAAACAAATAAATATCATGATGTAAATGATGAAGCCATTTATTTTAACGGCCTTCTTCACTTACTGTCGCCGGAAGCCCGAGCCAATGTTATTCTATGGAGAAATTTTCTTTACAAATAACTTATTAACTAATACATATTTTTAAATTCTGTTTTCACATTCAGAAAATTCCCAACTGTTAAATTGACGGACCTTTTTTAAAAATGTATTTTTTAAACTTTAATATTTTATTTTGAAATTGAAAAATGAAAAAAATTCACATATTAAAAATTCGCATTTTGCAGCTTCAAAATAAAATATAAAAAATTAAAAAAAATAATTTTTTTAAAAAGGCCCGTCAATTTAACAGCTGGGAATTTTCAGAATGTGAAAACAGAATTTAAAAATATATATTAGTTAATAAGTTATTTGTAAAGAAAAATTTCCCATAGAATAACATTAACTTCAGCTTCCGGCAGCGGTGAATGAAGCGGGCCCTTAAATGCCATCCTTATCCGTCTTTTGTGTTCGGGGCTAAACCCTCCAATGTATTCCATGTGATTTCTGAAACTCCATTTCCCTGTGAGTTTCCTCATAGAATACAAACATTTCCATTCAGATTACAAACATTTCCACAAACAAAGAATAAATAAATAAATTAAAATTAAAATAGTTTTACAATTTTGTCTCCAGCGGTCGCATGTCAAGGGTTTTATGACGTAAGAAGGATAAAGTTCATTTAACGTAAAAACATGCAAAACATACATCACAGACTCAACAATTTTTAATTTCTTGGAGACTTTTAGACTTCAAAACAGATGAATATCATGATACAAAAGTTGAAACCGTTTGTTTTCAATATAATATAAACGAAAGTACAGTAATTTAAACTGTCAAGGAAAAAGAAATTTTGAAATACATGTGTCATAATCGAGCGTTAGCTGACCTCAGATCGGCTAGTACTTAAGAAAAATAAAACTTCAAGACTAGAAAATTCAAGAATAGTTTTCTTTTTGTATTATATGATATGACGCTCTGACGAAATAAAACTTCGTAATTTTATAACTTTTTATGAAACATCCTGGTTGAACGCATCATAAAATTTAAAGGACGAGTTCCTCTTTCTTTGTACAAGATATTGAAATAATTTTATAATGAAACAGAAAGTTTACAGTAGGCAGCAAAATTATTCGAGCGCTAGCAATAATTCCTGTATAAAAAAAGTACACTTAATACTGTTTTGTTAAATAAATCCTTGTCGAATAATGTTCTTAGTCAGTCTAAGAACATGATTCAACAAGGATTTATTTAACGAAACAGTATTAAGTGCACTTTTTTATGTAGGAATTATTGCTAGTGCTTAAATAATTTAGCTGCCGACTGTAAGTGCATTCAAAGCTCCTTCAATTCAAAGTTTTTCTACTTTAAACAGATGGTTTACACATTAAACTTACCATATTTGAATGTTCATTCATTTAAATGTCTTTGATAAAATTTGTATTTCAGCATTCAAAGTGGTATCATAACAGTAACTTTTACTCTTTTTTTTTTTTTTTTTCTGTTGCTATAATATGAAACTAGCCTAGATAAATCACTTTACAAATATTCTTTTAATAAAATACTTAAAAGGATAATAAATATATGTAAATATAAGAAGGTTATTGTGACCATACAACACTCATTTTTCGGCCCCTTTTGTTGTTATGTATTCATATAGTTAGGTATTTTTAGCATGAAAATCTAATAACAGTATGAAAGACTATATTTATCAGATATCTATATGAAATACTTTATACCTAAAGCATTAAACAAAATTGGAATAAAAATTAAATGGGATAAAAGTAAATTTAAGTTCATTACTTAATTTAGATTTAAATAGTGAAAACATTAAATAAATAAAATTTGTATAAGGTATTCAAAACACAAATTTAAATAATTGAAGTTAAATTAGACCTTTGACCACAAACAACAGAAACTATTGGCCATTCAATTTATTAGTTTCAGTCACAATATGAATAATATTATGATTTTTACAATTATTTATATTATCCTCATAATATAAATAACAATATACAGTCAGTAACAAAAGTCTCCGAACACTAGCAAAAATTCCTATATAAAAAAAGTACACTTAATACAGTTTTGTTAAATAAATCCTTGTCGAATCCTGTTCTTAGTCAGTCTAAAAACAGGATTCGACAAGGATTTATTTAACAAAACTGCATTAAGTGTACTTTTTTTACATAGGAATTTTTGCTAGTGTTCGGAGACTTTTGTTGCCGACTGTATGTCTAAACGAAACAATGCTAAAAATTAAATCTATCTCATGTATTTCTTTATCTATACGAAATTGTCCTTATGCATAATTTTTAAACATTTATCGTTAGATATGAAATTAATAGAGACAATAAATACATATATATATATATATATACATAAAAATTCATGTACAATCTCTGGCGACAAACAGTTCAATTTAAGGAGACGCGCATACTTATTTTAATTGGTTGCTCACAATTTAAATTTTATTTTATGCACACAAAAGATAATAATACTGAATATTGTTACATAATACATTATGTATATTGTAGGTACAATTTCTAAATATATTTTTCTATGTAATGGAATATAATTAAAATATATTTAAGTTTATCGTTAATTTTAAAAAACTACTATCCAGCGACTATAACAAAACTTTCTTTTTTATTATTCTATATAACAACACCACCTATTGGTTTATATGAACAAATATTTAATAAACATAACTTTTTACAATAAAAAATTTTATATGCTGTTTCTTGCAAATTTAATCAATATATGCTAAGATATGGCTATTTGAAAAATCACAGAAAGTTAAATTGAGCAGTGCTACTAGTATTTCGATATACAATTTGAATCGAGGCAATTTTTCATATTATCTATCTCACGTATGTTGCATAGTGCATGACACTAATGTGCTTATGTGCTTTATACAGGGTAATCGAAAAATGTCTGGCCAAAATTTAAAGGGGTTAGAGGGGACTAATATAAACAAAAACGCAGTGCAATGCGTGTCCGGAAATGCTGTGTGATTATGGTAGAGGGCGCTTTGTCGAACAGTTGAAGTATCGCTTAACTTGTTGACCGATATACAACTAAATTGAATCAAAATAGTCTTTTGTCACGGTCACAGTTGCCAACTTTAACAGTAGCAGTTTTTGACTACCGGAAAATTTAAATATAAATTTTTTGTCCCAAAAAGTGTTAAAGTAGGAAACTATGATCACGGCACTTGCGCACATCAGGTTTTGTGCAATTATATGATGTCGAAGCTGAGATATAATATTATATTAAATGGGAGGAATTACAGCAAAGCAGCACCACCTAGTAGGCGAAATGTACCAAAAGCTGATCAGCACCATCCTAAGCCAAAGTCCAATCAAATAAATTTATATTGAATTCTGTTTACTGGTTCGTGAGATATAGGGGCCGCGGTAGCCCAGTCGGTAGAGCGCCGGCCTCGCAATTGGAAGATTGCGGGTTCGGTACTCGAGCCGGCCAAAGATCGTCGTGTACACTAATGGTGGCTCGTACACGTAAAATCTATCGTGGCCGCAATGTCCTCCATGTTCCCATCAAAAATTATACCTCTGGGGGCTACCGAAGCGGGAGAGCCATCCCTTCCGTGGAGGATCAAAATTGCGAGGGCATGTCTCCGGACCACCTCTAGGGGTGAGTCCCAGACCGTCGCCAATTGCCCATCTGCGCAGCACTAGTGTGACGTAAAACCCAACCAACCAACCAATCGTGAGATATAGCGTCCACAAAAATTTACTAGCATACACTCGCATAGATAAATGAGTGACACATATGTATTCTAAAAATCATAACAGTATCAGACCATATTTGAGACATCTGAAAAGTGTAAATCCATCGAGTACCGTGTATCGAAAATTATGAATCCAATACTTTCTTTTTATGTATGTGAAAGAAATTAAAAATTGGTTTTAAAAAAAATGTAAATGCATAAAAATATTTCTTGTCAGAACATAATTTTTTTATGGGTCACTCCAGTTATTTTTATTTTTATTTTTTCTTTCTTTTTTTTTTTTTTTTTTTTTTTTTTTTTTTTTGTGTGTGTTGGGGGGGGGGGGGTCACTTATATTATAAAGCACATTTTAAGAAGATAAATTATTATTGAAGATCAACTTGCTGTTTAATTATATATATATAATATATTTAAAATATAAAGTCCAAATTTTTATTGTTAAATGTTGGAATAAAAGCAAAATTAACTTTCCTTTGTATTATTACTTTTAGAAAAAAATATCTAAAAGTAAAATATTCACAAAAAATGTTATTTATACTATAAATAAAGAAAAAAAAAACTACTCATATTATAAATTGTATTTCAAGAAAGACAAAATATTATTAAACATTAAATTTACCTGCTGTTTTACTATATGTATATAAAATATTTAAAATATAAAATTCAACTGTTTATTGGAATAAAAGTAAAATAAGCTTTGGATTTTATTCTTACTTTTAGAGTAAAATATTGGTAGACAAATTATTCACAATGTACGTTACTTAAACTATACATAAGACATTCTTAATAATTAAATTAAAATAATGAGCGTGGAAAAAATAAACACTTTTTATTTTGTTACTCATATAAAAAAGTATGTATGTCATAAAAATTTCTGATTTCCTATTTTCGATAAATTCACACGTTTCGCCATGTCATAAGTAAGATTTTCAAAAAATACCTGTTTCTGTATGTGCGTGTGTAAAAAACGTTCCTGGCAGCTCTAGCTCAAAATAATACACACATAATTTCAAACAAATGTGTATTTAACATCAACTTGACATAAATCAACACCTATCAACTTTTGGTAGAAACCTTTCAGCACGTGGTACTGATCTGATGCGATTTTTGCATGTGCGGGAAGAATATATCTCAGCTTCTATAGCATATAAATGCAACAATCTTGATATGTTATATGGCAATTATTCAAAAGAATGTTGGCTAAATTTGTGTTTAAGTCGACCGACAGGCGGTGCTGCAATTACTCATCTTCTGTGATTTTCTATATGGCTACATTTCAGCATTCTTTAGTCGTAATTGTATCAAACTGTATATGTAAATACTTTATTGTGAGAAGCTAAAATTAAATATTTATTCCTGTTAAACGCTAACATCGCTGATATTTAAAACTACATAGAAGAAAATTTTGTGATAGCCACCTCCTAACAGTTTTACATCAGAAAATTTATACAGTAAAATTAAAGACTAAATTTTTTTTTTTTTTTACTTATTTCATATCATATCATTTCATTTCATTTATTTTTATTTTTTATGTTTTCAATCGCGTCCTAAACATTTGTTAATGTCAAAAGTGCAAGTATTTGCTTTTCAAACTGATTGACACTACTTATTTCAAAATTTTCATCAAAAGCATTAAAACCTTATAGTCCGTGGGGTGAGAGCTGCTATCATTCATCATCAGGTTTGTTTGCCATATCATGCAACTAAGTGAATTTTCGCACATGGGTTTTACATGATATTTCTTTTAAAATTTTACAATGTTCCCCGAAAAGAACTTGCACATTAATATTTTATTTATAAAAACATACATGCTTTCCTATTATCATTTCGAGGTAGTTTATTTTAAATGAAAATGTCAAAAGATGGCGCTGTTAAGCAAAACATTTTTTTTTTTTTTTTTTTTTTTTAATGCTAAAATAAATGTTTAATTATTATCGAACTGAATAATTATTATTTCCTTTTTTTAATAAACTAAAATTAATTTATTAAATTGGTTCCAATTTAATTGTTTTCTAACTTTTTTAAACACATATTCAATAATTCGATTCGATATGTTTGCAAACAAAGAAAATGGCGGCTCCCGTACCGTGTTGTATACATCTCGTTGAGAATTTAAATAATGAGAAAATACTCGATTTTTCGGAAAAAAGTTTTGAAAATTTTCTTCAATCGCAATCAGAATGGCTTAAGCTGGATGGTAAAGAACACATTGTGTCTAAAAATCTTAATGAGTTTAATATGAATACATATTCGAACATTGGATATCCTCAGCTTTAATCATTTGCGAATGGAAAATAATTTAATAGAAAACAAGAACTAAATAAATTATTTAGTTGCGATTTAAGTATTACATTGTTTAGAGGGATAATTAATTTAGATTCCTCTTTAAATGAACACTATCTTAAATTGAGTTTCCATTTTTCTACCGCATTTAATTCTGACAGCGTGAAATTCCTCCCAAAATATGAATAATGAAATTGTCATCGCCTTAAGTTTTACACCCACTGCAGTTTCAAATGTTAAGATTGCCATATGAGTGCTTTTTAACTAGGCAGCTGACACAATAATTTCCCTTGTTTACTACTGCTGTATAAATAGATCTGCGCTTCAAGTAAGTTTTTTTTTTTATCCTCTCTAAATTTTGGAAGTATCTTGCTATGTGTTTTGCTACTTTTTATTGTTAACGTTTCCTTTTAGCATTATTTCAGTTTGCTCTGTTAATGACCTAGTTTTATAGTTTTACAATGTTATTTACATTAGTTACTTATTCATCAATTAACTATCCGTTTAAGCTGAATGTTTCCAAATGAGAGAATCGAATTAAAAATTCATAAAAAACTAGTATGTTGTAGCCAACACATGACTTTCTTCTATATTTTCTTATATACAAATTCAATCAGTAAAAATAGTTTATTAAAGTTATTTTCTCTAATAAATATAGACAATTTTCATCCAAGAGAAGCATAACACTAAATATACAAATAAAGCCAATTTTATTCTCTATGGGTCATTTAAAAAAAATTGCCAATTCACTGTCCATGCTATTCTGAAGATTTTAAATATTTTAATATTTAATGAAACACTCTTTAACACTCTTATTTATGAGAGTATTTATAACATGATGTATGAAAAAAATTATATACTAATAATTTCAAGGTTTATAGCATTTGAAAAAAATAAGAAAAGCTGGAAAAGTAAGATTTTCAGCTGTCCAATTAAAAAAAGAAAAACTTGATTTATTGATTATAAATATATTGTATATATTTTTCACTCATTTGAACAACTTCTTGTTATAATTATATATATATACTAGCTGACCCGTCCGGCTTCGCACTGATGAACAAATTTTAGTTAAAGATGGATTGATATGTAAAAAATCAAGAAATATATCAGTTTATATGTTATAGTCAGGCAATATTATTAACTGGAAAGCACGGAGTAATAAGGCTGGAAAGTCAAAATATAATTTTACAATTATTTTTTTTTAATTAGTTGTTAAATGTTGGCAATTTTTACTTAATGCTATTTATTTATTTATTTATTTATTTCATAAAAAGAAACATTTATTTACTCATGAATAAAAAATATTGAAAAATAAACCTATGACATGAAAATGTTTTTGATAAAATTGACGTCATAATAGCTTTAATTATTATTTATTTTTTCATTTCGCAAATATATTTAATTTTTTCCATTATTGATTATTATTTTAATAATGTATATTAAAGGAGAAATCAATAATATGAAACAATATTCGTACAATATATACTATTACAGAATCTGGTGTGAAACAACCACACGACTTCCATTACCCACTATTACACGTAATATATACAATTTTTTGGAGATATTACTTGCATTTTTTGAGATTTTCGAGTAAGAGAAACTTGATACACGTATAAAGACACATACAACAGAGTTTGCATAGCGAGTTAAAAAATAAGGGGAAAAAAATAGATAGTTATTTTTTTAAGCACGAATTTCTGAGATCTAAAACTGAACTACCTAATCAGGATGACCGTTAATATTCCTGTAATAAGCACGTAATACTTGAGAAAGGTTATCTAAATTGGATTAAAGAAAAAATTTTCAAGAATACGTTAGAGCCGTTTTTGAGATACCAACTTTTACCAAAACTTAACATACTCAATAATTGACCTAAAAACAATAATTACATACAAAAGGATATTTAATAGGAAGTTAACATGGCGAGTTTGAAAAAAATCCGTACAGGCGTTTTTAAAGGAACGCACTTGCGAAGTCTGAAATTGAGCTGTTTATAGAGGACGCCTATCAATTTTCCTGAACTAAGCAACTTTTCAATCGAAAGGGCATCTAATATATTATTTATATAGCAACTTTGAAGAAAATCATTAGAGGTGTTTTTGAATATGGGCTTAGGGTCCCATTTCTGGTTTTCGATGACCCAATTCCGGTTTTTCAATTTTCACGAAAATTTGGAAAATTTATCTGTACACCAGACCTGAATCACTTGTGAAGTTTAGTAGTTCTATTTTTATTAGTTTTGGAGATATGACAGCCAGAAGATTACACACACACGTGCACATATACACACACACTGACCAATTGCCAAAACCTATACAATACTTCCAGGTAGTAGGGTAATTGAAGTAAACACATACATCTCGTATTTACTACGATAATATACAGATTTTCGTATTACGTTTTCGATCGCCAAATACAAAAATCGCCAATGATGATAGATATCAAATCTATGCTTTGTTTTCAATTAAAATATTGAAAATTTTTATTAAAAATTTATTTTACCAAAATTTATTATAGCTTCTAGCACTTAGAGAGAGACAGTGTAACTTTTGATTATTGAAAGAAGAAAAAAAAAAAAAAGCAATCGGCTTTTTAGTTCTAGCGATCGTTCTCTACATATGCATATAAACCTTTCTTTTTTTTTATATTAGTATAGCTATAGAGCATAGGTATATTAAATAGGTTTCCAGTCAACATAATGTAACTCAAATAATTAAATGCTATTTACATTTCAGTAATGGCTGTATGCGCTATGTATATTGAGCTACTTGCCATAACTGTTAGTTGCTAAAAATAGTCGCCAAATAAATTTAAACATCTCAATACGCAAGCGAAGTATGACATCACTGACCGCCCGTGGATGCAAGAAAAAGATTTTCCATGTTAATCGCTCATTGGATTTTTTTTTTTTTTTTTTTTTTTTTTTTTTTTTTTAAATTCTAGAAGAATTATTTCCCGATTTTAATCCTCATATTTGGGTATAGATATGTATTTGTTATTGTATGCATGCGTTAGATTGAGTTATTTTGCTGTCAAATTGACAAAATTTTAATTTTAAATTTCAAAACTGTCACCCTTGGCGTTTTTTGTATTTGGCGATCAAAAACGTAATACGAAAATATACATGCCAGATGTATATTTTCGTAATATGTATTGTACGAAATATTGTTTCATATTATTCGTTACACTCTTAATGTAAGTTTTTAAAATAACCATGATTTTTGAAAGGAATTAAATTATATTCGCCAGATAATTTGGCGATATTTTTTTTTTCTGCCAAGGATGACAGATATCAAATCTATTCCGCTGCAACATATTAGTATATTATATCAGATACTTTATTTAGACATTTGAAAACAAATTTGACTTCAAATTATGATAGAATATTTATCCTTTCCCTTTTAATTAGTTTATTAGTTGGATGTTTATTGTGTAAATATCATCCTTTGAAATGAAATGTTTATGTTTTCAATCGAATATGGAAATTTGCCATTTTTTTTTTTCTAGAGTTTTGAAATTTAAAATTCCAATTTTATCAATTTTACAACAAAAACAATTTAATCTAACGGATGCACATGATAACTAATACATATCTATATCCAAATATGGGGATTAAAATGGGGAAATAATTTTCCTCGATCTTTATTATTTTTTTACAAAAAATCCAGTTCACTTTTTATATTATTGTTCGCGTGAAAATATATTTTATTATATGTCTAAAAATAAATTAATTCGTAAATCTTTTTGGCAACAATTATAAATTAAAATAAATAATATTATAAAATAGAATTTCTTATTTTATTTTATTTATTTATTTATTTATTTTTAAATTCCAATTTCGTTTACACACATCAGTTTAAACCACGGAGTAATAAAGAGTCCGTGGTTTAAACATTGATGCTTAGATATTATATCATATCATATCAAATTAAATTATTAGAAAAATAAACACTTTTAATTCTATAATGACGTCAGATTTAACGTGTAAGTTTAACAATTAAAAAAGCTTTATATGAATTTCAATTTAACGCACGTGCAAATATATTTCTTTTCTTTTCACGTCAAGATATTTTAAAAAGGAAATGAATATGTAAATGTTTCTTTTATGTTGGCAGCAGCTAATTTTTTTAATATTTCATTATTTCCATTTCTATTACGGCTTCTATGGGGATTTTAATTAAAATGCTCAGATTTTAAACTAAAATTTATTTTATCAAAATTAAATATAGCCTATAACAATATGGCATACTGTAGCTTTCGGTCAGTGAAAGAAGTTTTTAAATCGGTTCAGTAGTTTCAGAGATTACCCTCCACAAACAAACAATTTTTTGCGCTTTATATAATGATATAGATATAGATATATATATATATATATATATATATGCACATACGTATATATGATTTATTTATATGTTTACTTATAAATAAAAAAAATAACATAACATAATCAAGTAGGTCATCTCCAAATATTTTCAATGCATTTTCTTTTGATTTGAATGTACTCCTCATTAATTCACAAGTCTATGCATATATTTCAAACAAAATATTATATATATATATATTGAAACATATATCAACAAAATTTAACTCTTTTTCATGAAAACATATTATGGTTACCCTGTATTTAATTAAAAGTAAAACATTTAGTGAAAGAAAGTATTTTATTTGGTTTTAGATATTAAAACAATTAGTGCCAATATTTTATTATCTTCTTTTTTATTATATATTACATAGTGTATAGTTTATCGAAGGGATAATTCTTACTAGATTACCATTACAAAAAATACTCTATAAATAAAAAAAACTAATAATTATAGTAGATGAATAATTATATTTGGAGATAAATGAAAAATACATATATTATAATATGTATATTATAATATTTAGTTTAAAATATAGGATTTAAAAAAATAAAAGTTTTTTTTTTTTTTTTTTTTTTTTTTTTTTTTTTTGTCGCATAAACATTTGACATTCTACTTAAAATGCATATAATTTACTTTGGAAAAAAAAAAGTTATTTTTCCAAATTTATTTTTTATAGGCAGTTTTAAAACACTTTTCTTTCTATTTCTTCTTTAGGAAAATAAAATTAAATATATTGTAAAATTTTAAGTATAAAATTTGAAAGCATTTAAATAGCTCTTATGAAAGTATGGCTGTATGGGACTTTTTTCTTTTTTGCTTGTAAAATAATAATGTGCAACTATTTTTGGGGGAAGAGTGTATTTTTCTACTCTATATACATCTAACTTTTAGAAAAATAAACAATTTCTTTGTTACCAGATGTGGCAAACGAAACTTAATTTCTAAGCATAATTTGGCCTGGACTATTAAAACACTTTCAACAGAAAAATATTGGATATCGATTTTTTTTTTTGTTTTTTTTTTGTTTTTTTTTTTTTGTTTTTTTTTTTTACTAATGTTAAAAATCTTGACAAAATTGAACATGTACGATTCAGAAAATTTATTTGAATATCGATTTTCCATTCTAGTTCTGAAGGGAATAAAATGAAAGAAACATGCTCAAAACAGGAAAACAAGGACGAAATTTTCCAACGATAAAAAAATTTTACTATGGGATTAAGCGCATTTTCTAGGCAAGATAAGGATACATCAAGATAAGAGGAGAATATTTAATATGAGAAAGAATTCTTTTCCACATGAAAATGTTTTAGAATAGTACTTCTTCTTTGTACAATCTCGGGAAGTACTAAAAAGGATTTTTGTAAATCAAAATCGTATAAATGATATTTATGAACAGAAAAATATGTCGAACTGCAGTGAAATATTAGTAATAAAAAAAGAATGTTTTTCCCTACAGTTATGTGATTGCATCTCTACGTGCACTTGCGTATATATGCCTTAGTTGTTCTAAAATGTTCAAATTTCAACATTTATTTTTATTCATTTATTTATTTATTTTATTTTATTTTATTTTTTACAATTTACTAAAATATAAATAAAATTAAGTCTGAATTTATTAATAAACTAGCGAGCTTCGCCCGCTAGCGGGTCAGTATTTTCAAATGAATCACTAACAGTAACTTTTAGTCTTAAGAAAAGAAATTGGAAAAAAAAAATCATTTATGATTGGGTAAAAAGTCGGCCCATGTCCCCACTGCCTTCGGCCGCGCAGTCCCGTGCGCGCTGCGCGCTAACAATTTAAGGGATACACGCGCTGCGCGCGCGTATTCCTTCCCTCACCCTTCGTGGCTCCTTAAAAAAAAAAAAAATCTGATCGGGTAAAATTCCCATCGGGTACCCACTGCCTCCTGCACTGCAGACCCATGCGCGCTGCGCGCGCATATGTGGAGGTCTACGTGCGCTTCGCGCACATATTCCTTCTCAATTCAAAATATTATTCTTAAGAAAATTTAAAAAATCATTTCTCATCGGGTAAAAAATCGGACCGGGTCCCCACTGCTTTCGGCAGCGCAGTCCCTTGCGCGCTGCGCGCGCGTATTCCTTCCCTGACCCTTCGTGCCTGATAAAAAAAAAAAAAAAAATCTGATCGCGTAAAAACTCCCACCGGGTCCCCACTGCCTCCGGCAGCGCAGACCCATGCGCGCTGCGCGCGCACGTGTGAAGGTATACGTGCGCTACGCGCACATATTCCTTCTCAAGTCAAAATATTAATTTTCTTAAGAAAATTTAAAAAGTCATTTCTCATCGGGCACAAATTCGGACCGGGTCCCCACTGCCAGCGCAGTCCCATGCGTTCTGCGCGCGCGGTGCACGCCTATTTCTTCCCCCACCCTTTCATGCCCTCTTAATTAACCTACGTATACCAATTTTGAACGATCTAACTCAATTGGCTGAGATGCAAAAGAAAACGTAATCAGGACACCTCAAAACGTGTAGATCTGGTGAAAATATTCGATAATATAAAAGTACTTTAAAATATCTTTCGAATGATGTATTAAAAATAATTTAATCATAATTAGAAATTGAAATATTGAAATTTGAAAATATTACAGCGCCATCTGGCGGTACAAATTTCTGTATTCCACTGTTCGATTCCAATTCAAAAAAGCTTTCCAATGATGTATTACTTATGAAATTATTTTAATTAGTAGCTGAGATACAAAAGAAAACGAAATCAGGACACCTCAAAACGTGTAAATCTGTTGAAAACTTTGAATAATATAAAAGAACTTTAAAATATCTTTCGAATGATGTATAAAAAATAAATTAATGGTAATCATAATTAGAAATTGGTGAGTTTCGGAAGAAACCACGGAAAACTCCGAACGGTTAGGGCAATGAGAGTCCTTGCCCGTATTTACATGTGTCTCGGAAGAAACCACGGAAAACTCCGAAAGGTTAGGGCGATGAGCGCGACCTGGGATCGAACCCGGAACCTCCCACTATTGCATTAGAGAAGATTAGACATCAGTCTGTTGTTATCTACGGAAAAAATAGTTTTTAATTTTAGCCAAATAAAAATTTAAAACTCAATTTAATTAATAAAAAAAAAGATGTGATGAGTTTTAATAGCTGAAAAAAAGATTACTTTTCACTGTTAGTTATTTTTACTTATATATGCTTACTTTTTTTTTTTTTAACCCAATGACTTATTTGCGTACTGGGTTGAGCTTCACCTCAAAACGTTCGGGTGAAATCTCGCGCGCGGTGCACACCTATTTCTTCCCCACCCTTTCAGCCCCTCCTAATTAACCTACGAAAAACCAATTTTGAACGGTCAAACTCAATTAGCTGAGATGCAAAAGAAAACGTAATCAGGACACCTCAAAACGTGTAAATCAGGTGAAAACTTTCGATTATATAAAAGAACATTAAAGTAACCGTACTTTAAAATGTGTATCGAATGACGTATTAAAAAAAAAAAAATGAAACATAATTAGTGTCTGAAATATTGAAATTTTAAAATATTACAGCGCCATGACACCTCAAAACGTGTAAGTCAGGTGAAATTTCGAATTCCATTACCTACGGTAGTCGGTTAACGGAAGTAAATAGAAAAAGAAATATTTTTACCTTAAGTGTATTTGTGTCGTTTTGAAAGCGCAGTCCCGTGCGCGCTGCGCGCGCACAAGTTATGGGATACGCGCGCGGTGCACGCCTATTTCTTCTCCACCCTTTCAGGCTCTCTTAATTAACCTACGTATACCAATTTTGAACGATCTAACTCATTTGGCTGAGATGCAAAAGAAAACGTAATCAGGACACCTCAAAACGTGTAAATATTGTGAAAACTTTCGATAATTTAAAATAACTTTTAAATATCTTTCGAATGATGTATTAAAAATAATTTAATCATAATTAGAAATTGAAATATTGAAATTTGAAAATATTACAGCGCCATCTAGCGGTACGAATTTCTGTATTCCACTGTTTGATTTCAAATGAAAAAAGCGTTCTAATGATGTATTACTTATGAAATTATTTTAATTAGTAGCTGAAATACAATAGAAAACCTAATCAGGAGCCCTCAAAACGTGTAAATCGAGTGAAATCTCGCGCGCATCGCGCGCGGTATACACCTATTTCTTCCCCACCCTTTCAGCTCCTCCTAATTAACCTATGTATACCAATTTTGAATGGTCTAACTCAATTAGCTGAGATGCAAAAAATCAGGTGAAAACTTTCGATAATATAAAAAAAAAACATTAAGATATCTTTCAAATGATGTATTAAAAATAATTTAATTATAATTAGAAATTGGAATTTTAAAATATTAAAGCGCCATGGATCGAACCGGCAGCGCAGTCCCGTGCGCTCTGCGCGCGTAGAAGTTAAGGGATACGCGCGCGGTGCACGCCTATTTCTTCTCCACCCTTTCAGGCCTTCTTAATTAACCTACGTATACCAATTTTGAACGATCTAACTCATTTGGCTGAGATGCAAAAGAAAACGAAATCAGGACACCTCAAAATGTGTAAATCTGGTGAAAACTTTCGATAATTTAAAAGAACTTTAAAATATCTTTCGAATGATGTATTAAAAATAATTTAATCATAATTAGAAATTGAAATATTGAAATTTGAAAATATTACAGCGCCATAAAAGAAAATTGATTCAGGAGACCTCAAAACGTATAAATCTGGTGAAAATTTTCGATAATTTAAAAGAACTTTAAAATATCTTTCGAATGATGTATTAAAAATAATTTAATCATAATTAGAAATTGAAATATTGAAATTTGAAAGTATTACAGCGCCATCTGGCGGTACAAATTTCTGTATTCCACTGTTCGATCCCAAATCAACAAAGCTTTCCAATGATGTATGACTTATGAAATTATTTTAATTAGTAGCTGAGATACTTTAAAATGTGTATCGAATTACGTATTAAAAAAAAAAAAAAAAAAAAAAAACATAATTAGAATCTGAAATATTGAAATTTTAAATTATTACAGCGCCATGAGACCTCAAAACGTGTAAGTCAGGTGAAATTTCGGATTCCATTATCTACGGTAGTCGGTTAATGGAAGTAAATAGAAAAAGAAATATTTTTACCTTAAGTGTATTTGTGTCGTTTTGAAACTGGCATCCTCTTTCGACAGATAAAATGCGAGGCGTGTAAAGATAAAATTTAATTTGCAATTAAAATGTAAATCTTTTGTTTATTGACCAAAATCGATGAAATTTGAACTGTAAGTTTGTTTTGTGGTGTTAAGATTGTATGCTAAGTAAAATGTGTAAAATTTGAAAAATTGAAGAAAATAGAAAATTGCAATTTTTAATCGCAGTACGAAACAGGTGACCTCATTAAATACCAGATGTGTTTCTTTCCGTTGAAGACTGCTGTAGACTGTCGTCTGCAAAGCTAAGATTCTTGTGATTTGTTGCCAATATTTTTTTATAGTTTAGTTAATTTTAAAAATTCTAATTGTCCGATCGATAAGCCGTTTAAACCATCGGATTAAGAAAAAAAAGCCCTTTCCAATGGTATCTTGTTTGTAACAATACGACTGATATTTCTAATTTATTTTCCACTTTTTCCGTTAAAATGTCGCTTTTTAAGCATTTAATCATGAATTCTGGGTCATTTTTCGTTAGACAATGGTCGACATTTTAATTAATATCTCCGCTAATTATGGTCGCATCGTTTAGCAAATTAGATAACCCAGATCTGCGATAAATTCTCTGTCCGACGGTACCTGTTCGAAGTCCGTGCGACCATTAGCGGCGGAGTTTTTGCTGTTTCAAGCCATTTCTCACAGACAGACAGACAGACAGACACACAGAACACGGGTACAGATTTTAATAATATAAGGAGATTAATTACACATTAAAAAAAAAAAAAAAAAAAAAAAAAAAAAAAAAACATTTTGGGTAAATTATACAAATGCAAATTTGAATTGAAATCGTGCTGAAATATTTCGTATTAAACTGTATTTAAATAGTAATGAAGAAGCTGAAATTATTAAAAAAATTTGAAAGTTTAAAAAATACGAAGAAAAATATTGGAAAAAATAAAATACGATGAAATGATGACATAAACAAACTTTGACTTCAAGATTTTTATTTAATTAGGAAAACAGAATTTTTTTTTTCTTTATTTTATATTGTTACAGTTTTTGACTGTCAAAAAAGTGTCAGAAATAGTCATTAAGAGGCCAAACATTTTCAGATAAATTCTAGAAAAAAACAGAAAATTGCGAGAACTATAATTCCAAATTTTCCATTACATCATACTGCAATAAGTTCCCGCAGTACGATTTTTTTTTTTTTTTTTTAATTATTTCCCATTATGAAAGCAGATGATTTTCATCCTAGAGAAGAACAGCACTTGCTGTCGAACGAAAGTCAATTTTGTGCCAACATCTGGAAAAAATAAAAAAATAAAATAAAATAAAAGAGGAATACAAAATCAATAAACTTTAAATTATCACAGATCCATGGTTCAACCAGTCCATAAAAGATAAAAATATTTAACATTCTGTACATTTATGCGAAAGTTTGTCTAATGCTGCCATGTTAAAAATGTGAATAAATCGGATGACATCGCCACCTGTTAAGCGTTCGATCCTCAAATGTGATCCGTACCAATTCATATCAAAGTTTCATTAAATATCATGTTTTGTTAAATTTAGATCATTCATTAGTGAAATAGAACGTCCATTAAATGTTTGATACATACACAAACACATAGACAGATAGACATTTTCTAAAAAACTGTCAAATTGTGCAGATGATATCACAAAACGTATTAATCCATCACAAACTGGAGGCCAAAAATTTTCCCAAATCCATCGCTTTCTTCTTATATATATCGAACCATAGCCTCCTTAACTAGATGCCTGTCGCGTGGCTCTTAAACTTAGCAACAGTTCAAACGGTAGACGGCGCCACCTAGTACAGATTGCACGACTTTTTTATTCAGCTGTCACCAATAATTTTAAGAAGTGATATGTGATATATATATAATCGACGTTTCTTCGATTCTATTCACCTTTATTGTATTTCAAATCTCACTTTTAAAATTTTTTGGTGACAGTTGAATAGAAATAGTCGCGCAATCTGTACCAGGTGGCGCTGTCTACAGCTTGAACTGTTGCCAAGCTTAAGAGCCACGCGACAGGCATCCAGTTAAGGAGGCTATGATCGAAAAAAGCAATCCTATTTCATTAAATTCAAAATCGGGAGGTTTTATAAAACTAGATTTACACTTGTTTATTTTTTAAGTCATTTACATCCTTACATACATAACATTTAAGTAAATTTTATTAGGTAAAATACTTACTGGAAAAAAAAAAAAAAATTCCACATCTCTAGAAAATCACGCGTAAAAATGCATTACAAAAGGAGTTTTATTTTGTCATGTTACATTTATCATGCCATCAAATTTGATCAATGATTTCTAAAATTCTGTAGAAATGTTCTACTTGCAATCAATTTTGAACAGAAATAAAGCAAACCAAATTTAATATTCTTTCAAGTTTAGAAATCGTGACTTTAGACAGAAAATTTTTAGTAATTCTTCGCAGTTAATTAAGAATGCAGAGAGCTCACTAAGAGTACCTGAATACACCGTATTAAATTAAAACTTTTGTTAACATGCATAATTTTAAATGAAACTAAATTTTAAAAATTATAATATTGTAATAGCAAATATGGTAATACTGAATAAAAAATACGTAGCAAATTGTATTTGAAATTTTGAATCATAATTCATCGTCATAAAATTCAACAACGTAACATTTTTAGCCTTTTTTAATCAATTTGTCAAAAATCCTAATAATGGGCTTTTTCTAAAAATATTTATTTATATGAGAATCTATGTTTAGATTTTTGTTCTAATACGTTCACATTATTCATAAGTGAATTTTCATGGGTCGAACAAAATGTATATCCTCCCTTTAAGAAATATTTTACAAAATAATACTATTTTATACTATTTACATATTAAACACGTTATTTTGGATTATGAAATCATGAAGTTGATCGAAATAATATACATTTAAGTTCTAACTTTTCATTATTACTTTCACAATCTGATGTGCGGGATAATTATACACCGATTTAAATTAAATTTAATAAATATATCGTTGATTCATAATTATAAGGCGTTTATTGTTATAGTTCACTTTTTATTGCTTAAATAAAGGTGAAAGAGTAAGTAGTATATTTATGATAGTATGTAGACAGTATATTAGATAGTATATTATGTAATAGTATATTTGCAGAGTAATTTTTTAAGATTGAATGTAAAAGAAATTATTGATTAAAAAAAGAAGAAGGGGAAGGAGTATCATAAGAATTCAGTCTTCAGACCGAACACCCTTTGTTTAAATATGGGTCAATCCATATGAAATCATCCAAAAAGAATAAAACTTGTTGCTCAATATTTTTAATTCTCTTAACTTTTTTATTAATTACTTCCTATTATAAAGTGATTTCAAAACTATTGAATAAAAAATTTTTAAGCTCATACTTTTTTTTATTTTTTATTTTATTTTTTTTTTTTTTTTCTTAGCGGGCATTTTGAGTTTGCTTCGTAACTGTTTTTTGGCCGAAATCAAGGTTTGCATAAAAGTATCTAACTCTGTTAATTGTATAGATATCAATACAAAATAAAAACCAAAATTATAAAAATGACCCTATAGATGTTTTGTATATACATAATGTTTCCTAAGTCATGAGAAAAGTGACAAAAAAAATATTCACAACTATAAATAGAAAATTAACTTTAAATAGTAATTTTAGTGCTGCAAAATTACTTAAAAAAGGAAAGACTCACGATTAATTTTTTTTTCCTGCATAGATTTATTACAGGACTAGTTACTGTATATAGAAGTTTCTAGCTTGAGAGCTTTATCCTTTATACATATATATATATATATATAATTTTTCAAAAATGCCCAAAATTGTATTTTGGCAATATTTAAAGTTGAATTTCTCAAAAGGGACTGAGTGAAAAATTATGAAATTAATGCAGATAACAACATCTCTTTATGATATAAACATATGATAAAAATTTGGTGAATGAGACTCAACTGGTTCCAGAGTTACAGTATATTAAAATTGTCTAAAAATTGCATTTTGTGTTCACAAAATTTGACGACAAGTAATGGTAAAATCCATTTTCCATATATTATAATGTTTTAAGTTGAAAGTATATGATATGTACATATGTCATCAATGGATATCTGTCACACAGTACTCTTAATGTTCGAGAAATATTCCAAAATAAACAGAATATACCAACATTAATAACAAGGATATATTTGCAAAGCAATCCAGTATTACTGAGCAACAAAAACTGGACTGATTTTGCAAATTCATATTGTATTCCTTTCCAAATAACTTTTAAAATATTCTGCTTTATTTTATAAAATTTAAATTAATAGGACTTTTTATTTTCATGCAGTTCTGTTGCATTTAATTCCATTTTAACATTAATAGTAGGCAATTTTGTTTAAACATCTCATTAATTTAGTTTCAGTAGCAGACGATTTTTTAAGACACATCTGAATGCGAATGTTTATGAATTTCAAAAGTATCTCATCAATGAAGTGAAGAATTTCTTACCCGAAGTGAAGAAAATGATTTACTTCAGCGATGACGCCAGCAGCCAATACAAAAATACGAAAAACTTCATTAATCTGTGCCAACATGAGAATGCTTTTGGCTTGATAGCTGAATGGAATTTTTTCGCGGGATCACATGGGAAAAACATGTGTGATGGTACAGGGGGTAGCACTAAAAAGGAAGTAACTAGAGCCAGCATGCAAAGACTTTACAATGACCAAATTCTTACTCCACAAGACATGTTCAAATACTACAACGAAAAAATAACCGTAATAAAATACATTTTTGTCTCTGTCGAAGAAATTAAACAAACTGAAGCTAAACTATCAAAAATATTTTAACTTTGCTTGCTTGTGACAGGAACAAGAGGATATCATCGATTTGTTCCTATAAGTGATAATCAAATCAGATGGTATACTACATCAATAAGTAACGAATTTGATGAGCACAAAACTTCGATAGTGTTTACTAACACGTCTTCGCTTACAAATATAGACTATGTTGCATGCATTTACGAAAATCATTGGAGGCTAGTCATAGTCAAAGACAAGAGCGATCAAAATAATGATCTATTAGTTCATTTTTTCCATCCACATGACCCAAAGACTGTCTTCCAAATATCAAAAAAAGACATGGTGTGGGTTCCAGTATGCAAGGTTGTGAGGAAAATTACCCCTCCCGAGCTAACAAAGGTTTCGGGCAGAACACATAGCATATCAGAAAAACTATGCAACGAAATTTCAACACTTTTCAATACTTTGAGGAAATTATAAAATTGTCATGCTAACTGATAAAATGTACATCAACAATTTGAATAAAATTTTGTATTTTAAGTTACAATGTTGATTTTTGCCATTAATTGCCGTCAAATTCTGTGTGCGTAAAAGCACGTTTTGGCCAATTTTGATGTACTATAGCTCTGGAACCAGTTGAGTCTCAGTCACCAAATTTTTATCATATAATTATATCATGAAAAGATGTTATCTGTATTAATTTTATAATTTTTCCTCAGTCCCTTTTGAGATATTCAACTTTAAATATTGCCAAAATACAATTTTGAGCATTTTTGAAAAATTATATATAAAAAAAAGATAAAGCTCTGAAGCTGGAAACTTCTACAGTAACTAACAGCGATAAATTAAACAGCATATTATATGGAGAAAAACACCAAAATACCCAATTTACAATTTTTTACCTTGTTTATTTGGCGAATTCTCTTACTTTAAATTATTTATACAACCGTTAATTTCACAATGTTCGGAAAGTCGATTAGAGTCACTCCAGATTTTTTATATACACCAACAGGTGATTCTCATTTATTTATCTAGAGCTTCTGAAAACTAATAGAACGATTTCTGTAAATAACATATTAATTTTATAAATTACGTCCGTCGTAATGGATGTCGTTATTTCTATAATAATATTAGAAATACTAATAAGACGCGTTTCAATCTAATCATTTAAAAACAATTTAAGGTTAGTTGACACGTATTTATCTAATAAATCTGAATATTTGTTACTAATATATCTTTCTATGTAATAGAAGTGTTATTCATGTACATTTACATAAGCATATTCAAAATAAACTTTTACTGTGTGAATTTTAAATGTGGCGAATTTCTCATTATTTTATCCGTGCATTTCCACGTAACATATTGACAGAAAAGACAAGAAATACTTTTACTGTATCCTAGACAATCGAAATTTTTGCTCCGTCTAAGTGCATCTGCTCAAATATTTTCCTTAAGTCTAAAGAGAAAATAAAAAAAGACGAAAGCATACGATGTTTCCAAATAAGCGAAGAATGATTTGGCGTAAAAAGGAAATGGAAAAGCATAGTGAAAGAAAAAAAATCTAAACATTGGATAAAGATAGTGATGCCTCAGGTATTCTTCCTTTTCAATATGAAACTTTTTAGTATTTAAATTTATCTTTACTCGGCATAATAAAAATATACTTTAAAAGATTTTTTTTTTCATTTGTATACAAAACTAGAAATTAGAATTTCATTCTGTAATTTTCATTTTTTACATTAAACATTTAAAATATATATATTATTGCTGAAATTATTTTAGTATTTATTATGCTTTACAGTTATTTTTTTTTTTAACACATAAGATTGTTTTTTTTTTTTTTTTTTTAGATATTACGAATGTAAAATGCAAGTTTAATAAGTCATAAAATGAAATAATAGAAACAAAATTGTCAAAAGGTTATACAATTTTATCTATGATTATAAACATATTAATCTTAAGCACCTAGTTATTGTCTTTATTCGCTGTCGATTTCGAACTAAATAAAGGAAGGGAGAAAATCTCAAATTGATTTCTTATATTGTTGCGTTATAAATGCTAGAGAATTATTGTCAAATTTTAATATATATATATATACACATTTGATAGATTTTAATTTAATGCCACGTGTTCAAAATTTAAGCATAGTTCGTTACATACGAAAAAAAGAGGATTGTAAATATTAGTAAACTAATTTGAAACCATTTATAGAGAATAATTTGCTGAAGATGAAGCATTGTCTTTATGCAAAATATTTTTGTAGTAGTCGTCAATAGCAAAAAGCCTGCGCACGTAGCATGAGCACTTCATACAAATTTCATGCTGCTAACTCTACCTGTTTCAGAATTGAGTAATAACACTGCTCTGCATGAAAATTGCCTCTGACACCATTCCAGCATATTCTTATGTAAAATGACTTCATGAATCCGAATATGACACCTATTTTCCCCAAACACCCACCGTTTTTTAGGAATGGTCCTCTATTTTTCGGTGATTTTATGGCTTTAAATCTGATTTTAGGAGGGGGAGGATTATTTTAACAGTTAAATATCTTCTGAGAGACTAGGGTAAGTGTGGTAAGAGTACGCAGTCGGCTAAGAGTACGCAGGGATTTTTTTCCCTGTTGGCAACAGTGTAAGCAGAAGCGAGTGTGATTAACGAACACGTGTGTTCTCCGATATCGTGTACACAGACTAACAAACTAACTAACAGACTAACGGACTAACAAACTAACAAACACCATACAAATTTTGTCATTTTCGGATTCCTCGAACCTGAAAACGTGTAAGAAAGTCAAAAAAGCGAGGTCGAAAATTTTCCCGATTACCTAAAATCCCCATACTATAGTATGATGGGGAACTAATAATAAATAAATCTTTCCCACTGCTTTAATGAACTACCTTTTTATAGTTTAGAGATTGTAGTAGATAATAATATGTTATTTGGCAGTATTTTCCAAAATATATTAGTTAATTAGACTCAGTTAATTAATACCTTTAATTGAATGTATAATACGCATGAATTTTTTATAGAATTGAAAAATAATAATTATAAGATAAAAAAAAAAACTTTTTATAAACCATGTTTATAAATTTTCTGTTCAATCATAGCTATAGAACTATATTAGCACTTTATCGATGTGTATTGTTACGAAATTTGTAAATAATTGTATTTTTGCATACATTTTTTCAAAGAGGCTTAGTAAGTTCATAAAATGTCATTTTTCTGCATATCCAGCTCTTTTTCGCGTTAAATTAGCATAATTTTCCATTTAAAACGCATTGGAAAGCTCCAATAGGGAGGAAATGGATTTCGCGAAAAATTTGGCCACTTTTTGTCAGTGGCGACTTTTTTCGTGAAAAAATCCTTACTGTCGATATACCAAAGATGGACGTTCTAATGTGATTGGTTAAAGAGTTACGAGAAATTTGAATAAAAAAATGTTGATTTTAAAAATAAAATATTAATCCTTTCAGAACAACATATATTTGCATCATGAACTACATTAGCACTTTACTAATGCGTAAAAAATCTTTAAAGTGATAATGACGTCATTTTTTGCCAGATGCATAATTTAACTCTTTACAATTTTTTAACGCTCACGTTTAATTAAATGTACTTATTTTTATGTCAAAATGAACTCGTAATTTTTTTTTTTTTTTTTTTTTTTTTTTTTTGGCAAGAATTAATTACAGCTAATATTTTAATGACCATTTTATTGCTATTAGGAGCTTATTATTTTCATATTTTAATTTATTAAAAGAAAACTATTCGAAAATTCGAAAATCAGACTTCGAAGTATTGTGTTGTCACCGGGTTTTGAGCTACTGTGAAAGATTCAAATGTCTAGCTAGTAAGGAAGTTAGTTAAAAATAGATTGCAAGATTTGTACCGTACAAAAAACAAACAAGAATAGAAGTTAATGAAAACGTGGTGAAAATGTCTATTAAGAGGGGGGAAAAATCCACATCATTAACCGAGCTTGCAATCCGCGTTTGTAATGAACGATAGATGGCGCTTTCTCAACACTGCAGTTGTTAGTAAATATAATATCCACGTGTATGTATTTTGTTCTTTCTTGTTGTTCTATCATAGTTTCAGCGTGAAAGCTTCCAGTGGTATGATAATTTCACCTTAGTCCACCAGAGGACGAGCATTTCATTACAATCGCGGATAGATACACGAACCTAAGTTATTTTATTTACATATAAATTAAAAGAAAATTTTTGCATAAAATAAACCAAACAGCAGTGTTCAACTTATGTGCGTTAAAGTTACATAAACACATTTTGTAAAAAGTTTTTTTCTTTTTTTTTTTTTTTTTTTTTTTTCAATTATGTTTGATTTTCAACAAATTAAACATTAAAATCTAAATAGTAGTTCTATTTATGTGACTTTACACTTTAACTTTTTAATATTTGCAAACCACTTTACTCGGAGCTCGTCCTTTGATCTAAACGAGGAGAAAGGAAATGATTGTATTATTTTATTATTAATTCGTTAAAACCATTTAAAATAGAATACACCGCGTAATTATTTGTGTTAATATTCAAAATTCTTCTTAATTTTCCCTTTAAAATCATTTTTCGAAACCTTATGCAGCGTAGTTTACTTATTAACTCTGAAATTAATAAATTCGGATGCAAAACTTCCTTTTTTCAATTCTCTTTGAAATATAATATCAAAAGCTAAATTAAAAGAATAACTTTACATGTATATCACATTCAAATTTCTAATTAAGGATTTCGCTTTTCTAAATTTATTTGATTTCCACGACTTCGTGAGTAATGAGAAATTTAAAACTCTTAAACGGACAAGAGTAATATTAATTTTTCGATTTAATTATGATAGGAAATTTTCATAATTTTAAAAGGTTTATGTATTTATAAGAAAAAAAAAGTACTAGTGTCTTTTAATAACTAACAATATTTAACGTCATGGGGATAAGATGCATTATGGGGAACAAGCTACAAAACAAATATTTCTAAATAAATAAACAAATTAAAAAAAAAAAAAAAAAAAAAATTCACGAAATTTTGCGAAACTTAATCCTTATTCATACCTTAAACACAAGTTAATGATGATAAAAATTTGGATTATATGATATGATAGCAGCTACACTGCACTTTTCATCATTTCCTTGATGCCTATATCTCAGCATCTGCAAGATAAAAGTATGGATTCATATAAGAAATTATACAAAGGGCATTCCATAAAAACTGAGAGTAAAATCATAAAAAATCAAGAGATATATTTACAGCAAAACATACATCATTCTTTATCAAAATACCTTCCGTCAGATGATATGCAACGGTCCCATCGTTCAACCCACTTTTCAAAACAAGTAGAGAAGCCCTTTTCTGGAAGCTTCTTCAAAGAACCCTCCACTGCTGAATTAACTTCAGAATCTGTATTAAATTTTCTGCCACGGAGCTTCTCCTTCAATGTCGGAAACAGACAGAAATCGCATGGTGCGAGATCTGGACTGTAAGGGGGATGTGGCATGATTTTAATATTGCATTTACTAAGATATTGCTGAACAGAAGTAGCGACATGCGGGCAAGCATTATCGTGATGTAATGTCCAATTCCTACCAGTTCACGACGCTTTCTCGATATGTGTTGTCGCAAAATTTTCAAAACTGAAACATAATATTCACCATTCACAGACTCACAGTAGTTTTTGGAGGCACAGCATGTTGACAGATTACACCTTTATGATCAAAGAAAATAATCATCGTGACCTTTCCAGCAGATTTGGTTTGTCGGATTTTTTTCGAAGGCGAAGAATCAGTATGTTTCCATACACTTGTTGCGGACTTGGTAAGGGGATCATAATGATGCACCCAAGTTTCATCACCTGTTATTACAGTCTTTAGGAGATTTGGATCATTTTGAAGCACCTGTTTCCATTTACAACATTGGTGAATTCTGGTTTTCATTTGTTCTTTAATAAGGTGATGAAGGACCCATCTGGAACAAACATAGCGAAGCTGTAAATTGTTGCGTAGAATGCGAAATATCGACGTTTTCGAAATGTTTGTTGATGCCGCTATCTCCTCACATGTCATTCGCCGATTTTCTTGAAGGATTACCCACACAGTGTTAACATTTCGATCATTCACAACACTTTTTGGTCGCCCAGGCCTAGGAGCCAGTTCTGCAGACAAACGGCCTTTCTTGAAATCACCATGCCATCTTAAAATCGTAGACTCACCATTTGTCTTTGTAAGCTTCTTTCATTAACTTAACTGTTTCTGGAGCTGTTTTGCCCAAACGGTAGTAAAATTTTACGGCACAACATATTTCGTTTTTTAACTCTGAATCACTCATCTCCATTTCTGTAGGGCAAATAAAACAGTTCTTTAAACAAGCACGGAAATAGGAAAATAAAATCGTCTGCTTCGTTTAGAATTTTGTATAAACGTACAGTTAACAGTTTGAAAAAATCGCCTGCACTTCTATTTTTTAGTTTCGCGGTGTTGCCACTACGTAAAAAAATAACTCTCAGTTTTTATGGAATGCCCTTTGTAGATAATTAAACATGATGCATATAATCAATTAGCAGTACTGCTATACTGCTAATTTCTATATTTTGAATGATAGCAATATATCAGCTGCTAAGCCATAAACTTCATTTAAACTTATTGCATTATAATTATTCTCTAAAACTACCTAGATTTAAATTCATTTTGGTTCACTCAATAGAGAATACTACACTGTATTTTATGCTGTGAAACATAAACATATTTATTACATTTTCTTGCGTTAACAAAGATCAAATTTATATCTCATATACATACATTTCTAAAAATAACAGGACTGTGTTATTTTAAACTATTTAATGATACAGAAATGTGTAAGTTTTTTGACGATCATAAAATATTTGTGTAACTTTTTAATGAAGGAGAATACATGCAGTATTTTAAGCTATGAATCTTAGAGATATTTATCAGTTTTTCTTGTGTAAACAAAGGTCATATTTGTAACTAATATATATACATTTCTAAAATATAGCAGGACTGCGATATTTTAAAATATTTTATGATGCATAAATTTGTAAATTTTTTAGCGATCACAACATATATATATATATTTTAAATCTTTGAACGTTTTAATTTTAAATAATATGAAATTTCGTTATACTCTTAAAAGAACGACATTATATATATATTGTATATATATAAGGTAGAATTTTCAATTGTGATAGCGTACTGTTACTAATAAACAACAGTTAAACTTAAATGCAAGAAAACAGAAAGGAAAAGAATGAAAAACAAGAATCTGGAATGTCTGTGTGCGATATTACAGATGAAAGTATTATACCTGTCCATATACCTGTCTTGAAGGGCGCTTATCGTAATTTGGATTAAAAATACATAATACACTAGTTAAATTCTAAGGATTTTGTTAAGAAATTTTTTATGAAATTAAGAAAACCTACATTATTATGAATTAATAAAATATTTAAGCTATGATGTGATAAGCAAACTTATTGATTAACAAATATAAAATTGAACAATTGTTCACACGTGTAAAAAAATCGAATTTATAAAATATAACAAAATTTATATAACGTATAACATAATGTGTTATATTTTATAAACAAATGTGGGTATCTATTATATACATAAAAACATTTTCTTTTTAACTTAAATAGTCAGTAGATCGAGGAAAATCTATTTTTCCTCGATCTACTGACTATTTAAGTTTGTCCTTGCATTTATTTATATTCTTGTTTTTTTTTTTTTTTTTTTTTTTTTTTTTTTTTTAATTGGTGTATTTACTTTTGTACTTTATATATGAATTTAATTGATTTTCATGCTTTGTATTAATTCATTTCGTTTGCTGTATGATCTTGCTTCCATCTGTGAGAAGTCGGAGACTAAAAACGTGTTTTTTGGCTAAATAGCCGACGTTTCGTCAGAAACTTCTCATTTTTCATTCACTACATGGCAGGGGGAGGGGGGCTCCCCTGAAGAAGGCCCTCATGTGTTTTGGGATTGATTTTCATTTATCCTTGGTTAATATGCTTCTTTATTATAGTTTTTCATTTCATTTAGCTGCCTTTGCACATGGGTTTATAAATATTTTATTTCAGTTTTATATTTAAAAATTCAAGTTTTATTTCATCTAAATTTTAAGTTTTATCCTTTATATATATATATATATATATATATATATATATATATATATATAAGCACATACATAAAAATTTTTTAGAGAGTACAACTTATACATATATATAAATGTAGATATAAGAAAATAAGATAAGAATAGAAGATAAGTTAAGATAACAGAAAATAAGAATCTCAAAAAATTTTTCAGATAAAAAACCATAATGTTAGAAGTACTTCCATTTTTTTTCCAAAAAAAGTATTCTAATGCAAATAATATTTTCTTTCTGATGCAAGCTAAAAAGTGCATAATACCCATTGAATACTAAAATACATCAAGCTCCGAAGCCATTTGTGTTCAGTATGGAAAACAGGTTAAAGACATACAAAGTTTTGAAAACTATCTTTTCAAAAGTCTAAAAAGTTTTTTTGTATTATTGGATACTAGCGGGCTACGCCCTCTTCGCTGGTTACTAAATTTAAATGAGTTTTCAAAAGAATTGAATCACACTATTTATGGACAATATTCCTGTGACGTCACCGTAGGTAAAATCGCCGAACACGTGGCCGATATTTTGTAAACAAATTAGATTCAAGATGCCATTTTATTGTTACGCATACCGTTTTTCTAAATATTTCTGCAGTGAAACTTAATAATAATGTTCAAACAAGAACAAAAGAGAAATGTAAACAACTGAATCGAATGATAAAGTTAAGACTATTCCATATTTTAAAATTGCAGAACATTTTATGTATACACACACACACACACATATACATATATAATGAATTAAAGATTAATAAGAACATTTTATACACACACACATATCTATAGATATCAAAGCTTAAATAATTAGAATTTCAATCACTTTAATAAAGGAATTTATTAAATGGAACATCCATTTAAATTTGTTAACATCGCCACAGTTCACATGGCAACTTTTAATATTACATATGTTGATTAATATTAAAGTATATTACTAAAACTGGATTAAAAATAAAACAAAGGTATCACTATATCACTCTTACTTCAATTTCATATAATCTGTAACTCTTATAAATAATATTGCAAGATAAAAATTTGAAGGCCACAATGCTTTGTTATGGTAGAGTTGAGGATTGTTTCCCTACCCAGCTGATATTCTTGTAGCCTCGAACCCAAAGCGGGAATATGGTCCATTTTTTATATCACATTTTGGGCTTTGTAATATAATTAAAAATTCCTTTTAAGGTAAAAAAAAAATCAAAACAACATATTATAAATTCAATTAAACTAAATAGTTCTTCCATTTAGCACTCGTTTTGAAACAATGCTTTATGGTCTTATGTGAATGATTCTCAAGAATGAATCAACAATTGTTTACAAATTTAAAGGATTATGTATGGGAAATAAGTGCGCTGTAATTTAAAAATTACAGCTCTTGGAACATCAAAACTGATAATTTGTAAAAGGTTATTCATTATTCTTTAATATTAGACTGTTTTTTTTTGTTTAATATTAGACTTATTTTAAGATAAAAGTATTCGAATGATATCGCGTTGTGAAACTTTGCAATATAATATCTTTAAATCTCACAAATTGATGTATATAGTGTCTACACAAACATTAAACAGTTTTTAGAGCTTTTTTTTTTTTTAAGCATAACATGTATACAGTATCTTTTTAAAAAATTCAGCAGTTTTTACTAAGATAATGGCCAACTTTCATCACCAAAGTAGTTAAATCTAGATCAATCAAAAATACGAGTGGTCCAACCGGATCAAACTCTTTGCTTTATTTATATGGATAGTTTAAGCCCTTTTGTTCTAATTTGTATTTCCTTTCCTCGGTTTTTAAGTATGTTTAAATGCATACAATTATTTGATAATATGGCATTATCAAACATAGATTTTTGTGAGGTCTCCATCGGAAACCGAAACTCGATATATATATATATGTGTGTGTGTGTGTATATATATATATATATATACTACTGGCCATTAAAATTGCTACACCAAGAAGGAATAATAATAACGGAATGAAATTTGTTGGACACATACATTATAGTAGGAAGAACAATTGATTAAAATTTCAGGAAATTTCGAGTTATATGTACTGAGAAAACAGTACATAAAGCAGTGACCTCTGTGAGCAATAATAGCACTTATCTACCTCGGCATAAAATCGGACAACGATTGGATGGCATGTACGGGTAGAGCACTTCATGAAGTGCTTCATCGATGAATTGTGGCATCGTGTTAAAACTTCATAAAGTGCTCTACTCGTACATGTCATCCAATCGCTGTTCGATTATATGCCTAGGCAGATAAGTGCTATTATTGCTCACAGAGGTCACTGCTTTATGTACCGTTTTCTCAGTGCATATTACTCCAAATTTCCTGAAATTTTAATCAATTGTTATTCCTACTGTAATGTATGTGTCCAACAAATTTCATTTCGTTATTTTTATTCCTTCTTGGTGTAGCAATTTTAATGGCCAGTAGTGTATATATATTTTTTTTTTTTTTCAAAACCAATACTTTCCTCTATCGAATGTTGAAGAAAGCAATACAAAAATCTTACGTGTTGTGTTATAGATTAATGCCAATTTTCTATATAAGGGATGTAACCATGGGCAGGACGTCCTCCCTAGGTATGTTTATACGGGGCCCTAGTCCATATCCAAGCTAGTTTTGGAGAAAACGTCGGAGAACGAGTAGGTCTAAGAGCAGAAATAAAGTCTTATGTATATATATTTGTCTTAAAGGGGTGTTATTACAACCTTGGATTACAAATTCATAAAACATTAGTTCAGATTTTTTTTAAATTGAAAATTATGTTAATAAATTGGAACTTACTACATTATTATTACATTAATTAAATATTATTGTTATAATATACACTTATTTAAGCTAATAAGTAGTAAACAAAATTATTTGTTAACAAATGTGACTATTATATGTATAAACATATTATCTGTATAAACATAAAAATCTTTTATATGTATAAACTTATGAAAAATTTATATTTAACTTTTAATTTCCTACATTTAAAAGTCCAAACTACATAAATCACTATGATTCCTTAGAAAAACATTTAAAAAAGAATGAAAAATTTTCATTACATTAGACAGTAAAATATAAGAATATATTTCAGATAGGAAACAGTCATTTGACTGTAGAAAAAAAAAATTCGAAACACGTGTATTCTTTTTTTTTTTTTAATAAAATGGTATTCTAATGATAGTAATATTTTCTTCGTGTTACAGACAAAAGAATACATATTACCCATTGAATACTAAAATACAGCAGGATTTGAAGTCATTTCTGTTCAGTACAAAATAGCTAAAAGACATAACAAAGTTTTCCAAACTGTTTTTTGAAAAGACTAAAAAGGTTTTGCATTATTGGATATAGTTTAAACCCTTTCCTTGAAATATTTCTTTATGAGGTATTACGTACATTTAAATGCATATAATTATTTCATCATATGGCATTATTAAACTTGGACTTTCATGAGGGAAATTTTATTTTATCTTTCATTTATCTTCTTTTAAAAGAAATATAACACTAATTTTATAAAAAATTTGCAGCAGAAAAGATGCTTTTAGAGATTTCGTAAATAATTATGGTTTCAAAACAAACTAGAATTTAAAGATTTTTAATGCAGTAAAATATTTTCCCTCTTCAGTTACAAGTTTAAAAAACAATACACGCCCATAAAAGAAAGGATAACTCTAATGGCGGAATAGCTTTGAATACATTTCATTATTTTATTTTAAAATCTTTTAAGGATTATTTTAATGCGCATAAGGAATTATACACGTTGTATCTTAATATATATCATCACAAAATAAGAAATGATAAAAATACCTAAAAAGTATGTTAACCAAAGCAAATGTTAAGTGTGATTTTGCAATGTATGGTGTTTGCTTACAAAGTTCCTATTATAATAAATTAAAAACACTTTAAAAACACGTTAAAAATACGTTTATTAAAAAATATATAAAAACTTCCAAAGCTTTTCGCCTACATAAAAGAAGGCATCATCAGGGAATTTAGTTTTACACATACTTCAGAGCAGTTATATGTACTTTTGTATCACATGGTCAACAGTTAAGTCCTTACATAAAATATATTCAACTGGAAGTCATAGATAAAGGCTGGAACTATTACATGGTAATGAGGTGTTACACTTGGACGCTGCAGCTATTGCAGGATGAGGGGGTGCTACACAGGTTAGAACAATTTCAGGATGAGGAGGTGCTACACTTAGAGGTTGGAACTATTGCAGGAAGAGTAGGTGCTACACTTAGGGGTTGGAGCTATTGCAGGAAGAGAAGGTGCTACACTTGGAGGTTGGAACTATTGCAGGAAGAGAAGGCTTTGGAAATTTTTATATATTTTTTAATAAATGTATTTTTAACGTGTTTTTAAAGCGTTTTTAATTTATTACAATAATGACACAATAATAATAACGGAATAAAATTTGTTGGACACATACATTATAGTAGGAAGAACAATTGATTAAAATTTCAGGAAATTTCGAGTTATATGTACTGAGAAAACAGTACATAAAGCAGTGACCTCTGTGAGCAATAATAGCACTTATCTACCTCGGCATAAAATCGGACAGCGATTGGATGGCATGTACGGGTAGAGCACTTCATGAAGTGCTTCATCGATGAATTGTGGCATCGTGTTAAAACTTCATAAAGTGCTCTACTCGTACATGTCATCCAATCGCTGTTCGATTATATGCCTAGGCAGATAAGTGCTATTATTGCTCACAGAGGTCACTGCTTTATGTACCGTTTTCTCAGTGCATATTACTCCAAATTTCCTGAAATTTTAATCAATTGTTATTCCTACTGTAATGTATGTGTCCAACAAATTTCATTTCGTTATTTTTATTCCTTCTTGGTGTAGCAATTTTAATGGCCAGTAGTGTATATATATATTTTTTTTTTTTCAAAACCAATACTTTCCTCTATCGAATGTTGAAGAAAGCAATACAAAAATCTTACGTGTTGTGTTATAGATTAATGCCAATTTTCTATATAAGGGATGTAACCATGGGCAGGACGTCCTCCCTAGGTATGTTTATACGGGGCCCTAGTCCATATCCAAGCTAGTTTTGGAGAAAACGTCGGAGAACGAGTAGGTCTAAGAGCAGAAATAAAGTCTTATGTATATATATTTGTCTTAAAGGGGTGTTATTACAACCTTGGATTACAAATTCATAAAACATTAGTTCAGATTTTTTTTAAATTGAAAATTATGTTAATAAATTGGAACTTACTACATTATTATTACATTAATTAATTATTATTGTTATAATATACACTTATTTAAGCTAATAAGTAGTAAACAAAATTATTTGTTAACAAATGTGACTATTATATGTATAAACATATTATCTGTATAAACATAAAAATCTTTTATATGTATAAACTTATGAAAAATTTATATTTAACTTTTAATTTCCTACATTTAAAAGTCCAAACTACATAAATCACTATGATTCCTTAGAAAAACATTTAAAAAAGAATGAAAAATTTTCATTACATTAGACAGTAAAATATAAGAATATATTTCAGATAGGAAACAGTCATTTGACTGTAGAAAAAAAAAATTCGAAACACGTGTATTCTTTTTTTTTTTTTTTTTTTTTTAAATAAAATGGTATTCTAATGATAGTAATATTTTCTTCGTGTTACAGACAAAAGAATACATATTACCCATTGAATACTAAAATACAGCAGGATTTGAAGTCATTTCTGTTCAGTACAAAATAGCTAAAAGACATAACAAAGTTTTCCAAACTGTTTTTTGAAAAGACTAAAAAGGTTTTGCATTATTGGATATAGTTTAAACCCTTTCCTTGAAATATTTCTTTATGAGGTATTACGTACATTTAAATGCATATAATTATTTCATCATATGGCATTATTAAACTTGGACTTTCATGAGGGAAATTTTATTTTATCTTTCATTTATCTTCTTTTAAAAGAAATATAACACTAATTTTATAAAAAATTTGCAGCAGAAAAGATGCTTTTAGAGATTTCGTAAATAATTATGGTTTCAAAACAAACTAGAATTTAAAGATTTTTAATGCAGTAAAATATTTTCCCTCTTCAGTTACAAGTTTAAAAAACAATACACGCCCATAAAAGAAAGGATAACTCTAATGGCGGAATAGCTTTGAATACATTTCATTATTTTATTTTAAAATCTTTTAAGGATTATTTTAATGCGCATAAGGAATTATACACGTTGTATCTTAATATATATCATCACAAAATAAGAAATGATAAAAATACCTAAAAAGTATGTTAACCAAAGCAAATGTTAAGTGTGATTTTGCAATGTATGGTGTTTGCTTACAAAGTTCCTATTATAATAAATTAAAAACACTTTAAAAACACGTTAAAAATACGTTTATTAAAAAATATATAAAAACTTCCAAAGCTTTTCGCCTACATAAAAGAAGGCATCATCAGGGAATTTAGTTTTACACATACTTCAGAGCAGTTATATGTACTTTTGTATCACATGGTCAACAGTTAAGTCCTTACATAAAATATATTCAACTGGAAGTCATAGATAAAGGCTGGAACTATTACATGGTAATGAGGTGTTACACTTGGACGCTGCAGCTATTGCAGGATGAGGGGGTGCTACACAGGTTAGAACAATTTCAGGATGAGGAGGTGCTACACTTAGAGGTTGGAACTATTGCAGGAAGAGTAGGTGCTACACTTAGGGGTTGGAGCTATTGCAGGAAGAGAAGGTGCTACACTTGGAGGTTGGAACTATTGCAGGAAGAGAAGGCTTTGGAAATTTTTATATATTTTTTAATAAATGTATTTTTAACGTGTTTTTAAAGCGTTTTTAATTTATTACAATAATGACACATGTTTTTAATTTAACTCTTAACTTGAGTTTGTTTATAAAGTTCCTATTATGCATCATTCAACACACATTGTACGGTACATTTCAGTTTCGTGCGCCTAAAAAAATATTTTATGTAATTGGACTCATTTCTTTAAAAATCGACGTATCACTTAATTTTCACCAAAAGTTGAAAAGTCACCTGCACGCCAGACCTGTCTCAATTCTGGAGAATCGTATTTCAATCTTTGTTAATTTAGAAGGTGTGATAGTCAGAGGATTGCCCCGTATCCTCATACAAAATGACCAATTGCCAAAAACCACCACTTTTCACGTAATCAGTTTATCTGTGTATATAATATAAAATTTATCATGACAATATCTTCAGAAACACTACATCAATTCGAATCAAAATTGGAAAGTGGACTTATCGTGAAAGAATCTTCGTGAGCTAACTTAATCCGCCATCTTGATTCAAAATGGTGGTCATTTTAAAATTGATAACTCGTATATAAAACATATTTATGAATCAATGTGCTTAAAACTAGGTATATGTATAGTCAATATAAAAGCCTTAACCACTATAGAGTTTCTCCGTATCCCCTTACGGTATGTGTACGGAGGATATCCACTAATTTTACTTCAAATTTAATTAATTAAACAATAGCCTTAAAACAAAACTCCCTGTTATACATTTAAAATAAACAATTAATTAACAAATTAAAAGGAAATTGTAAAACTCTAAATCTTATTACTTCTTCACAGGTTGGTCATCTGATCTTTATACGTTTATTAATTTAGAGAAAAAAAAAAAGGGGGGGGGGGGGGTCAAAATTGCTTTCAACTTTAATAAGAATGTTCCTAAATTAATATACTATTATAATAAATAAATACAAATTTTTGTATATGAATAAATTATTAAACATATTAATGTGATTTGATTACATTTTTTTTTTTTGTAATTTTATTATATTTTTACTATTATTACCGTAAGTTAATGGTAGTATTGAATTTGGTCCGAAAATTCGGTATTGAGGTTTCACCTTATTCACATGTTTTAAGGTCTTCTGAGTCCAAAAGAGGTGGTTTTGAGCAATTGGTCATTTTGTATGTGTATACGGGGCAATCTTCTGATTATCATATCTTCTATATTAATAAAGATTGAACTACAAAACTCCGGAATTGAGACAGGTCTGGTGAACAGATGATTTTTTAACTTTTCGTTAAAATTAGGAAATCGGGAGAGGGACATTGAAAAACCAAACTCGGACCATATCACAATAACGGCTATAACGATTTTCTTCAAATTCGTACCTAAACACTTTATTGGATGACCTTTTTCATGTATAAGTTGGTTTGTTATGAAAAATTTATACGAGACCTATATAAATAGTACAACGGTATGTCCCAAAATTGCGCTCCTTTAAAAGGCTCCACAGATTATATTCAAACTCACCATTTTAAATCCCTTTTAGGTACTCGTTTCGTATATAATTGCTAGTTTCCAGTGAACAGATGAGTTTGTCAAGTTTTAGAAATTTTATTTTTACGACTGAGTGAAAATAATGCCTGGACCGGGAGTCGAACACCCGATCTTTGACTTACAAGGTCAAGGCTCTTTTCCGACTGAGTGAAAATAATGCCTGGACCGGGAGTCGAACACCGGATCTTTGACTTACAAGGTCAAGGCTCTTGAAAATAATGTCTGGACCGGAAGTCGAACACCGGATCTTTGTCTTACAAGGTCAAGACTCTAACAAGAGCTGACTTACAAGAGAGCCTTGACCTTGTTTCATCTACGAAACCCCTCCCCACGTCCTCCAAATTGGCTGGAAAACATAATCTCCCGCAAAAGTCTTGTTAATAAATTAATTAAAATCTATTCCCTAGTAAATGATATCTCAAACCTAACAGATTAACCGACAAGTGCTTGGTTACTTGCAAGAGCCACTAACCGGCCACCCTTAAGCCTCAACTCAAAACTCGCCCAGTGTCGCGAGAGGGTACTAACCCTGGCAAAATTATTTTCTTCAAGTTGCAATCCACAGCAAAGGAACTTTATACTGGCAAATTTGCCCTCTCTCTTCTAAAGACCTCCAAGTGTACAAACCAAGACCTAATGTTATAAGAAAATCAAGTATGTAAATCTGTATCATACAAATCATGTAATCACCGAGTGCCCTCTGTCGCGTGAGGCAATAGCCTGGCACCCGCAATCGCCCCTTAGTGCGAGTAAGGGTCTTCCCTTGGCGATATATGTCGCGGGTTGGATCTAAGCCTGGCGATGAATTCTGTAATTTTTTTTTTTTTTTTTTTTCTCTTTCGTTTTTCAATAAACGTCTCGGGACAGCCCACGTGGACTTCGGTCCTAGCATAGCTCAACACCGCTCTACGAGCGGTGAGCCGGGGCTGCTCCCCTGTTCAAAGCCTTGACCTTGTAAGTCAAAGATCCGGTGTTCGACTCCCGGTCCAGGCATTATTTTCACTCAGTCGGAAAAATAAAATTTCTAAATATGATTTTCTTCCAATCAGTTGATTGTGTGATTTTAATAAAAAATTGAGTTTGTCAAGGTTTGGTAAAAATCGGCAGTGAGATAATTCGATAACTCAAAAGCGGCTTTAATGATTTTCTTTAAATTTGTTGCATAAATTCCTTTCTACACGTCTTTATCATGTATTACTTGGTTACTACAGGAAAATTTATTTCATTTATTCATAAGCATTTTGGTTAGGAAGGCCAGTTACAGTTCTCGTTTACAAAAAACGGCTATAACGATTTTTTTTTTTTTAACTCGAAAAGTAAACTATATGTCGACACGAGCATGGCGTATGTATTAGTTTGCTCTCACAGGAAAATTTTTAAGTCAATTTTATGTCTTCTGATCACACTATTTTCAAAAATAGTATATAAAATGTGTAGTACTGAGTAATATCGAAGTCGTCTGGTTTTTACACACCAGATTTGTTTGTAATTTTATGCAATTTTATTGTGATGCTATTGTAAATTATTATCTACATATAATGTAATGATATGCAAAATTTAACTAAATGTAAATTGCTTGCAGGCAGTGAAAGCAACATACAAGCACCATATTTAATGTAATCGCCCTCCCCAAATTCTTCTTTAATTTTTTTCTAACATAAATTTCTTATTCAATTTTTCTCAAGCGATCCCTAAAGGCTTTTCGAGCCCTTCTTTCTAGTCTGTGCTATCAGTGTATGGTACATGTGGAACATTTACCACTGAGTAAGGGATTAGGCGGATCATTAAAACTCATTTGAGCTCTGTAGGATGGGTGATTCATTCATTCAAGTCTAAACCTATCTTATTCAGCCACATCACCCGTCAATTTGTTTCAAAGTGATATACATTTCGAAATTTCATACTGACATAAAAAACGTACTTATGAACCGATTTGCAGGAAACTCAATAGAAACATATTAAGGCGTCAACCAAATTTATTAAAGAACATAGGCCGTTATCTTGTTTCAAATAAGAACAAAGAAATCAACTCATCTCTTCCGACAAAACTGTTTTTTTTTTTTTTTTTTTTTCCAAATTGGTAGTGTTGATCTGCTTTAGTGTTGGAGATAGAGTAGAGTTAAGGTTTAAATATTGTCTTCTTAAAGAGACTCTCCGTGAGGATCTTTTTATAGGGCTCTAGTGCGTATTAAACGATTTTCAGAGAAAATCACAGAAATTTCTGAACTCAAGAAAAACGTTTTCTAGGACGATAAGCGCAACTTGGATTATTTTAATTGGAAAACATAGAACTCGTTAAAGAAAAATTTAATCTTTTGAATGACACGTGATTGTCACATTTTATCGCCAGAATAATTTTGCCAATGAGATTCAAACTGATGAATAAAAAACAATGTTTTATTTCTATTTGATTTTGCTTTTTTCTTTCTTTTATATACATAAGAACACAGCATTGTATACGTGAAAATTTTCGACCTTCTGTTTCCCATGAATTTACACGTTTTGAATCGTTCCGAATACGATATATCCATTTTTATATGTCTGTTTATATCATCTGGGATTGAAATAATGGATTGAACTTAACAAAACTTTGTACTTGGTTGATCTTGACAAAAATCGGTGCTGATTAAATTTTGGCATACATCACCCAATACATAAGTGGCGCTTCTACGCTGCAATTTGCCCAACCACTTCAGGTAGTTGGTGTTGCTATATGCGGGCATGCTTTTTAGAATTACGCTTCGACGTTTATCTTGTACTGGTTTTGGCTGTCATATTAAAAAATATGATAAAATAGCGCGGCATTTGTAAATCGATATGCAACAAGACACCAAAGTATGTCAAAGTGCAATTAAATATTAATTATTTAAACTTTAAAAACTTCTTCACACACCATAAAATTAATGGAAGCACTACCGGTTTCGAAAGATTGTGGTCTTCTTTTTTCAGGTGGATAATACGTGCTACTGCCTTGGACGCAAAAACAAGATTGCAGTATACATTAAATGCATACATAATGATAGATTGCTTTTGTCACCAAAGCAATAGCACGTATTTTGTACCTGAAGAAGGAAGGCCACGTCCTTTCGAAACCGGTAATGTGTCCATTAAATTTATGGTATGTAAAGACGTTTTTCAAGTTTAAATACTGATTATACATCAGTTCTTTATTTTAGTATTGTAAATATTAATTATAAAATTCTCTGCATTAGGTCATGATTCAGAGCAGCCACAAAAGTTTTTCTAACATACACAGACAGACAGACAGATATTTTCTAAAAATGGCTGAATCGGGTCTTGCAGCTCGAAATTTATGTAAATCCACGTAAAACCGAAACTCGAAAATCTTGACAAATCTAATACATTCTACGAATATAAAGAAGAAAAGAAGAATGTCTTTAAAAATTTTAAGCAATCTATATGAAAGGAAATTTTGACTAGTGCATTTCGACTAAATTATCAGAATAACAAAAATCAGATTGGTTAAAGATTACATATTTAAAAAGAATCTAAATAAAAAATAATAATAATAATAAATAATAATAATACAATAAATAAATAAATAAACCTACAATTATTTATATATATATATATATAACACATACTAAACCAAAGGCAAATTTTAATATATTACATATATTTAATTGTTCTCCTATTTATTTGATATTTTTATGACAGTGAATTAAGATTTTGTATTTTTTTTTAAAAAAAACATGTTCATATAGTTAGTATAGTTAACAATATTATGTCCTATCTATTTTCGGATATAGTAATTAAGTGTTAAAAAAAAAAATGAAGAAAAAGTTTCACCAAACATAATATTCGAGTCCATTTTCCAAAATTGTTTTTTCTCATATAACGATTGGAATCCCTTAAACTTCAAATCATGCAAACCTCCAAAAAAAAGTAAAATACAATAATGAAAGAATTTAATGTTATCGATTACAGATCTCTCTTTCCAAACGAAATCAATCACAATGCAAAACCTGAAATACTGAAATACGAACGAGAGATCTTCAGTCACTGAAATCTCTTCAGTAGAATAAAATACATATTTCAAGCAATGCAATAAAAAACCACTGGATAAGAGGATAAAATGCCTTTCATGTGAGATATAAGTTTTCTTGTAGTTGAAAATGGCATCCTAATGCTCGTAATATTTCTTCTCGTTTAACTGCATCTAATCCACCAAGCCGGATAGAAAAATGACTAGATTTCCGGATAATTTGCCGTCAAAAGGATTTGGCCAAATAATGATGACTTTTTTCGTATCAGGAAAAAAGCTTTTATGAAAAACACATAATTTCTTTTATTCTTGAAATATTTTAAATTTTTATTAAAGCATATTTTTCTTCTTTTTGTCGAATTCACGAGAAACTACTGACGTTATTTTCTAAAATAAATTGACGAAAGTAAGTATATGTGCATTTAAAACATTTTAAATAAATTAAAATTTAAGTTTAAAAAAATTAATAATCACTAATAACTTTTAAATCTCAAAAATTTTTGTTGTTCATGTAGTCTTGTTGTTATATGTAAATTCACATATAAATATTATCAAGTGCATTAGCACTTGGTAATGTTTACATGTTTCTTATGTCTAAAATCATAGTATAACGATTAATTAAACTTGCTTCTTAAAAAGAATATCTTAATTTCACGGTGAACACAAATTCCGTATAAACCACTTTTCTTGAGAATTTGTTATCATAGCTCAACAATGCATTGAGATAAGTAAAATTTTATCCATAATTTGAAATGAATTTTTTTGTTTTAATTTGCAAACTTCTTTGCTTTTATTTTAATATATAAATCTGAAAGTTTGTCATTGCATCTGTCCGTATCATTAGACTTTATCAAAAATTGGTACAGTTATTAATCAAGACAAAGAATAGCTGACACCGTATTTTTTAGTTCAATCAGGTAATTGGTTCAAAAGATAGTAATAAAAAAAAAAGCCTTTTAACTTTGAAATTATTGAAATTTAAAAGAAATAGCTGCGAAAAAATAAATAAATAAATAATATATTTTCAACATAAAAAGTAAATATTTTTGTACATTTAGAAAAAAAAAATAAACGTGAAAACTTTTTTTATATAAATGAGTAAAATAAAATAGAGAAAAACTGTACTAAAGAAATTGGGCAGCTTTAGTATAAAACCCCTTGGCGAAATTTAAAATTTGGTACTAAAATAGCTCGGGCTTTTCTCTCTAAGATCTTTACTTACTCAGCTGCCATAGTCATTTTAATTCACCACCAAAATAACAACAAAAATTTAAAGGCCGCAAAAGAGCTCCTATGCTAAGGCTATTGCAAAAGAATTTTAAACGATGAATATATTAATATCTGTTAGGAAATGAAACAGTTACTGCATGCCTTTATGTAAGAATAGATTAAAATAAATCCTGTCGTACCAAATTAAATTGTATTTTGTGCAGAATTTTATACCTATTAATTAAAAAACAAAAATAGGCTCCTTTTTTTTTAGCTTTCTGTTTATATTTTAAAAATTATTTTATTTAAATCACTTTAATTACTTTAATCTTTGCAAATTTTTAGAAAAAAAATTAACTTATAAGTTAAATTTAAAAAGGCATCTGTTTGCTTTTTTTCCCTTTATTTTATTTTCCTCCGCATTTCTGTGGCAAAGTTTGGGTGAATGTAGGAACTAGTATTCTTATTTATATATATGTGTATAATTTAAAATGTACCAAGATATCGGCGAAAAGAAAACATAGACAAACCTATAGAAATATTTTATTTCCAGAATATTTGGATAGATTTTGATTTTAAAAAACACTTTTATACATGTTTTAAAATGTTTCTTAATCTACTTCAAATTTTTTGAAGGGGATGTTAAATTTTTGCAGACATACTTTTTCACAAGTTTTACGACTCAAAAACGAAGTAAACAGATTTAATCTTTTTTTCGTCAACCAAACATGAACACTTTTCGACACGGCGTGTGTAAAACATTTTAGATCAGTTTTTGAGAAGTTTTATCGGAAAAGAAATAGAATATACTTTGGGAAAAATTCTTTTCATGTTGAAGTTGTTTTCAACAGTAGAATTCTTTAAATGTTCAAAAGCACTTCTACTATTCTCAAATAGCACTCAGCATAATCTTTTATTCGGTTTTTATACTTCCATGTTATTGATATATTATATATGTATACATTTATATCTTATCCATTTAGTATAATTAGATTAACTATAAAAAGATTGAAAGCAGTATATTTAACAGTGCTGCATTTACATTAATCGATTATTAAGCATAATTTGTGCTGTTATTATAAAGAATTTCATTCAGTGCATTACAATTTCGTTTCAGAATTATATTTTTTCAGAATTCATGCTTATAAGTGATTCGTTTAAACATAGTGAACAGTGATTCTATAAAAAGAGGAAAATTTCTCTGTATATGACGAGAATATGAATTTGTCTTTCAAGCATTGAACTTAATTTTTTTAACGCATTTCTTATAAGTTCGTATATAGTGTACCTTCACTTATTTCTAAGAATTTAAATGCAAACTTTTTTCAAAAGCTTAAGAACCTCTGTCTCAGGATCATACAAAATAAGTTTTCAAGTTTTATCATACAGCCAGGAAAGTTTTAAGTCGCTAGTTAATGAAAATAACAATATATTTAATGGCTGTTTAAAGAAGGCAGATGTATGTATGTATATATTTGTATGTGCATGTGATTTAATTTTGAGGATTTAGTTAAATAAAATCGTGTTTCTTTTTTATTATTATTATTATTATTATGCCATTATTATTATTGTTGTTGTTGTTGTTGTTGTTGTTTAAAGTGCAGGTATACATACATTTGAAGAGATCAGAATTGAATTTGTCAGGATACTTGACGCGAATACTTCATTTTAATAAACAGCAGTGTCTTTCATTTGCTAATATGATTAGTTTATTTAAAATATAGTTTATTTTTTTTACTCAGTTAATAATGACTGCAGATAGTGTGTTAAAATGACCCTGATCATGACAACTGTTTTTGACAAGCCAATAAAAATTTATAAAAATTTATTATTATTATCTTATTTATTTATTTACTGTTTTTTAATTTTAGGATTTTGTTAATTAGCATAAAAAATTAGTCAAGATAAAAGTGATATTTTAAGAAGTCACTGACTAATATTTCGTTTTATTTATTTTTATTTCATTTTATATATTTATTTATTTTTATTTCATTTATTTGTTTTTGTAATGGGAGTATTAAGATTAGTAGGCTAATAATGAATTAATTAAGCATTGAGAGGAATGTTAAATTCTCAAGCACTTAAAATTCGTGGAATTAAAAGATTTGTTTATTTTGAACGGTATCTTTGTTTCTAACGAAGCATAAGTAGTTTCATTTTAATACTGATTACTAGTCGCATTTATCTTGCAAATTGCATTTTTAAAATTTCTATGACCCTTAAACCACCGCAGCTCAGCATTTATAAGTAATTTCCATTTACATATCATAATGTAAGTAAACAACTTTGTGAGATCCTGTAAAACAATTAATTCAGCATAATAATGGTTTGTTCTACAAGAAGGAAAGTTTCTATGAATCTGAATAATGTATATTAATTTCATTGTTCTGTGTACAAATTAAAGTTAGTAAAATGTGCTTTAAACATATGCCTTTCATAGATCAAAATGCACTGAAAATCTTTTTTTTTTTTTCCTTAATCCATATATATATAAGCCAGTTGAGCAATTTATAATATTTTCAATTCAGAGCAAAACCTAGTGAACTCAAATAATATACATCAATTTCATAGCATTTTATAATTAATAACATAATTTAGAAAACGAACAGATGGACAGACTAATCAAAGTCGCAATCATTCTAAAATATTTATAGAAAATGTTAAAAACATTTAACACCAGTCGAAATGCAATTTTAGCAATTTTTTGTTAAAACCCCTCGTGTATTTAAATGATTTTGTGTGGTCTTGTCAACTATAAGTTCAATCATCAGCTGATATGGAAAATAACTCCAAAAATAATCCCATGTGGCTCTAAGATCGTTGAAATTGCTGCTTATCTTGCTGCCGGCATGTTCAATGAAGGAAAAACATCTCTTCTATACATCATGAACGCAATGGGACTATCGCTTGGGCCTAATGCCCATGCCTATGTAGAAAAAGAGGACGCAGAGCGCATCTTGATCTCTGACGCACGAGCGCAAGGGAGCACGCGCGAGGGGAGAATGTCACGTAGACCGCAACAGGTGGCTGTACTAGAAGCAAATGATGAAGCACAGGGTTCCTCTTATGGTCCTGGAATAGATGACTCGATGTAAGTAGGAAAAAAAAAAATTTAACTTAGTTTAAATGGTTCCCAAAACTTTAAACGCGTTTATCTCGAAACGGTGTTTTCAAAGTCGGTGAGCAAAATTTCTCCGAAACGGCTGGACCGATTGACTTGAAATTTTGACACGATTTTCTTAGATATTTTTGTCAGGTAATGATCGTAGGAATAAGGTTTCTGATAATAATTTCGATTTTTTCAGCCACTTTCAAGTGTAAATTTTCATGAAAAAAACGATTTTTTTGGGGGGGAAACCGCCATTTTGTCAAAAATCAAAATCCTACGATCATTACCTGTATTCATCTATCCTAAAAATAAATCTTTTCGTTTTTTTCATTTCAGATAATTTGGATCAGAGATATCTTGCTCACCGCCAGACACCTTTTTCTGGAAATCCTCTAGGAGATCTACTACAGGAACAGCGGAACCCAATATTTTTGTAAACTCATCACGGATTCTTAACATACATTACATTTGCTATATGTATATGTATTGTATATATTTCTTTAATAAAAGGCCTCTTCACAAAAAATTCACAAAAAAAACACGTTTTTTCGTGCATACAACTGGATGTAACCCCTTAAAGTGCAGTGACAAAGGGGTGAATGTGCGTTTCGCAAATATTGAGGTGATGAGAAAATAACAAATTTATGAATAAAATCGGAACGAAGTGTCAAATATAAAAAAAAAAAAAAAAAAAAAAAAAAAAAAAATTTAACTATATTTACATGAACAAGTAATAAAAAATACTCCTTTAACCAATTGGGATGACAGAACGGAATTCAACGATAAAAAATAAATTAAAATTAAAATTAAAAGATTAAATCAATAAACTTTAAAACAACAATGGAATGTTTTAACAATATAGTAAGTAGACCTGTAACACTAAAGCAACAATGAGATGAGCAGATATTTTAGAACAATAGCAAAACATCACAGAGTATAAAATAACAAAAGCGAAAGTAACAATAGACAAGTCTAAAGTATTTGAAGGGAATCATGTCACACCAACAATGGAAAGTTAAACATAATTCTACAACAATGAAATAATTAAAAAAGAATAAAAAAAAAAAAAAATTAATTTTAAACGATATACATATGAACAAGTAATAAAAAATACTCCTTTAACCAATTGGGATGACAGAACGGAATGCAACAATAGAAAATAACTTTAAATTAAAAGATTAAAACAATAAACTTTAAAACAACAATGGAATGTTTTAACAATATAGTAGACCTGTAACACCAAAACAACAATGGGATGAGCAGATACTTAAGATCAATAGCAAACTCACAAAATATAAAATAATAAAAGCGTAAGTAACAATAGACAAGTCTAAAATATTTGAACTGAATCGTGTCACACCAATAATGAAAAGTTAAACATCATTTTGCAACAATGATTTAAACAACAACAAAAAAAAAAAAGAATCAAATATAAAAAAAAAAGCTGGTGTGAAACAACCACACGACTTCCATTACCCACTATTACACATATTATATGCATTTATTGGAGATAATGTGATCAGAAGATATAAAAGTGACCTAAAGAAGTAAAAACCTAACATTTTTGTGGTAATATGAACTTTGTACACATGTAAAGACATATAAAACAAAGCTTACATATAGCGAGGTAAAAAATAAGAGGGAAAATGGTAGAGTTATTTTTTGAAACAATAATTTTCGAGATCTACCCAAACAGGGTAAACGTTAATTTTCCTCTAATAACTACGTGTGACACATAAGAAAAAAATGGATTTATATAACAATTTTCAAGAAAATCGTTAGAGCGTTTTTGAGATACAACTTTTAACAAAACTCAATTATTGACAGGAAACAATAATTACATACAAAAGCATATTTAAAAGTGAGTTAATATGGCGAGTTTGAAAAAAATCCGTACAGCCGTTTTTAAAGGAACGCCCTTGCGAGACCTGAAATTGAGCTATTTATACAGGACGCCTATCAATTTTCCTGAACTAGCCAACTATATCATTCGAAAGGACATCTAATAGAGTGTTTATACAGCAAATTTGAATAAAATCGTTAGAACCGTTTTTTAGATACGCACTTCCGGTTTCCGATGTCCCACTTCCGGTTTTTTAAATTTCACCAAAATTTGGAAAATTCATCTGTACACCAGACTTGTTTCATTTCTAAAGTTTCGTAGTTCTATCTTTATTAGTTTCTGAGATATAATACACACACATACACACTGACCAATTGCCAAAAACCACATTTTTGGTCTCAGGGGACCTTAAAACGTGTAAATCAGGTGAAATCTCGATATCGAATTTTCAGACCGAATACAATATTTCCATTACTTACGGTAGTAGGGTAATGGAAGTCATAAAAATTTTAAACGATATTCATATGAACAAGTAATAAAAAGTACTCCTTTAACCAAATGGGATGACAGAACGAAATGCAACAATTAAAAAAAAAATTAAAAGATTAAAATAATAAACTTATAAACAACAATGGAATGTTTTAACAATATAGCATGCCTGTAACACTAAAGCAACAATGGGACGAGCAATTATTTTAGAACAATAGCAAGGACATCACAGAGTATAAAATAATAAAAACGAAAGTAACACTATACAAGTCTAAAGTAACTTGAAGGGAATCAAGTCACACCAATAATGGAAAGTTAAACATCATTTTACAACATTGATTTAATTAAGAAAGAATCATATCAAATAATCAGCAATCGGAACGTTTAAATAAAAACTACTGCCCAAAATCAAACAAACATTTTAATGATAACATCGTAAATAAATAAATAAGTGTAAAATGGGCCAATCAACAAAAGTGATAATATAGTGTTACAAAAAATGATCATTTCTACATGTAATAAAATTATATTTGTGCGTGTGAATGCGTCCGTCTTCTAATAGGAAAACAGCTGATCACAGAGCTACAGAATTTTGCATGTTTTTTTTTTTTTTTTTTTTTTTTTTTCGATATAACACTACGCTGCAAAAATAAATAAATAAATAAATAATAAAATAAAATAAATAAATAAATAAACGTCGAGCCCTGATATTATTCCTGTTGATTTTTATGTAAAATGACCTCCTGAATCCGAATATGACCACCATTTTGCCTCATCACCCACCGTTTTCTCGGGACACCACCCCCTTCCCGAATTTTTATCACTATTCGGTAATTTTATGGCATTAATTTGATTTGTAGAATGAAAAAGAATTAATTTATCACTTAAAAACAAAAAATAACATTAATAACAGATTATAAATATATAAGAAATATAATACATAATTTCAGTGCCAACCCCCTCCCCATTCTAAATTTTCCTCTTGCCGCAAACGTTCCTGTTTTAGAATTTTCCAACTTTTTAGCCCCTCAGAAGATATTTAATAGTTTAAATAATCCTCCCCCCATCCCCCCCCCCCCAAAACAAAAATCAAATTTTTAGCCATAAAATTACCGGAAAGTGATAAAAATAGTGGGCCGTCCCTAAAAATCGGTGGGTGATAGGGCAAAATGGCCATCATATTCGGATTCAGGAAACCATTTTCATAAAAATTTGCAAAAATTGTTTTTGGGAAATTTTCGTGTCGAGTAGTGTAATTAATAGAAAAGCGCCAATTAATAAAAGAAAAATCTTTCAGTGTCTTCACAGTATCCCAAACTGCAAGGTTGACAAGAAAGTGACAAAAAAGAAATTTTAACTTACAGGTGTGTTGGTCGTTTTGAGGCGAACCGCTGATCACAGAGCGACAAAATTTTGCACGAAGGTTCATTTTGGTCTCTCCAAATGCACCACAAAACCCTATTTTCGAATGTTTTTTTCTTTTTTTTTTTTTTTTTTTGTCGTTGTTGTTAATTAATTACAATCTTTTTAGCCAGGAGGATTTTCTAGTGTTGCCACTTGCCATTCAGTGAAGTTGATAATCTGTCTCAAAAACGTTATTCTTAAATAATAGCAGCGCCACTTACTATCCAGTTAATACCTAAACTGAAATGTCCAGTTAAGAAGTAAATGTAAGCAATGAGGAACCGGCACCGATATAGCGTAGGCGCGTAAGACGTTTCCGAAGGCATCTGGGATCCGAAGCGAGATTTTAAGCGATTCTAATTAAATTGTTTTTAGTTTTTATTTATAAAATGATTTAAAATATAGTAATTAAAGTTTTTTGAAAATTCCTTCAAATACAGTGACTAGCGAAGTAGACAAAACCTGTAAATGAGTAAATAAACTAACACTTGAATTGACGCAATCGATAATAATAAAATACATTCCAATCAACGATTGAACAATATAACAAAACATGGCATTAAGAAATTAACTGTTAAGCTTTAAGATTATCACAATTAAAAATGATAATGAAAAAAATAATACAATGAAAACATATGGCATCACAAATCACATAAACTATAAAACAAATAAACACTTTACAATAATCATAATAATGAATATAAACAATCAACTAAGAATTAGAGGGAAAAACAGAAAGCAACTGTAATATGATTTTTCAAAAATGGAAGGCAAATAACGTTACTGCAACAAAGATACGAATACGGAGCTTACAACAATGTAACATCTTAGAAATGAACAAACCAAGTGGCAATGTCTCTTGGAATTTGTTCACATGGACTAAAAGAGAAAAATTTGATATGTCCTCTTTGAATGTCAGCAGGATATCATTAACAACCTATTGATCCCGCAATGTTAATCGTTCAATTATTATTTTTATTTTTATGAAAATTCAGTCATATTTTCTAAATCTTTAACTGAGGTTGAGCAAATAAGCGAATATAAGTTACAAACACTTTTGAAATCTATTAAAAAGTATTGAAAGTTTCCAAAAAGTCGCTGAACATTTTATTAAAGAACTGCAGACTCTGATTCTTACAGTTTAAATTTTGTCAGAAATTTGACTGAAACTTTGGGCGATATAATTTTTGGACAAATATAGAGCCTATTCTATATATTTCTTCGTAAAGCCTGTTTATTTATTTCGTAAATAACAATATCTGCAGCGAAAATGCTATTAAATATTTATTATTATAACTTAGTCGATATTTTCGATATAAGACATCAATCTTGTGTTAGTCTGAAGCCTTACTATATATATTTTTTATTCGGATAATATTGCGTAATTGAACTTTTGAAATCAGTGAAAATATAACGGAAATATTGGAAATGGCTATTAAAAGCTATTCAAGATAGTGGAATTTTTTAAGCGAAAAAAAAAAAAATTTATCGCTTGTTTTATTTTTGTAGCGTGTGATGATAAATAAATAAATAAATAAACTAATTCATTTTTGAATAATTTGTTAATCGACGTATCCATTAATTCCTAATTTAATCATTAGTCCTCCATATACATGCATTAATATTTTTAAGTATATCATATTCAGTCATCATAACATCGGTTTTAAATATATAACACTTATACATCTTGTAACGCATAAAACTTGCGTATATACGTTGTAAAACTATTAAAAATATACATGCTTACATGCAGTGTGTGCAACAATGAATTCATTCAATTCATGTATAATACACAGAACGGCTGCTTTGGACATTGCCTGAGGAATGTAGTTCTTTGCTGTTAATAAACACCACGGTGATAAACACCACGGATAACTAGAAACTTGGCTTAATTTTCTAAGATAAATAGTAATTGAGATAATGAAACTTTTCTCACGCATACAAAAGAAAAAAAAAATGTTTAGAACAAATATTTAAGTTTAATTCCTTTAAAAGAAAGAAATACATAAATGAAAATACATTTCCACATTCTGTATGTTTTATACATTTCAATAATATTCACAAATTATAGTATCTCGGTGACTAGTAATAAACATATATTCCTAACATTTCGAACCTAACACGTTTAATGAATCTGCTATAAATGTACAATATTACTGGTGTAGTATCTTAGTGCATAGCAGCAGGATTTTAAAACCAAAATATAAAAAATCATCATATCGTATAGTTTAGGAATTATGTCTCTTTTTTTATATAATGATATTTTTGACTTGTGAAATACTTTCTGAAAACGTTCATTCTAAACAATTACATATTTTTACTTTTTTTAAAAATAAAAGAAATTTCGATGTTTATTTCCAGAAGAATTTTTAAAAGAATTAATCTTTAATAAATTAACGATGTGTATTTACAACTAAATTACAGTTGTCTCTTGTTTAAAGTAGCTTTTGAAAAATAACAAGACTAATTTACTAAAATTCACTTGCAAATTGCATAACTTGAAGCTGTTTTCCTAATTCGAAGGGTAAAAATAGAAAACGAAATATCATTAAGTTTAGTTAAACATTTTAAATTTAGAGTTTATTAAATTCATTTCAAATAATTAATAAAATACTTATCTCATTTTAACATCCAAATAAAGCATAATTATAATTATAATTGCTTTCTAAATTTTAATTTAAAATATTACTTATTTATTTAGAATTCAGAAATTCAAGTGCACATTTTCCGATACTTATTTTCTTTGGTATGTAATATGAATCAGATAGAAATTGAACAAATAATTACACTTCTCGTTATTAAACGTTGATAAAAGATGAGCAGTTTCTTTTTCTTTTTTGGTAAATTTAATTAATTTTTTGAATTTACTAGACAGTGAAGCAAGTTGAATTCTAAAGCAGATTGAATATATTTAAAAATTACTTTATTTATTTATTTAGTAAATTATTATATTTCGAATCTATTTTTATTAAAATATCAAAAAACATCTAAAATTACATATCGTGTTTTGAATTAATGTTTATAATTTTACAGAGTTTAACAGTACTGTGTTTTCTTATCACATATTTCCCGGGAAAAAGAAAATGAAATTAAACTAAATAGCCTTTACTCTCTTTTATTACCTGTTACTTCGAATGAACAATGTACTTTGAAATTTGTTTCTTGCAATACGAATTAACTTTGAGTCAAGCAAGAACAGAAAAATTCTAATAGCTCAATTGATGCACGTCCAAGTTGATTCTATGGAATTTCATGTATTTTATATAGTTTAATGTTAGTATTTCTGGAAATTATCTACATCTTTTTCTTCTTCTTCTCTCTCTTTTTTTTTTCTAAATTTTTTGCTATTATTAAAATAAAATAAAATAATATAGTGTGTCACTTACATAATTTTCACTCACCCAGCATTTGATACTAATAACAGGTTCTATATATAAAGGAACTTTAAAAAGAGTTGAAAATAGTTTTAGAAACAGTTTTATTTGTCACGTGAGAGAGGATTATCCGCCATCCCTTTTCGATTGAGCGTATATACTCTTAAAAATTTTAGGCTCTTATTAATTTTAAAAGTTTAGTTTAAATAATTGTCAATTTTCACCCACATCTCTCTTTGAAACTTTTCAATCTTGATCAAAATTTTCTAAACAGTCCGATCCAATCCCTTATGATTGGACTGAGAAATCAGCAATCCCATGTGATCTCCAAAATACCGAATTTAAATTCCCAGAAGTATTTGATTTTACATTATGCTGATAAGAATCAAATACACAGCTCAAAACTTGATTTTCGTATTCAGGAGACTAAAAATGTGTAATTATAGCAAAAGATCAGCATTCAAATTTGGAATTCTAACTTTGGCCATATAGTATGAGAAAATAATTATCATTTCGCAGCAGTTTTCTTTAATTGTTCAAATTTAGTAAAATTCTTCCACCAATTACATTAAATAGAAAAGAACTTTTTTCCTAAATTTTGGTTAGCCATGTATGTTATTTATAAATATTATATACATCACATAGTGTATTTAAATTTAATACATTTGGAAAACCGGTTTCGGGAAATTTTGAGGTATATGATGTAGGGTGTATTGGAATATACAGGTTGTATGCGAATGAATGATTTAATTTTGAACCACAATATTTTAAATATAAATATAAAACAGCAGTGAAACAAAAGAGAAAAATTCTCAGAAAGTAGTTAAACTTCACCAGTTAATTTATAAACATTCTATGTGTCTACCTCCAGCGGCATGTGTAACTTTAAGACGAGAACTAAATTCGTCCTACACTTTCTACCAAGTGGAGGCACTGATGGTAGTGATTCTACTGTCCCGTATGCCGTATCCTCTATGTTTATAGATAACAATGGCACTGTTTGTTGCGTAATATTATTACATACTAACATCGAAGACTTAAAACTCATACAAGAAGCAGTGCAAACATCAGTACCATCAATCACCTCGCAGTAAGTAAGGGACGAATTCAGTTATCGTCTTGGTGCTAAGTGTGTACGCGTAGATTTTTTATAACCATTGACTAAACTTTAGTACTTTACGTATTTTTTGTACTTTATTTCATTATTTCTGTTTGTTTTATTACACACTATTACAGTTCAGTGTCGTTTTATTCTTCTGATATGCACTGTATTTTATTCTTTTTTCCTTTTACTTCAATTTGTGGCAAGTCAGCAAGAAAATGAAAGATGTTTGATCATAATTTACGATGATAACATTTTTATATTAATGGATTTTTTTTTTTTTTCTGAAATTATCTAAGCATTTCAATGCGTGTAAAATTTTATCTAATAATTTACAATATCTAAAATTATCCTTATTTAAGTTATTACTTTTCTACATGATTAAGCATCTGCATCTAAAAAACAAACCACTGTTTAAATATATTTGAAATTACCTAGATATTTTAATTTTAGCATTGATCAATTTTTATGGACTATGACTATATTTGCAATCGTGTCATCAAACGCAACTTGATCTTAACCTATCTTAAATTTCTTTTTATATTGGAACTGAAAATTTATGAAATTTTAGGGGAAGAATAGTATTTTTAAAAAATCTGGAGTTACTCCACTCGACTTTCCCAACATTGAGTAATGAACAGTTTTGTAGATAAAGTAAAGAAAGAGGAGTTGTTAAACAAACAAAAGAGAGAAAACCATAATAGAGTGTTTGAGTATTTTTCTCCATATATTACACGATATTTTATTTAACGCTACTGAACTTTGGTCCCATAGATCATAATGATAAAGACTTTTTCTTTGTGCCCCTGTAAAAAAACTGTAAGTGCTAAATTCACCAAAATCTATACAGTTCGTGCAACTGTGACCTATATCATGTGCACATTTTTTTTGCTCAGATTAATAAAGCGTTTAGATGCTATCGCACTTTTAAAAATTTGGCCCCATAGTCCATAATGATAAAGAATTTTTCCTGTTGTCCCTGTAAAAAAACTATAAGTTCTAGATTCATCAAAATCAGTAGGGTTCGTACTATAGTGACTTACAATATACGTACCAACTTTCAGCTTATTCTAACAGAGCGTTTAGACGCTAGCGGGTTCACTCACACACATACACACACACATACATACATACATCATCGTACAAATTGTGAAAACGGACTCAGGAGACCTCGAAACGTATAGAAACATCAAAATCTCAAATTCGGATTTTTGACATGATTACTTTCCTCACTATAGTGTTCGGAAAGTAATAAAGAAGTTAGATTCGATAAATTTATCTAAAAAGAAATTAGACAAAACAAGTCATTTATATTTTAGCCTTTTTATTTTGAAAAGTTATTTCTCTTAAAATAACTAAATGTAAGCTAAGACATAGCATAACTAAAATATAAGGGTATAATGTAGTGAGTATTTAAATGTACATTGAAGATAAAATTTTCTGTAGAAATTTAACAACAGAAATGTATCAAAATCTTTTTTTTTTTTTTTCAAATAATGCGATTGTCATTTAATAACATAATATTTTTTTTAAATAAAGCTTTTGAAGCGATATAATCTTGTTTTAGAAGCGAAATGGAGTGCAAAAAAGCCAGAATGTAAGCCAATCTGCCATAAATAAAATTTATTTTGTTGGCTAAAATGTACTTTTTTTAAGCAATGCGACAAAAATGCCGAAACAAATAAATAAAGTACATTATATATCAGACATAAAAAGTTTTTAGTAGATGAAAATAGCAATTTAATGTTCCTAATATTTCTTCTTGTCGAACTGTTTAATGAAGTACGGTAAAAAAAGTAAACAGACTTCGGGAATATTTGCTGTCAGAAGGTTTTGTCTAAATGGTAATGGTTTTTCGAAGCGCTAAAAGACTTTTCAATAAAATAATCTCTATTTTTCTTGGTATTTTTCTTTTAAATTTTTATGGTTGAATTTTTTTTTCTGTTAATAATAATATTAATAATAATAATTATTATTATTATTATTATTATTTCGCAAGAAGAAGAAAAATAATTCTAAATCTGCTTTAACATGTTAAGTATTTTGGCAAAGATTAAATACAAAAGCTTATAACTTAACATAAAGGTAAATTTACTTTTAACTTAAAACTGAAATATTAAACTTGATGGCCCGCAATTGCATTGTAAATTTTTTATTATAAATGGATACTCATTCAGGGTTTTCTCTAATATCATCTTATTAATAATAAAAACCTAAGTTTCTCGAAACTAATGTTAAAAATAATGTCATAGCTAACACAATGTATTTTAATAAAGAAAAAAAATAATGGTTTCCAATGATTGTTTTACAACTGAATAAAATACTGTAAAAAAGATGATGAACTTTTTTTAAGTTCGAGACTCATTACTCCATACTTTGCCCATACGATGAGATTTCTGATTCTCCATTTCCCTGTAAATTTTCCAATAGAATACAAACATTTCCCTATAAATTACAAATATTTCCTCTTACAATACAAATATAAACATTATAGTGTTCCAATTGTCTGCAGTGGTCACTTGTCGAGGGTTTTGTGACTTAACACGGATAAAATCCATTTAACGGAAAAACTTACAACACAACCGCAATAATGTATTAAAATTCGAGCGCTAGCCGGGCGCAGACCGACTAATATTAATGAAATTTAAAACTTCATGACTAAAATATTAAAGAATGTTTTTTTATGTGCTATATGATACATCGCGCTGACAAAATAAACTTTGTTTTTTTTTTTATAACTTTTTACGAAACAACATAGTTGAACGCATCATAACATTCAAAAGACGAGTTTATCTTTCTTTGTACAAGATTTTGAAAGAATGTTATAATAAAATAGAAAGTCTAAGTATATTCAAAGCTCCTTCAGTTCACAGTTTTTCTACTTTAAACAGATGGTTCATACATTAAACTTACCATAATTGAATATTCATTCATTCAAATGTCTAAGATAAATTTTGTATTTCAACATTCAGAGTAATACAATAAAATAACTTTATTTGTTTATTTTTATTTATTTATTTATTGACGGATTCCATAATATGAAACTTGCCTAGATAAATCACAATATACAGAAATATATTCTTTTAATAAAATCCTTAGAAAGATAATAAACATATGTAAATATAAGAAGGTCCATGTTAACATGCTATACTCATTTTTCGGAGTTATTTTTTAAGCATAAAAATCAAACTATCAATATGAAAGTTTAAATTTATCTGATATCTATGTAAAATATTTTACTTCTAAATTATTAAATATAATTGGAATAAAAAGTAAATGGGAAAAATTAAAATAAAGTTAAGTTCGTTACTTAATTTAGATTAAAATAGTGAAAACATTACACAAAATGTATATAAGTTACTCAAAACAAATATTTAAATACATGAAAGTTAAATTAGATATCTGGCCATAAACAACACAATTTTTATTGGCCATTCAATTTATTAGTTTCAATCAAAATATAAATAATATTATGATTTTTACTATTATTTATGTTATCTTCATAATATAAATAATAGTATATGCCTAAACGAAGCAATGCTAAAAATTAAACCTAACTCATGTCTTTCTTTATCGATTGTCCTTATGTATTCAAAACGTAATTTTTTAATATTTATCGTTAGATTAGTAGAGGCAAATTAATAGAGTGTTAGATTAATGGAGACAGTAAATAAATAAAATAAATAAATAAATTTAAATGCATAAAATCCAAATTCAATCTCTGGCGAAAAACATTTCAATTTTGGGAGACGCACATACTTTTTATAAATAGTTGCTCACAATTTAAATTTTATTTAACGCATACAAAAGGTAATAACAGAGAATATTCTTACATAATACATTATGTATTTATAATCAGTGTATAATTTCCAAATATATATATATATTTTATGATGTAATATAATTAAAATACATTTAAGTTTATTGTTAAATTTTGAAAAATGTACTAACCTGTGGCTCTAACAAAACTCTCTCCTTTATTATTCTATATAATAGCGCCACCTATCGATTAATATGAGAAAATATTTAATAAACATAGCGTTTTACAATAAAAATTTGAGATATACAATTTCGTGCATATCTAATCAATAGATACTAAGATTTGGTCATATCACAGAAAGTTAATAAAAGCTGCGCTACATGTCTTTCCATATACAAATTAAATCAATGTAATTTTTCCTAATACCTGTCTCCCTTACCATGCTTAGTGCATTTATACAGGGTAATCGGAAAATGTCCGGTCAAAATTTGAAGGGGTTAGAGGGGACGAATATAAACGAACTCGCAGCACAATGCGTGTCAGGAAATACCGCGTGATGGTGGTAAATAACGCTGTGTAAAGCTGTTGAAATATCATGTAACTTGTTCACCGATGTACACCCAAATTAAATCAAAAAAGCCTTTCACCAAAGTCATAGTTATGAACTTTAGTAGTTTTTGGCTAATGGAAAATTTTAATAGAATTTTTTTATGCCAAAATGGGCTAAAGTTAGAAACTATTATCCTGGTCCTTATGTATATCACGTTTTGTGCTATTATACGCTGTAGAAGCTGAAATATAATCTTCTATTAAATGGACTAAGACATAGCAGCACCACCTAGTAGGCGATATGTACCAAAAATTAATCAGCACAAACCTAAGTCAATATCTAACTGAATATAAACTTATACTAAATTTTGCTTATTATTTCGTAAGATACAGCGTCCACAAAATTTTAGCAGACAGATGAGTAACACATACACTTTCTAAATATCATAGCAGTATCAGATCTTGTTTGGAACATCTAAATGTGTAATCTATCTAGTACATGAGTCGAAAATTAAGTAATAATACTTTTTTCTTATATATGCAAAAAAGTAAAAAATTGGTGACAATATATATATATATATAATAAGAACGTACAGTAGAAATATAATATTATCAGTACGTGCAGAAAGATTATTTAATAACAGTATTCAAACAATTAATATGATCAAAAACCAAAAACCACCCAAATCAAACCAAAAAAGAAAGAAAGTAAAATCTAAATGAATTAAAGCAAATTGTAATAAGATAACAGCAATATTTGCATTCTAACGTTATCAAGGGCCTGGTAGAATGCAAACATGCTAAATAAATGAATGTTTTTATGTCACAAAGATAGCAAAAGCTGATTATTTCTTTGTGCACAGGCCCGAAACATCCATTGGAAATAAAATAAGAAAAAACGTATACCAAAATAAACTCACCACAATATATGAGAAACCAATAAATTAGTTGAAAAATTATAAGTGAAAAATCACCAATAAAATTTGTAATTATGCATCAATAATCACTAATGAAATGATCAAGAAATAAGCAACATAAAAATATCAGAAAAGTGTGTCACATGTAAAATTTAATAACCAGATAGCCATTAAAAATACAGTTAATGTCAACGCAGAAATGGCAAAGAATCATGGAGTAAATATAGAGATATCACAAACAGATTTAAATCAAATCCTCAATTTAGGATTGCGAGTATCAGTATAGTAACTTGAATAGTACTGCCCTCTGCAGTTGTAATAGAAAAGAATGTAAAAAAAAAAAATATATATATATACAGTTAATGGCAGTACATTAATGAAAAGGATCATGGAGTATACATAGAGATGTCACAAATATATATATATATATATATATATATATATATATATATATGCATGAAAATATTTCTTGTTACAACAAAACTGTGCTTCTAGGACACTCTAGTTATTCTGTTGGATCACTAATATTATAAATTACATTTCAAGAGGGAAAATTTAATTATATGTATAAAATACTCAAAATATAACAAACAAATTTTTATTGTTAAATGTTAGAATAAAAATAAAATAATCTTTTAATTGTATTATTACTTTTAGAGAAAATATGTGAAAATAAAATATTCACAAAATATGTTGTTTAAACTATTTGTAAAAAGTTACTCGTATTATAAATTGCATTTTAAGAATGAAAAAGTATTATTGAAGATTAAATTTGACTGCTACTTTACTATATGTATAAAATATTTAAAATATAACATTCAACTGGTTTATTGTAAAATGATGGAATAAAAATAAAATTAGCTTTGAATTTATTGTTACTTTTATAGAAAAATATTCACAAAATACGTTATTTAAACTATACATGAAACGTAGTTATATACATCAGAAATTCTTAATAATTAAATTAAAATAATAATGGGGGGGGGACACTTTTTTCTTCGCTATTCATATAAAGAAATATCTATGTCGAAATAATTTCTCACTTCCTATTTTCAATAAATTCACACATTTCAACACGTCATAGGTAGGATTTTCAGAAAGTATCCGTTTATATGTCTGTGCATGTGTAATAAAAATTTTCTGGAAGCTTTAGCTTAAAAAAAAAAAAAAAAAAAAAAAAAAAAAAAGATTACACAGAAATTCATGAAAATGTATATTTAATGTTCACTTGACATAAATCAATGCCTATAAACTTTTAGTGGCAATCTTTTAGTCGTTGTGCTGCTATGTATCTTTCCCTTTATGCTGCAGTCTTTCACTTTTAGGGTTTCTCTCAGCTCGTAATTGCACAAAACTCAATGTGTGAGAAAGTAATTTTAATATACAGGGTGTTTATAAAGTCCCGGACCCATTTTGATGTTTAATAACTCATAAAATAATAAAGATAGATTAAAATTAATAACATAAATTGTTAGATAGACTCAAAAAGTTTCATGACCCTTGTCAATGAACTTCCACGTGTCCCCCTTCGTCGCACGGAGAATATCAAGTCGATAGTCAATTTCACGCCAGGTAGCGGCAAGCATGTCAGCATCCACAGAGGCTATTGCGGTTGTAATTCTGACTTTTAGGTAATTATTCGACTGCCACTCGAATAAAACATCACATACAAAAGTACTACATAGAACAAACACATCAAAAGTACTACATAGAACAAACACATCAAAAGTAAACATAACATTGCAATAGTTGCCAAAAACAAAAGAGAGAAAAATGCAATTAATAAGCAGACGATATTTAGAAAAATACAGATATTTAGACTGGAAAATGAAATTATCTGAAATTAACCACACGCGCAGACGATATTTACAAAAGTAAAGATATTCAAACCTGAAAAGAAAATATATGAGTTATTCCATCAATAAATGCCATAAGTTTGTTTATATCTTCATTATTTTATGAGTTATTAAACATCAAAATGGGTCCGGGACTTTATAAACACCTTGTATTATAGTGATTGAATTTGAGCGTATATCAGCACGCATGTGACGCTGATATACTGTAATTTTTCCTATGTGCGGGAAGGATATATTTCAGCTTCTGTAGTGTATAAATGCCCCAATCTTGATATGTTATATGGCAATTATTATAAAGAATGTTGGCGTAATTTGTGTTTATATCGACCGACAAGTGATGCTGCAATTACTCGTCTTCTATTGTTCTCTACATGGCTACATTTCAGCATTTGTTAGTCAAAATTGTATTAAACTGTATATGTAAATACTTTATTGTGAAAAGCTAAGATTAAATATTTATTCGTGTTAAAGGGTAATGTCGCTCTTATATAGAATTTAAATATAAGAAATTTTTGTGATTGCCCATCCTAATAGTTTTATATCGAAAATTTTTACATTGAAATTAAAGTCTAAATTACTTTTTTTTCCCCCATTTCATTTCATTTATTTTACTTTACTTTTATATTTCATTATTTCAATTGCATTCTAAACATTTGTTAACGTCAAAAGTGTAAGTATCTGCTTTTTGAACTGAATTACACAATTTATTCCGAAATATCCTTCAAAAACATTTTAAACATTAAAATATTTTCAGCGAAAAAATATTGAATATTGATTTTCTTTTTTTTTTTTTTTTTTTTTTTTTTACTAATGTTAAAATTTTTGACAAAATTGAACATGTACGACTCATAAAAAAATTTATTTGAATATCGATTTCCCACTCTAGTTCTGAAGGGAATAAAATGAAAGAAACATGCTCAAAACAGGAAAACAAGGACGGGATTTTTCCAACAATAAAAATATTTTACTACGGGATTAAGCCCGTTTTCTAGGGACGATAAGGACACATCAAGATAAGAAGAGAATATCTAATATGAGAAAGAACTCTTTTCTACACGAAAATGTTTTAGAATAGTACTTCTTCTTTGTACAATCTCGGGAAAGGGATTTTTGATAATCAAAATTGCATAAATGCAATTTATCAACAGAAAAAAACATCCAACTGCAGTGAAATATTTGTAATAAAATAGAATGTTTTTCTCTACCGTTATATGTTTGCATCTGTACATGTACATGCGCGTATTTACCTTTGTAGTTCTAAAATGTTTAAGTTTCAGCCTTCTATGTGTGTTTTTTATAATTTATTAAAATATAAATAAAATGAGGTTTGGTTTTATTAATAAGTTAATTGCACAAGCAAAAAATCATTTTCGGTAAATTATACGAATGCAAATTTGAATGCAAAGCATTTTGAAATATTTCATATTAAACAATGTTTAAATAGTAATAAACGAATTGACAGTGTTAAAAAAAATTTAATTTTGAAAATACGAAAGCAAACTATCCAAAACAAATGTGGGAAAATAATTAAAAATGATTAAAAGAGGGGAAGAAAAAAGAATTACAGAGATTATGAGAAAATTAAAAAAATATCATGAAATGAAAATATAAACAAAATTTAGCTGCAAGATTTTTGTTTAATTTGGAAAACAGAATTTTGTTTTCTTTATATTGTTACAGGCTTATGCTACCAAACAATCATCGGAAATATTCTTTAAGAGACCACAAAATTTTCAGATAAATTCTAGAAAGATACAGAAACTTCCAAAAACTAAATTTCCCGATTTTTCTATTATTACAATGCAATGCAATATGGTTCAAAAGAAAAAAAAATCCAGAACTCATAGATAGTTCAGACCAGACGTGCGATTATTGGGAATCTTTAAGACTTGGAACTTCTTCAACTTTTATATTTTTTTTATAGATAGATATCTCTTGGCTGTGTGGCTTTATAAAATTGAGGTAATAACACATTCTTGAGATTTCCACATAACTCTTTACTAGAAATTTATAACTGTAATGTTCTAAAATTAGAAGTTTTTCTTCAAGATTAAAAATTTTGTTTGTCCGTCAAATTTGTCATGAATACATTTCAGATCACGCAATATTGAAGAGAATTCTGACGATAAACTATTGTTTCAAAAAGTTGTAACACTATGAAATAAACACGTGATTGCGCTGAAACTTTCAGCAAATACAAATTAGGCACTGCTATTCAAATTATTAGAATTCCAGAGTCATCCCGTTTGCGTGAACTTAGCATCACACTCTCAACTCTTACTAGATCAGTATAATTTAGAAAACTGTAGCGGGACGTTTAAAATAGTGCATGATTATTCACTACTGGTACACATTACATGAGACGTTCACGCTGTATGGATTTTTTATTGAAATTATTTTCCATGATGAAAGCAGACGATTTTCATCTCAGAGAAGAGTAACACTCACTGTCGAACGAAAGTTAATTGTGTGCCAACATCTGCAAAAATGCTTTTCTTTCTTTCATTTTTTTTATTAAAAATGAAAAAAATCAATAAACTTTAAATTATCACATATCTATGGTTCCACTTACTTTTAAAAGTATTGACGAGTTCTTTTCAAAGTAACCGATATTGAAAATTTACATCCCCGGGAATGCTACTTCCCCCCCCCCCCCCCATCTCCAGGAGAGAAAGCGATGTTCCTACATTTACACACAAAAAAAAAAAATCCTAGTTGACTATCACTATTATAAGTATTTATTCTTTAATTTCATATTGAACGATTAAAAATAAATTTCATTGTCTACATTTATGCGAAATTTTAACAGGATAACAGTGTCATCTGCTGAGAATTTGATCCCAAAATCTAATAAGCACCAATTTAAATCAAAGTTTAATTAAATATCAGGTCTGGTTATATTTCCACCATTGGTTCGTGAGACATAGCTTCCATAACATGTTTGATACACAAAGGCATTTTCTAAAAATTATCGTATAGTGTTGTTCGTCACATCCTAAAACGTGTACATCCACCGCAAACTGGAAGTCAAAATTTTTCCAAATCCAAAGTATTCTTCTTATATATATAGAAGAAAGCAATCATATTTCATTAAATTCAAAATGAGGGAGATTTTACAAAGCTAGCTTTATGCATGTTTATTTTTAAATCATTTACATCCTTACATCCTTAACCTTCCTTAGTTAACCATCCTTACATCCTTAGTAAATTTTATTAGGTAAAATACTTACAGAAAATATTTTTAATTCCACATCTTTAAAAAGGCACTCGTAAAAATGCGTGACAAAAAGAATTTCATTTTGTCATGTTACATCTATCATGCCATCAACTTTGATCAATGATTTCAAGAATTCTGTAGAAGTTTTCTTTTTTATTTTCAATCAGTTTACAGCTGAAATAAATCAAACCAAATTTAACATTCTTTCAAATTTAGAAATCGTGATTTCAGACAGAAAAATTTTAATAAATCTTCGTAGTTAATTGAGAATGTTTCAAGCTCAATGAGAATATCTGAATATACTGCATTAAATTAAAACTTTTGTTAACATGCATAGCTTTAAATGAAACTAAATTTAAAAAAATTATAATCGTATAATAGCACATATGGTAATAATGGATTAAAAGTAAATAGTATAAATTTTATTTGAAATTTTGAATATTACTCCATTGTCGTAAAATTCTACATTGTAATACTTTCAGCATATTTTAACAAATTTGTCAAAAATCCTAATAAAGGACTTTTAAAAAAATATTCATACGCGAATCAACATTCAGGTTTTTGGACTAACACATCGTTCAATAAGTATCGGGACTAATCCCCAGATAGCGTCGCAAATGAAATATTTCTGTGTGTGCAAAATAAACCTAACTTTAAAAAAAAAAAAAAAAAAAAAAAAAAAAAAAAATTATGATATTTCGATCGTTTGTTGCCGAGATATCAAAGTTTTAGCGGCCCTACTTTTGATTTTTTCAAAATGAGGGACAAAGCTGAATTTCGTTTGTTGTTTAAACATTGTTTTTTGATGGACAAAAATACTGTTAAGCCATTGCTAATTTTCAACAATACTTTTGCCGATCACACAGCAATGATTAATTAACTCATGAAATTCAGTTTGGTCCCTCATTTTGAAAACATCAAAAATAGAGTCGCTAAAACATTGATATCTCGGCAACAAACGATCGAAATGTCATAAAACTTCAAAGTGTATCTTTTGAAAGTTAGGTTTACTTTACCCGCACAGAAATATTTCATTTGCGACGCTATCTCGGAACTAGTCCCGGGACTTATTGTACGATGTGTTAATACTTTCACATTATTCATGAGTAAATTTTTATGTATCGAATAAAAGATATATCCTATCTATTTTTTTTTTTTTTTTTAATCAAATAATACGATTTTAACCTATTTACATATTAAGTTATATATTGAACACGCTATTTTGCGGTATAAATTATGAAGTCGATCTAAAAAATTATACATCTAAATTCTAACTTCTTTTTTTTTTATTATTTTCACAATCTGTTTTGTATCAAAAATACACAACGCTTTAAATTAAATTCAGTAAATATATCGTTGTTTCAAGTGTTTTATTGTTGTCATTCCCTTTTTGGTGTCTAAATTAAGAGTACAAGAGTATGTAGTATATTTATGATAGTATGTAGATAGCATATTAGGTTGTATATTATGTAATAGTATATTTGCAGAGTAATGTTTTAAGATTGAATAGAAAATAAATTATTGATAAAAAGTAGTGGTGTAAGAATTCCGTCTTCAGACCAAAAATTTGCTACTTTGGTTTAAATATCTGTAATGTTGTTATTGTTTTTTAATATAATTATAATAAGTGACTCAGTAAGGGACGCTTTATTAATTTAATAGCTGGTCTTCCTCGCTTCACTGGTCACTGTATGTAAATCAATCATTTTTATAAAAGGTCTCAAAATTTTAATCCTATAATTATTAATAAGCCTCGAAGAAAATGAACAGTTATCATTTCCTAAAAATTAAATACTTTTTACATAATTCATTTATAAAACATAACCCTGAAACGAAAACACTTTTAAACAAAATACATTGTTCTAAGAAAAGAGCTATGACCCTTTTTTGAATGCTTAAAAATTACTGCTTAGGGAAATACATTAGAAGCAGCCTACTTATCAAATTTGAAGTTTCTAGTAGCATTTTTACAATAGAAATCATGCACAAATATCTTGATACTAAGCCACATAAATAAGCCACCTTTTGAGCGATTGATCCCAAAATGTTAGCTCCCCTTAGCATCTAAATATTAAGTTTGTTTGAATTTCGTTCATAGGTTCGTGAGACACATCGTCCAGAAAATTTCTGTACACACCCAGACATTTTCTAAAAATGGTGAAATCGTGTTTAAGACATCCCAAAACATGAAAATTCGTCAAAAAACGTAGGTCGAAAATTTTCACGAATCTAATACTTTCGTCATATGCAAATATAGAAGAAAGAAAAAATATATGTTCTGAGGGCAGATCTTACTGGTATTTATAATTTATAATTTCTAATGATCATAGAAATTCTGAGACATGAAATTGGAAATGATTAGAAAAGTAATTCAATTTCTAACTATATCTTCCTTGTAATATAAAAATAACTCACAAAACTTTGACCGTTTTTAACCAGATCTGGTTCAAGACGCAATAAAATTATCTTTGCAAAAGGGATAAAAAAGAGTTATTGGGAAGAATAAACAAAATATATAAATAAAATAACACAGTAAATGAATGAAAAAATATCTTTCTTTTTATTCATTTTCAGGAATCTATGTATACCATACATTACAAATATACTAAAGCTCTGGTTAATTGCTTTTCTTAAAACATAACTAATTACAGAATCCACAAACCTATTTTTAATTGTTCTTTATTTCAAATAATTTAAATAAGCATTTTTTTTTTTTTTTTTTGACAGCTAACATTTTACCTGGACTATTGAATATTTTTATTATTATTTTATTATTATTATAGAGAGAAAAGCTATTCCTGCAATTATTGTATTATTAGTGCCATTTTTAGTATTACTAGATTCCATCATCATCATTCTCTTTCTTGTATTACTGCTCCATCAAAAGTGACCAGTTTAATGTCAAGTTTCGATGTTTTCTTTCGTCTACTTTTTCAAAAAGAATTATTTTCTATACATTCGCTGATAAAGAAAATAAACAATGGCGTTAGATTAATATAATAATTTTCAATCACTTAGTTTGAGACAGATATGTTTTTTACAGACGTCTTACACTGCAAGTGTATTATTATTACACATGGTTGAATAAATTTCATTTGAATCAAGTCTTTATAAAGAAATGATGTGCGGTGAAAGAACTTAAATTTACTTAATGAAAGTTATCTGTTTATTGGATAATAATTCAGCTCGCAATCCCCAAGAAAGGAAGTAAATAATTTCACACAATAAGTTTAATTGAGAAACTCATCACCTTATAAATTATAAAGACTTTTTATAAAAATTTTCTGACAAAGTTAAAAAAATATTTATAACTTCGTTTTATCAGTCTGACTATCTGCAATGTCACTTCCATAAATACTTCTAGTATGCCTTGAAAAAGTTATATGTTATTTTAATTCATTATTCCTATTTAGAAAAGCATAAATAGCAATGACAGTTTGTGTGCAGGGTTCACAAAAGCATTCGGGTGTATTATAGTTCATTAAAGATACACTGTAAAAAAAAAATTGTAAAATCACGGTATTTGACCGTAAAATTATAGGGGAAATGACCGTTTTGCTGCCTAAACGGTCATAATCCGTAAATTAATGTTTTAGACGCATAATTTAGGATAAAACAGTATAATTTTACGGGAAATGGCCGTTTTGCTAGCTAAACGGTCGTAGCCCGTAAATTGGTTTTTCGAAAGTATAATTTTTTGAATTTTTACGAGAAAAAGCCGTTAATCTACGTAAATTGCTCTTATCTTTCACCAAACCATTTTTTATGAGAAAATTTCTTCAAATGCTATCGTTTCAGTGGCATCAAGAGAGAATTCCATTTTCAAACTGGAACTATGATTGTTATTTATACTAATTGAATGTGTTTAATTATGCACGCATGACGCATAGAAACATCCATTGGTTTTAATAAGCTATTGTTTTCTTAATTTTATTCAAAAAATTTCCATTTGACTGAAACTGAGTAATTGATATCAATGAAATTGATTTTCTTTGTCTATAGACACGAAAACATTAAAAAAGAAAGCTAAAATGGTTTCTTGATTTGAAGCCAGATTTCTAAAACACAAACTACAACCTAATAATTGTTTTATCCACTAAACTCATTTTTTTAATTTATTTTTTTTTAAGCATACAGCATTCTAATTGCTCTTAACCCTGTAGTAAAGCCTTATAAAACGGAAAATTTTAATGTTGTTTCCACAATGCATTTTTTACAATATGCTAAAATAAAGTTTACTTCAATATAAAGTGAATATGTAATTAACCATTTGAAAGTAAGTCATATAACCATCAGATATGTACAGTGCATCATATATAGCAGGTTCTGCTCTCGAAATACTTCATTCCTTTCTTCATTCAATGGATCTGGATTTTGGGAATAAGGCCGATTGGCTGCTATAGGTCCTAGGCCAGAAGGGGAGTGCCCTCCATGGGGGTCTTTCTAAAGTGTCCTAGCCCGTATTTACTCAAGTTTCGAAAAAAAACACGGAAAACTCCGAACAGCTAGGCCGACGAGCGCGACCTGGGATCAAACCCGGCACCTTATGTCTATCAGCTTTCAGCGCAGAACCGCTCGGCCGCTGGTGGGCTCCCTTCAATTGAATGCAGCTTAAAAAAAAAAAAAAAAAAAAAAAAAAAAAAAAAAAAAAAAACTGTTTTGCTATTCTAAAAAGTGGAAATACGCCTAACACTTGATAAACACAGTTTGAAATCGACCTTATAATGAAAACTTGTTTGGATGCATAAGAATTAGGCTCTAGTTATTTCTTCTTTGCACCCACTACTGAAACCATAAAGATCGAAAACCATAAAAAAAATCGTATTAATTGGAGATACAAATTCTCTGTATTTATGTAAAAGATTTATTATTATTATTATTATTCAAAGTTTATTCTGCATCTCGATTAATTTTCAGAGATCTCACATAGTTTTCAAAAGTTTCATTTTGTTTTTGAAATAGGGTGAGAAATTCTCCCCCATTATTTACCTCTAATGAGAACCTTGAAATAAGACTACGTCTTTAGTGCTAGTGTTTACGAATAAAAAGGCCCACCAGCAGCCAAACGGTTCTGTGCTCAATGCTGGTAGACATAAGGTGCCGGGTTCGATCCCAGGTCGCGCTCCTCGGCCTAGTCGTTCGGAGTTTTCCGTGGTTTCTTCCGAAACTTGCGTAAATACGGACTAGGACCCCCCCCAAGAAGACCCCTCGGAGGACACTCCCCCTTAGGCCTGGGACTTACAGCAGTCAATCGGCCTTATTCCCAAATCCAATCCAGTCCGTTTGCAAATGAAAATGATTTCGAAAAATAGTTAGATTTTCATTTACAAAACTCGGTATCGTAGTCTTTGTAGGGAAAAAAAAATCTTTTGTTTTTTTAATATGAGAATTGACTGACTTCTTAATTTTGTCAAAAAAAGCAAATTTAGATTTTAAAATAGTCTTAAAATAAAATATTTTTTATGCATAGTTTAAACGTTAACAATTTAATCACTGTAAAAAAATTCTGTAAAAAAAAGCACTTTTTTTAACATAAATACAGCATAGGTTGCTGTAAATTTGTATAGCTAGTTCTGTAAAAATAATTGAAGATTTGTTACTTCACATTGTGCTGTAAATCGGTTTAAAAAATTTTCCAGAAGTCTTTTGGTGCGTATGACAAGATTTAACAACTAGTCAGTTCTGATGTTGATTTTATCCGTTTTTGTGAAGAAAAGTCTCTGTGATCCCAACGGCACGGTTGGCAAATCGCTGGGCTCTGACACAGGTGATTGTGAGTTCGGATCCCGGGCTACCAAAGACCGTTCGCTTCGCATGAAAATTAATAAATTAGCTTTTGCGTGTAAAAAATTAAATAAGTTTTTTAGTGTTGTGGATTTCTCCCTGCACGCATGTGTAATGATTGCAAGAAACTTTTTTAAAGCATTCGAGAAACTCAAACTTTAACTTTTAATTTTACGGTTAATGCTACTTTTTTTCCAGATTGGTTGTATGTTTCATCACAACGTAAAATTATTGGCGATACATCATTCATCGTCTAAATGCATTTTTACGGGCTTTGACTGGAATCTCTGCTGCCGGGCTTTGCCCGTAATTTCACTGCAGCATATTTTACAGTGTAATTTCTAAACCGTAGTGTAATATCTTATACTGCTTGAAACATAACTAACAAAAATAACTGATATTATTCAGATGCAGAAAAACAAGTTTCTTGTACGATACAGTATAATTATCCTTAATGTTACAATTCTATACAACAATATTCAGATACCCTTGAATGTTTTTGGAATGTAACAATAATATCCAAACGGGGTGATGAGGGGAAGTTCATTCAGTAATTCATGCCAAATAAAACTTTTGTCGAAAACTATATTTATAGTATATACTTTGGAAATATTTAAAATCAATATCTCTTATTTTATACTTTAAACTGTAATAATCTATTTTTTTATACAGAGTAAAAAGAAGTATTGTAAGCGTCACACTAGATTATTTTTAAAACAAGAAAGAATATTTTTTGTTCTTTTATCTTCTTTCTATAGCTTGCATATTAAAGAATAATTCTGTATTAATTTAAGTTTTGATTTCATTAAAAATACGGAAAGAAAATATCAAAAGCTATATTAACTAATTCAGTGTTCCAAAAGATTCAGCTTATAAGAATATCCATATTTTAAAATACAATAATTGAAATGTATCAAGTAAAAAAGTTAATTAAATGATATTTTCATTGTGTAATACCCAAAAACTACATCTCCTTGCTCAGATCCCCCTGGGAGGCTGTTTTCTCAGCGAAGGCCAATGACGAAATGCTTAAGTAAAAGCGTTCGTCATCAAAACCCACGTGACCTCGCACCCAATGAAATTTAATAATAAACTTTGTCATTCAGTAGCAGTCTTTCTTTCAGAAAGGTTCACAGAGTTTCGTCTGCGTGTTTATTTCTTTTGAAATGTTCTAAAGTATAAAATGTAGCGCCGCTTAAACAGCGCTGTTCATGCTTTTATTTAAAATTTAACTCTTGTACTCTGTATATATTCTGTTTCTGTCTTCATTAAATTTTGTCATGTGCTACACTTGATTGGAGAATTATTGTGTCCAATTATTCCCTGTCATCGTCTAGATTTAAAATTGGTTTTATGGAAATGCAAAAATAGTAAATCTTTTGTTTATTTTACGTGCTCTTCCAAGCTAAACTAGTTGCCAGAAACATGATTGTACTAATCAACATCTTACTAAAATCAATTTTATCATTATTTACGACCATTTTAACAAAATATGTTTAATCTCGGAACGGAACTCGAATGGTGCAAAAAGTCATCTTATCAGTGGAAAAGTAACTTTGGTTATGTATGATGGACGAAAACAATATGTTTTTACTTTATATATACAAACACATATATATATTTACAGTTTTTTTTTTTTTTTTTTTTTTTTTTTTTTTTTTTTAAGAAACGCTTGATTACGCTTAAAACTTTAGTATACCTAACATATACCTAACATTCTATTTATTATTTATTAAAGTTATTTTCCATGACGAATTCAGACGATTTTTTTTTTCTCATAGAAGTATAACACTAAATGTCCAAAGAAGGACGATTTTATGTTCTACTAACAATACCTTTAAAAATGCGTTTTTCTACTCTTTTTTTTTCTTTTTTTGGAATGAGGTTATTATTCTAGGTTATTGTGGTTCAACTATTCATTTTAAAGGTATTGATGAGTTCTTTTGAAAGATACGCATACAGAAAATTTTCTGCTCTCGGTTGGGGAAGAGAGGGGAGTTGTTCTTCCCTGTTCAAAATTTTCCTAAGTTAACTACTACTATTATAAATAAATGTTTTCAATGTTTCGTTAAAAATAAATGTTTCATTAAAAATGATTCTTGCTGCCCACGTTTTATCCTATATCGCGACGTTAAAAAAAAAAAAAAAAAGCCAGATAGCAATTCTACCTGTTGGGCTGCATGTCGATTTTCTCAAAGTTGATAGGCACTAATTCATGTCAAGGGTCACGTGTCAGTTTCTATGAAATTCTATGCATTAGTGCCTAAGATACACTTGCCACAAAATTTTTCTCATACGCGTACAGGCAGACATTTTCTAAAAATTGTCAAGTCGTATTCTAGAACTCACAAAACTGTAAATCCATCAAAAACAGTTACTCGAATATTTTTAAGAAAACAATGCTTTCTTCTATTGAACATAGAAGAAAGTATTAAATATATATAGAAGTCTATAATTTGTTTCGTCAATTTTTGGGGAAAATTTTAATTCACAACATTAATCAATTTATAAGGCATTCAAATATATAAAACTCTATTCCCTACATTTAAAACGAAAGAAAGAAAACCCATGAAAAAATTTTTTGAAAGAAAAAAATATGATTTGCTACTTTCTGATTAGCATGAAAATAATATTTAAAGAAACTAAAAAAAAAAAAGAAAAAAAAAAATAAGTAAAAGTATATATGTTATTACGATTCAAAGAATCTGTACACAAAAAAAAAATCTAAGATAAATCCTTTAAGTTCAGAAAATGTTCCGAAAAAATCGAAGAATTAAAACGAAAAAAGTTGATTTTTTTTTTCTTATTAACCATTCACTTCTCTTGTATAATGAAATGAACAGGACATAAAACTAACGGAGTTCAAAAACGCGTAATATCTACCTTTAAGTTTTTGTCAGATTTGTCAACCTTTTCAGATGCGTGAACCGAATGAAAAATTGTTCAGGCTTTAATAATTTTGTCTGTACTCCGAAATACTGAATAAAAACGAATTAGAAATATATCTGTTTTATTTTATAAACCGTATTTCATGAAAAATGCACCGAAAATAATAAGGAAATCCTTTCATAATAAATAAACTTTTCCTTTTCTTTTGAAAAAATAATATTTTAGAATCGATATTTTGTTATTGTCACGAGAAAGAAAGTCAATTAAACATTAAAATTGTCATTTGCAATTTCCAATTCCATTTTACATTAAACATACTGAAAACATAGCAGCAATTTATTAAATGTTAATAGAAATTTTTCCTATTATTGAGCATTGAAAACATCAGTAAAATAATATAACTGACTATTTGTCAAAATTCTGTGCCTGTGTGGGTTTCTGTATGTATGTGTGTGGGGGGGGGGTGTAAAATTTAATTTAAATAATAACAGATTAGATTATTCATTAGATATTTTAGTCAAAAATACATTTAATTCTTTACAAAAATATATTGTTTAACTTAAATACGTTTCTAGGCTAGGATACTAACATTTACAAAGGCAAAATAATATGTTTGCGATTGGTCAATCTCCCTATGAGCGTGACGCTAATTGCAACCTTTAGTCAATGATGACGTCACCAAATATGTGGGTATTTGTTTATTACGTGTACACACAAACACATACGTACAACATATGTATCATCATTAATTTCAACCTTTATCAATCCATTGCAGGATAAAGGCCTCTCTTAGGTGAATCTAATCTACCCTGTTTTCTGCGATTCTTCTCGATTTACTCTTCCAAACTTGACAATTTCATTTCACCAACGACACAGTGATCTCAGTTTGTATCAAATTCTATGCAGTAGGGTCAAAATACAGTTGCCACAAAATTTTTCTCACACACATTCAGACAGATATTTTCTAAAAATATCCATGTCGTACTCTAGAACTTTTAAAACGTGTAAATTTATCAAAACCAGCAAGTAAAAAAAATAATTTAAAAAAATAATAATTAAAAAAATGTGATGTACCTGTGGAGAAAACAAATGATTACAGTTTCAGAAAATTTGGATGATTTAATCAAGAGAAAGGGCCTCACAAAGTAAACGAGTGAATAAAGCTTTTGTCTATTTCTGGCCTTTATTTAAGCAGATATTCAGCTTGGCATTAGTTGATAGAGTTGGCAGATATCTTCCTACAAGATATCGTGCCAAATTCTCTCCAATTGGTGCGTTAGATTGGCAAAATCCTGAGCTGGTGTAGGGCTCATTTCATAATGCTTCGAACGTCTTTAATGGGGGAGAGGTCCGGCGACTTTGTTGACGAAGGTAATATTGGACAAACAAGAAAACAAGCAGTAGAAAGTACCTCTGGCACGGGCGCGCATTATCATGCAGAAATATACGATGAAGATGGCGGGATATGAAGGGTAACGCAACGGAGCGTAGAATTTCGTTGACGTGCCGCTGTGCTGTGAATGTGCCGCGGATGGCAACCAAAAGGGTCCTGCTATGAAATGAAATGGCACTCCAGACCATCACTCCTTGTTGCTGGGCCGTATGGCTGTCGACAGTCAGATTGGGATCCCCTCCCTTTTTTTCTGGGACGTCTCCTGCACACATCTTCGCTGATCATCGGAGCTCAAATTGGAGCAAGACTCATTAATGAAGACAATTCTACTCCATTCATTGACATTCCAGGTCGAACGTGCCCGACATTACTAAAAACGGGCATTTCGGTATGCAGAGTTTAATAGTGGTCGGCGCAAGGGGCTCCGTGAGCTCTACCACCTTTCTCAGAGCCGCTTATTAATGGTCTTTGAAGTCACTGAAGCACCAGTTGCACGTGGGATCGATGATAACGATGAATCTGGGGCTTTGTGTACCGCTCTGACGATTGATCGGGTCTCACGTTCTGTACTTTATCTAGGCCGACCGTTTCCTTCTTGACGCTGTGTTTGGCCATGATTCACTCATTCCTGCCAACATCATCTATAGTAGTGGTATCGCAATAAATCGCAAACAATTCGTCAATTAGACCAACCGGCTTCTGTGAGCCCAAATGCACTCCTCTCTTAAATGCTGACATTTGCGCATATTGTTCGCACACCTGTATGTGAGGCATAGTTACTGAGTAGACGGAATAAAATTCTCAAAGAATTTATGACCTGGAATAGAAATTTCTCCTTTTAAATATTTTGTTAGTTGCGCAATTAAGATGCGCTGCAACGTCACATATTTATACAATGGCACCCAAACTTTAAAATCTTGCCTTTTCCCCCAAAACCTCTATGCATGTTAATTTGTGTCCAATTTGCATTACTCCTTCTTGGTGCGTCTTTTTTTTCCTAGAGTGTATATAAAAATCTATGCCCTACATTTAAAACGAAAGAAGGAAAAACACTTGAAAAAAATAATTTCTGTAAGAAAAAATATGATTTGTCAATTAATGATTAGCATAAAAATAATATTTAAAGAAATGAAAAAAAAAAGTAAAAAAAAGTATAATTATATATATGTATATATATATGTTTTTACGATTGAAAAAATTTGTACACGAAAAAAATATCTAAGATAAATCTTTTAAGTTCAGATATTGTTCCGAAAAAATCGGAGAAAAAAAATGTAATAAGCTAATTTTTTTTATTATTAGCCAATCACTTCTCTTATGTAATGAAATGAACAGGAAATAATAACGAATTCAAAAATGCGCAATGTGTATCTAAGTTTTTCGCAGATCGGAAAACTTTTTCAAATTCGTCTGAGCATTAAGATGATTAGTCGAATGAAAAGTTGTTAAGGCTTTAATAATTCTGTCCGTACTTCAGAAATATTGAATTAAAATGAATTCAAATATTCTGGTGTGTCACTCACACCACTTTCTCTTGCATTGAAATTTAATACTATAAATACAGATCGGAGATTAATAGTTAAGATAACGAGTACTGTTAAGTAAACCTCTGTTAAAACAATTCAAATTAAGTTTCGGAAGAGTTGTATATGACAATTAGTTCTGTGTGAGGGGGGATCTATCGCCCCCCTGCAATCCCCCGTTTCAATACTGTACATGCTTTTATATAGAATTTAAATATGTTATTAAAATTAAAAGTTCACTTAAAATTATTCAGACAATTTTCACACGTAACATTCCTTGAAACTTGTCAATCTTGATCAAACTTTCCAGCAACAAACTTATATTAACTACAAAATACAACATTTGGATCTCCTGAAACTATTCGTTTATAAGTTACTCTAATAAACACAGACAAAGGTCAAACGTTAAAAAATTTGACTTCGGTATTCAGGAACCCTCAAAACGTGTAAATATATAAGAAACAAGCGATGAATATTTAGCTTAAAAACACACATTATTTACCATATGTCTATGAGGAATTCATTTACATTCCTGAGCAGCTTTCCTGGACATGGTAAAATATTATAGTAAAGCACTTCCACTAACAATAAAAAAGAATGTTATCGCTTAAATATTAGCATCTTTTGAAGATTATGTACAAGCCACATGATGCACATAAATATAATCCTATAGTAATAATACACGGCACAACCTGAAATGCACTTCCATCAATTTTCATGTATTTTCTTACTATAATCTTATTCTTTTGTGTAGCCCTGCAAACGAACGGTAAATGATTTTCATGTCATAAAACATCTATTTACGCACATAAAAAATATGTATTCGTTTCATTTGCTTTAGTGCAGCCTATAGATGTTAACTTCTACTTACCTCCAATTTCCCCCATAGACGTAATGTATTTAACTTCTCTAGTGTGTTCCTGTACACGAACTATTTTCTTGATCTCAACGAAAAGCTTAGTGTAGCATCCCTGTGTGATACATATTTATGATCCGAGTTTGAACTTTCTACTGTTATTTGTCCTTGAGTTATGCTGATAACAGATAGACACATAGACGCACACACACACAGAGACCAACCGCTAAAAACGTGATTTTCATATTCCGGTAACCTCAAAACATGTAAATATAACGAAAACTCACTTCCGAAAATACTACTCAAAAACCATACTACCATGGGTAAGAGAAAGGAAAAAAAACTGTTTTATTTTTTAAACCGCATTCAATGAAAAATGCGTAAAAAATAATAAGGAAATTATTTTATAATAAATAAATTTTTCCTTTTCTTTTAAAAAAATAATTCTTCAGAATCGATATTGTTTTTGTTATTGTCAAGAGAACGACAGTCAATGAAATGATTAATTGTCATTTCCAATTTTCCCAATTTCATTTTATACTTAACATACTGAACACAATTTACTGAAAACTTTCCTATTACTATGCATTGAAGTGATCAGTAAACTAATGTAATTGACTATTGCTCAAAACATATGTGTGTGTGTGTAGGGAGGGGAGGGGGTGTAAAATTAAATTTAAATAATATCAGTTTAGATTATTCATTAGATATTTTAGTTAAAAATACATTTAATTCTTTATAAAAAATGTATTTTAAACATAAATACGTTGCTAGGCTGGGTTACTAACTGCTACAAAAGCAAAACTAGTTGGCATAGGTGGACTCTGCTCAGTTCCCCATCATATTTATATTCTCAGAAATTTCTAGTGCGAGACATATTATAAACATGTTAAAAGAAATGAATTTGACCAAAGCTTGATATAGTGACAGAATGAAATCCCCGCCTAATAGGCTATCCACCGTTCACTTCGATATTTTTATCTTATTCTGACTTATTAATTTATTTTATCGGGGTCGATTCCGTTGTTTAGTTTTCATGCTACTATTTCCAATGCAATAATCCTCAAAATTCATATTTATATGAAAAATTTACAATTTCGCTATGTTGATAAAATCGTAAATTACGAATAATTTACGAAATTTTCCTACCAGAATATTTGTATTCAATCCTGTTCAAACATATATCATAAACGTAATTTTGAAGTTGTATAATGTATTTAGGATCCTCAAAATGGAAGTTTATGCTCAATTTTGCCTTATTCTGACATGTTAAGTAAATCGTAAATTCCAAATAACTTACGAATGTTTGAAATTGGAAAAATCATAGTCTATGATATTCATGCCAGTATCCTAAATAATATTTCGAAAGTGGTTTAACATCTTTACGATGAAAATATCCCTCAAGATTGCCGTTTATGTGAAATTTTGCTCTATTCAGCCATGTTAAGAAATTCGTAAATTTCCAATAACTTACGAAATCTTTATATTGGAAAATTCATAGTCATTAATATTCATGCCAGTGTCCTAAATAAATTTTCAAAAGTAGTCTGACATCTTTACGATGAAAATATCTCTCAAAATTGACGTTTATGTGAAATTTTGCCCTATACTGCCATGTTAAGAAATTCGTAAATTTCCAATAACTTGCGAAATTTCCAAAGTATCGTATTTATAGTTACTGATATTCATTCAGGCATCAAAACTGATATTTTAAAACTGGTCTGACATTTTTACAGAAAAAAGTTTCCATTAAATGCACGTTTAAGTGAATTTTTGTCCTATTCTCCCATGTTAAGAAAATCGTAAATTTCTAATAACTTACGAAGTTTTTAAATTCGAATGTTGCAAATGAATAGGGTTCTTACCAGTGTCGAAAGTAATGTTTTAAAACTGATCTGACCTCTCTGCGATCATTTGTTCGTGAGATATCGTGTACACAGACTAACAAATTAACGGACTGACCCACTAACAGACTAACACACTAACCCACTAACACACTGACACACTGACACACTAACAGACACCCTACAGACAGACACCATAGAAATTTTGTCATTTTCGGATTCCTCACACCTGAAAACGTGTAGAAAAGTCAAAAAACCGAGGTCGAAAATTTTCACGATTACCTAAGTTCCCCATACCTATAGTATGATGGGGAACTAAATAATGCTTGCGATTGATCAATCCCTTCACAAGCTTCGATGCTAAAGGCTGACCAGCCGTCTCGAAAATTACATTCGTTCCCAAAATTTTCGAACACTTTTGGGAACACCGGTTATAAAGTTATTAATATTTTATTATTATAAATTATTATATGCATAATAAATAAGCTGAAATAAGTTCTTTCAGGTACGTCTTATATAAAAATTACTAAAATTTTACAACTTATGATGATTTATTTATTTTGTCCGCGAAACTCGAAGACGCCGCTATATTTGTTCTCAAATTCAATTTAAAAAGTCTGGTCGCCCTACGGCTATTTGCCAACCATGATGCCAATAAATATACGGCTATTTGTTATTTATGTGTGTAAAAAGACACAGTGTACATACATACACTGTTCGGCATTGAAAATGCAACACCAAGAAGGAATGATAATAACGAAATGAAATTTGTTGGACACATACATTATAGTAGGAAGAACAACTTATTAAAATTTCAGGAAATTTGGAGTAATATGTACTGAGAAAACAGTACATAAAGCAGTGACCTCTGTGAGCAATAACAGCACATACCTGCCTAGGCATTGAATCGAACAGCGATTAGATGACATGTACGGGTAGAGCACTTCATGAAGCTTCAACACGATGCCACAGTTCCTCGATCGCAGTTACTGGTGAGTGGTGGGGGGCCAGTCGCTTTTCAATGATTAAACAGTCATTTTCATTGGTGAGAGATCAGGAGAACGCGCTGGCCAGAGCAACAGTCGAACGCATTCTGTATCGAAGAAGGTCCCGACGATACAAACAACTTGCGGTCGTGCATTATCTTGCTTAAATTTTGCGCTACGGAGGACTCGAATACAGGGCAGAGGGGCGGGCCTTAACTCATCAGAAATTTAATGGCCGCTGTTCAGAGTGCCAGGAATACGAACATGAAGTAATCGAGACGTGTATCCAATGGAAACCCATAACATCATTGCAAATGATGGACAGTATGATGATGCTGAATCCCAGCTGGCAATGTGCATTATTCATAATGCCATTAAATACGGATAAGTCAATCTTGATGCTGTAAACAGGATTGTGATTTGTCTGAAAAGTGACTTCACGCCATTCCAGCGTCCAGGTTCATCGTTGATCACACATTAATAGCGCCCATATCAGTGATGCAGTTTTGAGGGTAATCAGAATTTTGGTAGTCGCACACTGAGTCACCACCTGGATTGATGGCATGTTGTACCATTGGATACACGTCCCGGTCACCTCTTGTTTTCATTCCCGCCACTCTGAATACCAGCCATTACATTTCTGACGAGTTAAGGCCCATAGCTCTGCCTTATGTTCAAGGCCTCCGAAGCGCAACATTTAAGCAGGACAGTGCACGACCGCAAGTTGTCCATATTGTTTGGACCTTTATTGATGCCGAATGTGTTCGACTGTTGCTCTGGACAGCGCGTTCTCCTGATATCGCACCAATGAAAATGACTGTTTAATCGTTAAAAAATGACTCCCCCCCCCCACCAGTCGCCAGTAACTTCGATCGATGAATTGTGGCATCGTGTTAAAACTTCATGAAGTGCTCTACCCGTACATGTCATCCAATTGCCGTTCGATTCAACGCCTAGGCAGATACGTGCTGTTATTGCTCACAGAGGTCGCTGCTTTATGTACTGTTTTCTCAGTACATATAACTCCAAATTTCCTGAAATTTTAATCAATTGTTCTTCCTACTATAATGTATGTGTCCAACAAATTTCATTCCGTTATTATCATTCCTTCTTGTGTTGCATTTTCAATGTCGAGCAGTGTATATATTATATTTCTTGTAATAATAATAATAATAATAATAATAATAATAATAATAAAAGCAGAATCACTGAACTAAATTTAATTTATTAAACTTACGAGTATACGAATGAACTTAAACGAACTTACTTTAAACAAAATCCATTTAATATTAATTCGGAATAGATTATTATTATTTTTATTATATATATATATACATAAATTGGTGGTTCACATTAAAGTAAAAAGCAAAGAAAAAGAGGGAGAGATTTTAAATAAGGATGGGAATATGAATAAACATTTTATGAATAAACATTTTGAAAATGTTCTATGAATAATAATAAACGCTCATTATATATAATAATAATAAACGTCAATTAATAAACGTTCTATGAATAATTATTTTAAAATGTAAATAATGAAACAACAATTGTTTTGAGGGTAAAATCTGTTCTAGCACGACACTTCATCAAGAAAAGAAAAAATATATATAGCCTTAAATTCAGTAGTAAAATATTAACTTGTGAAAAAGAGATATATAAAAAATTAAAGCCCCTTAATAAATATGAATTACATAAATTTAATTTAATGTATTTACTCATTTTGATGAAAGTATCAATTTAATAAATGTCACTCGAATAAAATAAAATTTTAATATTTAATTAAAATTAATTAATTCATATTAATCATGAGTCAGAAAGGTATTACATAATCTATGTACATAGTGTCATATTTATTTCTGCTTTATATTTCTATACTTACCACTTGATAGAATTTTCTCAATTTTTTTTTTTCTAAAGTTTGCACTTCAGTCAATAATATTGATTGAAAAAAAAAGTTGATAAAAACTGTTGCTCGAAGCGGAAATTTACGTTTCTGCTTTCAGATACGAGTTAAAAAGAGGTTTTATAAAAGAAAAATACAGGAATTCTGTTAGATTTATTTTTCGAGAAAAGAATTTTAGAAGCTTTTTTAAATTGCTGCTTTTGATAGAGGTTTAAATTACTCGAACACTGCTTTCTTTCACATTAACCATGCACTTTTTTTTTTTTTTTTTTTTTGATAAAGCATACAATTTTAACAAATAAATCAAGTTTTAAAATAAAACTGATGAACTTTTAGTTTAAAGAAAATTTTAATTACCCGCGTTTGTAATGATCGATACATGGCGCTTTTTCAGCTTTTGTTGTTGGTAAATATAATAGCCACGTGTATTTATTATTGTTCTTTTTGTTATTCTACTTAATATTCGTACTATAATTCTCCTCCATTACACCACGGAAAATTGATTGCTTTTGGAAAAAAATATTTCAGTTTATTCAAAGTTCGATCGGAAGTAGATTTTTAACTGAAGTTGAAAAAATATTAGTTTCAAATCATCTGATTAATTCTTTATTTCCATTAACCGAAGCAACTGAAATTTTAAATTTGTCATTTGGAAATAAATGGAAGCTTAATTCTGGATTTCTTGATCCTTTGGAGTTACACTGTAGCACACAACAGTAAGTGTTATCTTTTTTACCGGATTTATTCATTTTTATTCAATAAATATATGTGAAACTAAACATCGGCAAGCAATGGCGGCTTGATGAAAAGCCGAATTAAAGCATGTTAATTGTAATTTCACCTTAGCCCACCAGAGGGCGAGAATTTCATTACAATCGCGGATCGTGAAATGAAGCAAAATTGATAGTTACATATGGTTATACATGGTACTTTCCAAAGGTAGGCACATCAAAAATATAGCAAGAAAAAATATCATATAGTTCAGCATACAATTCACATTCAAAATATTAGAATAATTACATTTTTGTTTTACAAATTGAAAATATCGTTTGGTAATTTAATGTCTTTTAATGCAAATATGCAAACGATATTTTTATTAAGAACTTATTGTTGATTAAACTTATTTATTATCTTAAAATTATAATAATTTAAAAAAAAAAAATTATTTTGAAAAGTCAAAATATTAGAATATTTATTAAAGTGGGTCAAAATATTAGAATATTTCACATTAATTATCCTTTAATTATCACCAATTCATAACTGGTGGCATCATTGATTAAATTCAGACGAATTTATTTAAAATCAGTATTCGTTTTGCAGTTTGTTTGCTTTTTAGTCTTAAAATGGCTCGTGTGAGTGATATTCCTAAATCAATTAAACTTCATATGGTTGATTTGTATCGGCACGGTAAAAATCGATGTTATGTAGCGAATTATTTACATTGTTCTCAATCAAGTGTTTGTAAAATACTAACATAATATTAAAAAAATGGAAAATTTTAAAATACAGCACATTGCATGAACATAAACGCACCTTAGCCTTAAGAATTAGAATGGTATAGAAGTGTAATAATAAAATATGAATAGGTGATACTTAATGCAAACTGTATGTGTATGAGTCAAGAAATGAAAATACGAGTCAAAATAATGAAAGACCAATATGATTTTTTAGAAAATAATTTTATTGAATTTATGACAAAAGTACATGTTGCATGGATTTAAACGCACATGTAAAAAATAAATAACTGAGGAAAAAATACTGTATTTAATACTTTGTAAAGCCACCATGGGCTTCTAGAACAGCCAGTAAACGCCTTGGCATTGACTGATATAGTGTCATAAGGCCATCCAAGCTGATTGTCTTCCAAGCTAATAAAATGGGTGATTTTAGTTCATCTTTCGTGTTAAACTGTCTTCCGTTTACGTACACACGGCGAACCAGAATACCCCATACGTTCTCCATTATGTTTAAATCGGGGCTTTTTGAGGGCCAATCCAGAACTTTAATTTTATTGTCACGGAACCATTTTTTCACGATATGTGCTGTAGGCACAGATGCACAATCCTGATGAAAAATATAATTTCTTCCAGCTTTCTTAACTGCTTGACGGCGGAGGTTCCTTGTGAGCATATAGACATAATCTACAGAGTTCATAGTGTCCTCCACGAGCTCTGATTCGGAAGTCCCTTTAAAACCTATGGCTGCCCACACCATGACAGACCCACCTCCAGATCGACGTTTTGAACAGTACATTTCTTCGGTTCTCAAATCGTGCCAGTAGCTATGAAATCCATCCGGGCCATCGAGATTAAACTTTTTTTCATCTGAGAAGATGACTTTTTCTCAATTTAGTCGATCTAGAATCCATTTTCGTGCCCATTTCAACCACATATCTTTGTGATTTTGAGTGAGAGGTGGTTTCGCCTTCATTTTTTTAAATTTAATGAATGTTGCAGCTTTGATAGTTCTCCATATGGTTGTCCGATGAACACCCAGCTTGTATTGAGCCTTTATCGTCGTACAGGAAATATTCTTATTCTTTGCAGCGTTGCATATTCAACGTTTGTCGTAACTGGTGAGCTTTCCTGTTCGCTTCATAAACACTTTTTTCTCATAATTTGCTCCTTTCTTTATATAATTTCTCCCAACACTCTCACTTCTTCCGATTCGGCGCCCAATTTCACGATTGCTAAAGCCTTTACTACTCATAAATTCGACTTTTATCCTCTTTTCTACTGTCAAATTTTTCCCTCTTGCCATCCTAAACAAACTCCGTAAATTTTGCACTCAAGCATTAAAACTATTTTTAAGAGATCTTTAGCAACACGACTGCCTGTGTTTTAATTTAATTCTAGTTGCTCTGTTAAATTTTAAACGCAAAATACAGAGTGCGTTTTATTTAGCGCAACAAACGAGAAACAGTGAAAAATAAGAAAATGCTTAAACACTCATTTACATAAGCTTGCATGAGCCTAAACATACTTGCTGAAAGAACATTATTCAGCTGTTAGTCATATGCAATAACTGTAAGTCACATTCCTTCCTTTAAATTTTAAAATATTCTATTTCTGTTTATTAGAAAAGGTGCGTTTATATTCATGCAACGCACTGTAATTGCCGAAATGGCGGCTAAAATCAAAAACATCTGCTAGAGATGACAGGAAACTGAAGCGTATAGTTAAGAAAAACCGTTTTAAAAGTGTGTGATTCTTGCACCGAAAATGGAAAGAAGAAGGAGTTGTAGTTTCTGCATCGACAACATTAAGACGTCTCCATAAATTTAAGTTTGAATTTCGTGTACCAAAAACAAAACCTCTCATGACTGCAAAACAAAAGCGTGTAAGATTGAATTGGTGTAAATCAAGACGTTTATGGAGCGAAGAAAATTGGAAAAAAATATTATTTAGGGATGAAAGTATGTTTTGTGTTTCATATGGTAATCAAGGTATTCGAGTTTGGAGAATGAAGCAAGAAGCATTTGATAAAGAATGCCTTAAACTTTAGGTAAAATTTGCTGTTAGTGTCATGGTTTGGGGTTGCGTGAACGCAGAAGGACCTGGAAAGTTATGCATTGTCTACGAAAAGGTTAACTCTCAGATATTTTAAGAAATTTTGTAATATTACATGATTCCATCATCAGAATATTTATTTGAAAGTGATTTCATCTTTCATCAAGATTTAGCGTCACCGCATACCTCGGTGTTAACTAAGAATTGGTTCAGCCAACGCAACATTAAGGTATTTCCTTGGCCACCAAACTCCCCAGACATTAATCCCATCAAAAACTTATGGGGTATAATGAAGAAAAACTCCAAGAAAATCCTTCTTCAAGAAAAACTGAGTTAGTGGCACGTATAAATTTGGGCTAATATTGATAGAAATGTTTGCAAACACCTTGTATATAGTATGCAAGATCGATTGTACGCTGTTATTAAAGCTAAAGGGGATACCACAAAATATTAACTACCATTTACTTCATATTCATAAGGTAATATTTTTGCGCAATATAAAATATTCTAATATTTTGAAACAATCAAAATTTGATTCTAATATTCTGATGTGTTTCGGAAAGCTATTGTATACCTACTTTATTGTATTTTATATTTTGTAAATGTTAAAATCTTATCTAAATGTTCCAGATTTAATTTATAAGAAATTTAACTGCATTTACTTAATATCAAAAATGAATAAACGGAAAATAATTTATTTCTTATTACTTTTTCTCAATTATTCTGATATTTTGAATAGGAGCTGTAGTATAAAACAATTTTCAACTGTATTTACCCATGTCGTCGTTCAACTTTCAGGGTATATTATTGTAATGACACCGCAGAATACATATTTATACATTATGTTTTTAATTGTGGAGCAAGAAATCTTCCATAGAGTATTTTTATCGCTTTACTTTAAAACTGAAGGCGTAAAAAAATGTATTTTTGCATAACACTGTATTACTAAATATTCTCGTGCGCATTATACAACGTGCTAATTGCTCAGTATCGAAAAAAAAAAGAAAGAAAGAAACTCGTAATGCAAATAAAAAAAGACGTCGAATATAATTTCCACTCATATCTCTTAATCTCTTAATGTATCTTAGTACTCTTCCGTGGCTCTGTTAATCAAGTATTTATGCTAATCATACCACATTCATTAAAAAACAAGCTTTGTGTATTTCTGCGCACTCTATGTCAATTTCATTGAATATTCTACTCTTTAAAAATAATAATTCACATGTAAAAAAAAATACCTCAGATCATCATATATTCCATTATTTTGTATAATTCATTATACAAGTAACTACTACATAATTACTAAATGGCAACACTGTATAAAACGCTAATTACAAAAACTCTATAAAATTGCACGCGTTTAGAGCTTTTACACGCATATCTGAGAAGTATGCTTTACTCGAAGTCTGTTGTATGTGTTAATTATTATAAGGATAGTATAGGAACAGACAACTGTTTACAACCAGAAAATACCCTGGTCCAGCATATAGTTGTAAGGGTAAGTCCCTGGGACTTAAACTGGCTTCTTATTTGTATAAGGACGATTAAGAGTTAAAGCTGAGATATTTAATGCCGCAGTAGAACAGTACAGTAGGTTATTGGCTACAGAAAGATCTGAGGACGATCCGGTGCATGCCATCATAATTTTGGTCCTTTCCACAAAGGGGATGACATCAACGCTTTGCTGACCCAATGGCCTGTGTGATAATCGAGCTTATCAGTTTAACGAAAACCAGAACTGACACACCTTCGGTCTTTTAACAGATTAGAAAAAGTATATTTCTTCCCCATCCTCCCCCACACAAACATTAACCCCAGTCAGTACTGCTTGACTTTCAGGGTTTTAAAGCGCATCAATTTTAGCCAATTAGTCCAATTCGAGACTAGACAATTAACGGAATGGTCAAACCACTCGGCCACGGAAGATTCAATTTCATATAATTTTATCGCATTGATCATGTATATCCACTAAATGCTACTTCATAAGTTAGTGGCTTGAACAATAAATTAATTTTTGCCTTTGATAATGTAGAGTTATCACACATTCTCCAAACGCTTCAACAACTTAACTGCCCAAGGAATCTTGCTGGAGTCATCAGCTCATATCTCTCAAACAGAAAAATCCATGTAAAATGGGGTAATGAATCAACCGATTTGCCACAAACAAAGGGCTGCCCTCAGGGTTCATGCCTAGGACCTATCCTCTGGAATATAATTGCTAACAAAATCTTGATCGGAATGAACTCTGAGGGTAATCAGACACGTGCCTACGCTGATTACTTCACCGTCATTCTCTCCGGGAAACGGAGGATTGATCTGGAGGACCAGGTCAAAGGGGCCCTCTCTCTCTTTTACACGTTGTTAACGGAACTAGACCTTTCCTTATCCCCATCTAAAACCCAAGCCTTAACTTTAGCTATCCCCAAAGCTCTTCAAAAGTCTCCTGTGATTAGGATCAATGGCGTCAGTGTTAGAAACATTGACCAACTAAAAATCCTGGGAGTGACTATCGACAGAAAGCTCAAATGGACTGCCCACATCAACGATTTAATATTAAAAACTTCATCTCGTTATCATAATGCAACTAAAATGATAGGGAAGAGGTGGGGTATCTGTACCTCTCTCCTCGAGACATGGTACAACACCATAATTGAAAAAATCATCACGCATGGTGCGGGCATCTGGGGAGGCCAACTGTCGGCAGTTATCAAAACAAAGCTTAACTCTGTTCAGAGACCCTTTATCTTGCAGATGTGTAGGGGCTATAAAACTATCTCCACTGACGCATTAATCGTCGTCACGGGAATTCCGCACGCAGAATTCCAACTTTTGTATAATTCTCAAAAAACAAGTTTACTTCAAATTTGTAATACAGGACTATCGAACTCCCTCTTCACAAATATTCCGATTCAAACGTATTCTAAAAGCTGGGAAATCTAGCCAGCGAAGGACGCTCCACCAGAACTAATAAAATGTAACATTAATAGTTTCAATCCCGACGCCACTGTGGTAATCTACACGGACGGCTCCAAAACAGATTATGGTATTGCGGCAACCTACTGTGTATATTTCAACGATGAATCAATTCACCAATGGTCTTGCAGGCTTGAGGACTTTAACTCGGTCTTTCAGGCCGAGATTTTTGTTATTCTAAAAGCTACTGAATGGGTGGAGGAAAATCTCCAACTACATTCCAACTTTAACATCTACAGTGATAGTCTCTCGGGTCTGCAAATCATTGCACGCCACAGGAGTAGGAATCCAATTAAACTTAAAATTAAAACAAAATTATTTAACTTAAAATCTTACTTATCCCTGGCACACAGGTTTTTGCCCACAGGGGTGTCGTCGGAAACGAACTGACTGACTCCTTAGCCAAAAATTCCACTGAAAATAGTCTAATTTAATTCTGCTTGCCTGCACCCCCTTCATTTGTTAAACAAAAATTAAAATCGAATCTTTTTCAAAATTGGCAAACCAGGTGGGATGTCTCTGATAAAGGAAGACATACTCACAATTTAATCCCATTAGCCACGAGTAATAACTGGACCCTATCCCCCAGCAACAACTGCTTTTCTTACGGGTCATGGCCCATTCCCAGCTTACCTCCACAGGTTCCATCACCGACGTTCACCCCGGTGTCCATGCGGCGAGGAGGAAAATGCTTCGCATAACTATTTTTAACTGTTTCTAACCTCCGCTTACCACATTAGAAACCCTCCCCTAGACCAGTTAACTGGCTAGATAATATTTTAACCAGATCAAACCTAATAAATAAACTTAACAAAATCTTTAATTTCTTAATGGAAATTACTAATGCAACAGATTGAAATTAATTAATAAGTTACTACATACTGACTCTGGCTGGACTTCAGGATCGCCTAAAAGTTTGTGTCAACAAGTGAGATTCACTCCTAAATATTCAAGTGTGTGCTTCTTCCAAGTTTCCAAGTGTGTATTTCACCTAAGTGCAAATAGAGTATGTGATCTTCGATACCTATTGCCCCTTGTCGCAAGGGGCGCTGCTCGGCAACAGGTAATTGATCTTCAGCATTCATCTTTTACAGTTTTTCAAAGCCTTCCATATGAACTTTAGACGAACTCCATGAACTTTAATCAACCCAGATCAACCAATTCTTCAATTACATTTAATGTGCAACCAGCATAGTGCCCATTGTCGCGTGGGGAGAAATCCCGGCACATAATCTTATTTTAACCTCTTTCGCCCTTTGTCGGTCTTGGGCTACAAGCCTGGCGAAACTTTGTATTATTATTTTTTGTTTGTTTGTTTGTTTGTTTTGTTTTGTTTTGTTTTCAATAAATCTCGGAGTAGTACCCTTTGTCTCGACATTGAATCGCTCAACATCGCTCCAAGAGCGATGAACTGGGGCTGCTCCCTGTTAAATAAAATAATTTACTAAATATTTATAAAAACTATACTGTGCTTCGCCAGATTACGCTGTACTATGCAATAATTTAATTTTTAATTCTAAACGATATACCGTTAATATAGCGTACAAATAAACATTCAAAAATAAAAGGTTGAAGATATTTAAAAATTATTATGTAGAGCGTTGTTGAATGACTTTTAAAATACGACATAGCAGAGAAATATAATACCTTGAACTGAAAGTAATGTGAAGGCAAGAGTGAAACTGTACGTGCATAAATTGAATGCTGCAAATATCCACATTGAAGACAATCCAATACTAATAAGGGCTTTTATATATGTTTATTTATTTATTTATTTTTATTTCATTTCTATTACTTCTTTTTTCATTACTTATTTGTACTTAAATTTATCGTTAATAATAAAAGTTATTCATTTATGCATCATATAAAAGTTTTGATATTTCTTATCTCAAAAGATATTGTTGAAAATATATATTGTTGATATTTTGGTGTTTCTACACGTTTTGAGGTCCCCTCAGTTCATTTTTTATATTTTTACAGAGATGTATGTATGTGTCTATGTATGTATGTGAGTGAACACGACAGCGTCAAAGTGCTTTGTTCAAATGAGCTGAAAATTTGTACGTATGTTATAAGTCACTATAGCACAAACTCTGTTGATTTTGGTAAATCTAGCACTTACAGTTTTTTTTCTTTTTTTGACAGGAATACAAAGAAAAGCTTTTTTATTATTACGGCCTACTGGCTAAAATTATTTGTAATGCGACAGCGTCTAATTGCTTTATCCGATTGAGCTAAAATTGCCCATTGCGCAGCATTAGTGTAACGTAAAACCCAATCAACCAACCAATGAATTGAGCAAAAAATTTATATATATATTGTAAATAACAGTCACACGAACTGCATAAATTTTGGTGAAACTAGCTCTTATAATTTTTTTACAGGGATACAAAGAAATTTCTTTTATAATTATGACTTACGAGCTCAAATTATTTACAGTGTGATAGCGTCTAAAAGTCTTATCCTATTCAGCTAAAACTTTATGCACATGTTATAGGTCACTGTCGCACGAACTGTATAGATTAGTAAATCTATTACTTATAGTTTTTTTACAGGGACACACCGAAAAACCCTTCACCATTATGGCTTACTGTTTCAAATTATTTAAAGTGGATAAAAACCACTGTTGCTAGATCGTATGATCTGCCTCTGGTCAAGAGAAAAACGAAACGTTCCCTTGTGTACTTTTTAAATCAAATTATGGTGCAGTTTCTAAAAGAAAATCACCAACATACTATTTTATTTGTTTTTATTAAGGTAACTTACATAAAATAGACGAATGACCAAGGTGAGCAAATATTATGTATGTGATAAAAATCGAAGTAAAATTGAATTTTCAAAATAAAACGTGATGTAATAGGATTTTTTTTTAATTAACATTCAATATATATATATATATATATATATATATATATATATACACACACACATATATATATATATATATATATATATAATACATAAAGTAAAGTTTAGCTATCAATTCCCTTGTATTTTTTAATCGCAGGCCTGTGTTATTTGATGGGCAATAGCATAAAATTAGGCAATGGAGAAAAATACTTAAACATCCTATTATAATTTTCACTTTTCTTTATTTAACGACTTGTCTAACTTTAATTAATTTATACAACCGTTAATTACGTAATGTTCGGAAAGTTGAGTACAGCCACTCCAAGTTTTTTATATACACCAACAGTTGGTTGTCATTCATTGATCTAGAGCTTCTGACAACTAATAGAACAATTTCTGAAAGTAGCATAACAATTTTATAAATTACGTCCGTCATAATGGATGTTGTTATTTCTATAATAATATTAGAAATACTAATAAGACACATTTTACTATAATCATTTAAAAGCAATTTAAGGTTTGTTGACACGTATTTATCTAATTATAAAAGCAATTTTTATTTAACAGACATAATTTTTCAGGAATCTGAATATTTGTTACTAATATATCTTTTTATGTAATAGAAATCTTATTCATACACACTTACTTAAACGTATTCAAAACAAACTTTTACTGTGTGAATTTTAAATGTGGCGAATTTCCCATGATTTTATCCTCGCATTTCCACGTAACATATTGACAGAAAAGACAAGAAATACTTTTACTGTATCCTAGAAAATCGAAATTTTTGTTCCGTCTAAGTGCATTTGCCCAAATATTTTCCTTAAGTCTAAAGGAAAAATAAAAAAGACTAAAGCATACGGTGTTTCCAAATACGCGAAGAATGATTTGGCGTAAAAAGGAAATGGAAAAGCATTGTGAAATAAAAAAAATCTAAACATTGGATAAAGACAGTGGTGCCTCAGGTAGTTTTCCTTTTCAATATGAAACTGTTTAGCATTCAAATTTATCTTTACTTGGCATAAAAAAAAATATTCTTTAAAAGAATATTTTTTTTTCACTTGTATACAAAACTAGAAATTAGAATACCATTCAGTAATTTTCCTTATTTACATTGAACTTAATGTTAATATATATATATTATACTGCTAAAACGGTTTTAGTATTTACATGCTTTACAGTTATTTTTTCAGTATATGATTTATATATATATAACGAATGTAAAATGCAAGTTTAATATGTCATAAAAAGAAATAATAGAAATAAAATTTTCAAAAAGTAAATAATATTAGAAACAAGTTAATCTTAAGCACCTAATTATTGTATTTATTAAACGAGCCTGATTTGTTGTTGATTTCGAACTAAATAAAGGAAGGGAGAAAGTCTCAAATTCATTTCTTATATTGTTGCGTTATGAATACAAGTAAATTATTACCAAAAAATTAAGAAAGTTTAATATGTATATATAATATGTATATATAATATGTATATATATTGTTACGAATTTGTAAATAATAGTAATTTTTTTATGTAATTTCATTCAAAAAAGACTAGTCGGCTTATAAAATGTTAATTTTCTGCATTTCTAGCTTGTTTTCGCATTAAAATAGCTCATTTTCCTTCAAAAACCCGTTAAGCTTCACCAAGGCGGGTAATGGCCTTGGCGCCAAATTTGACGAGTTTTTCGCTACTTTGCGATTTTTGGGGTAACCTTGGCAATAAAATCTTTATTATCGATATACCAATTGTCAAAGCTCTAACCCTATTGGCTGAGAAGTTACTGAAACATTCCACATATTCTACGAGGGTATATAAGCAGTCGCATCCTAGCCAAGTTAGTCAGTTTTAGCCAAGGAATTTCTGGAGAAAGAGCTCTGCTTGGCTAAGTCTCTCTTATTGATTGCAGCTTATTGCTGTGTATTAATGCTACAATACAGTTTATACTTTGAATGTGATGTTGCCAGCTGTTACTTAAGCTATGTTTTCTGGGGAAACTGAAGTTGATACTTTGTTTATAGAACTGTAAAAGTCTAGGTTATTCTGTAAATAAACTTTCAAATCTCTGTAAGATTCGCTTTTCATTCTCAAATAATTCATGAACCTCGAGTATACAACAACATACATATACATTTTATAGATTTTTTAATTTAGTGCCATGTGCCCAAAAGTTAAGCATAGTTCGTAAAATACATAAAGAAAAATAAATATTAGTAATATAATAATACAAAATTATTAGTAAACTAATTTGAAACCATTTATAGAGAATAATTTGTTGGAGAAGAAGCATTGTCTTTTTGCAAAATATTTTATTCGTAGTCATAAAAAACAAAAAGCCTGCACACGTAGCATGAGCACTTCATTCAGATTTCGTGCCACTAACTTTATATTTCAAAAATGAGTAATAAATGGAATGTTGGCATTCGGACTATTATATAACGTTGTGTTATTTATTCTCAATATACTGATAGTTGAAAGAATGCGGGTTAACTTCTAAAAAAGCGATATATTAACGAAAAGCAATACAAAGTCAAAAAAAAAAAGTCTTAGGAATACATGCGTGACGTGAATGGAACAGTTGTTATAAACAACCAGGATCAGAACTCACAACCGAAGCAGAAGTACGAGTTTCCACAGATAAACTGTTTAAATGATATTTCATAATGTTTGTCTCTTATACCAAACAAGTTTGAATTCGCCACAGCTTGTATCCTGCATTTGCATGTCCCTTTGCACATTTCTGAGTATAAATGTGTTTGTTCAAACTGAAATTTGCAACATTAGCACTGGAATTTGGGATTGTGATCCAATGTGACATTCAGTGATAAATCTTGTTTTAGTTTTAACACAGATTTTCATCAGATAACTGTATGAAGAGAACGTGAAACTCGTTCTATACGGGAAACATCGTGAAAATACAGCATTTTCCGTCGAGAGGAGTCATGGTATAAGCATGCATCTTACATACGATTGTACGATCTTCTGTAGATAAATCTTTAAAATAGATTCCATAATGTGGTCTCAATGCCAGATAAGTTTGAATTTACCATAGTTTGCAATTCCCCATGCATTTGCCTGTTCGCATGAGCAAGGATTATATATCAAAAGTAAGGATCCAACCCACTACAGTTAATACGCTAATCTAAATACAGTCGTATTTGTGTTAGAATCTGGAGTTCGATTTTAAGCTATTTCTCTGATGCATTTATGATTTGTATATTAGGTAAACTCATTAGAGATAAATTTATTAGAAATCGCTCCTAGCTCAGATTCTATGAAAACGTGTACCATACGCCCTCTCCCTCTCACTCATCCATCGCAATCCCCAAAAGGTTTAAATATATGATTTAAAAAATAATATTACCAGTGTGAATTCAGTCTGATGTAAAGCTCTTTTCCTACAAATAAATCATTTTTATGCTAAATTCCTTAGTTGTATAATTTCACGGCTAATTTTGATAAATTCTCGAACCTGATTGAAAATATACCAATATTTATTATTATCCACGAAATCAACAGTACCCTTCCTACATACCGCCCCCCACACACACACACACACAAATGAATTAGAAACCTCTTGAAAAACAATCGCATTAACCCCTAAACGATCCACCAATTAGAAATATATTTAGATAATAATAATAATAATAATAAATAAATAAATCTTTCTCACTTCTTTAATGAAACATCTTTTTATAAATTAGATATTGTAATAGGCAATGTCATGTTATATGACAATGTTTAAAAAATATTTTAAATAATTAAAATCAGATAATTACATGCATTTATTTGAATGTATAATATACGTAATTTTTTTATGGAGTTGAAAAATGAAAATGTCTGTAACGAAAAAAAAAATTAAAAATCTACATTATTAACTGAGTTTTCAATTGATACACGAACCTAAGTTATTTCATTTACATATAAGTTGAAAGGAATTTTGTACATGAAATAGAACAAAGCAATGTACAACTTATGTGTGCTAAAATTACATAAAAAGATTTTGTAAAAAGATTTTTTTTTTAAATAATTCTCTTTGATTTTCAACAAATTAAACATTAAAATGTAAATAGTAGTACTATTGATGTATCTTTTATCTTTAACTTTTTAATATTTGTAAACCACTTTACTCGGAGTTCGTCCTTTGATCTAAACGAGGAGAAAGGAAATGGTTGTATTCTTTTGTGATTAATTCGTTAAAATCATTTAAAATAGAACACTCTGCGTAATCATTTGTGTTAACATTGAAAATTCTTTTTAATTTTCCATTTAAAATCATTTTTCGAAACCTTATGCAGCGCAGTTTACTTAACTCTGGAATTAATGAACTCGGATGTAAAACTTCCTTTTTTCAATTCTCTTTGAAATATAATATCAAAAGCTAAATTAAAAGAATAACTTTACATGTATATCACATTTAAATTTCTAATTAAAGATTTCGCTTTTGTAAACTTATTTGATTTCCATGACTTTGTTAATAATGAGAAATTTAAAACTTTCATACTGACGAGAATAATGTTAATTTTTTCTATTTAATTGCGCAAGGAAATTTTCATGATTTCAAACGATTTAATTATTTATATCAAAAGTAAAGAAATAGTGTATTTTAATAAGTAACAATATTTTACGTTATAGGGATAAAATGCATTAAGGTGAAGAAGCTACAAAACAAATATTCCTAAATAAATAAACAAATAAATAAAATGCATGCAGTTTTGTCAAACTTATTCTTTATTTAGACCTTAGACACAAGTTACAGTCCTGATAAATCTTTGGATTACATCGTCCAACAGGTGACGGTGTTACACTATCCTTTTTATGATTTCCATGTTGTCTATATCTCAGCATCTAGATAAAAGTTTACAAAACATCATACGTATGAACTTATTATAAAAAACTATGCTGAATTAAATAGGATGCATGTAACCAATTTCAGTGTTGCTAAATTGCTGATTTCTGAAATTTGAATGATAGCTGTATACCAACTGATAAAAGATTAATCAGATTTTCTTGTGAAAAAAAAAATCAAATTTATATTACAGAAATTTCTAAAAATAACAGGACTGCGTCATTGAAAAATATTTTATTATGCATAAACGTGTAAATTTTGTGACGATAACATCAAAAAATGTTTTAAAATTTTTGAACATTTTAATTTGAAATAATGTGAAATTTCGTTGTATTGTTAAAAATGACATTATGATATAAATTGTTTTAAAAGAAAAGATTTTCAATTGTAGAAACGTACTTTTACTAATAAATAACTTGAATAATTATAAAGAAAGAAAGAACGAAGAGTTTGGAATTCTTGTGTGCGATATTATAGAAAAAGGCTATATATTTGTCTTGAAGGGCATTTATCATGATTTGGATTAAAAATACGTAAAATAATTAAATTCCAATAATTGTGTTAAGAAAATTTTTAGGAAATTAAGAGAAACCAATATTATTATTACATTGTTATTATTATTAATTAATTAATTAAACACATTCATTTAAGCTATGATGTAGTAAACAAAATTTTTCATATACAAATGTGGATATCTATTATATACATAAAGACTTTAAAAAAAAAAAAAAAAAAAAAAAAAAAAACATATCTAACTTATCGTTTGCTACTTAGAAGTTAAACGTGGATAAATCGCATTGATTCCTCGAACAAAGGAAGAAAAAAAAATTCTGGTGTGAAGCAACCACACGACTTCCATTACTTACTAATTCATGTATTATATGTATTTTTTGGAGATAATGTGATCAGAAGACATAAAATTGACCTAAAAAATTTCTGGTAAGAGAAAGCTTATACGCATGTAAAGATATATAAAATAGATTTACATAGCAAATTTAAAAATAGTAAGAAGAAAAAAATCAGTTTAGCCATTTTTCGAAACATTAATTTTCAACATCTAAAACCGATTTACCTAATCAGAATGACTTAATTTTCCTTTAATAACCACGTAATATATAAGAAAGAATATCTAAAATGGATTTGTGTAACAATTTTCAAGAAAATCATTAGAGCCGTTTTTGAGATACCGACTTTTGCCAAAACTTGGCATACTCAATTATTGACCAGAAAACAATAATTACATACAAAAGGATATTTAAAAAGCAGTTAATATGGCAAGTTTGAAAAAAATCCGTGCAGCCGTTTTTAAAGGAATGCACTTGCAAGGCCTGAAATTGGGCTATTTATACAGGACGCTTATCGATTTTCCTGAACTAACTAACTATATCATTTGAAAAGACATCTAATAGAGTGTTTATATAGCAACTTAGAAGAAAATCGTTAGAGCCGTTTTTGAGATACAGACTTACAGTACCACTTTCGGTTTCCGATGTCCCACTTCCGGTTTTCCAATTTTCACTAAAATTTGGTAAATTCATCTGTACACCAGACCTGCCTCAATTCTGAAGTTTTGTAGTTCTGCATTCATTAGTTTCGGAGATATGATAGTTAGAAGATTCCCCACGCACATACACACACACACACTGACAATTGGCAAAAACTACTTTTTTGGACTCGAGAGATCTTAAAACATGTAAATCTGGTGAAAACTCGATATCGAATTTTCGGGCCGAATACAATACTTCCATTACCTACGGTAGTCGAGTAATGGAAGTAAAAAAAGGGATGGGGGAGATGAGCCTTTTTATAACATTACACAGTTAAATAGAAGAACATATTTCTGATAGGAAATAAACATTTAATTGTTGAAAAAACAGATATAAAATAGAAACAGATATATAAATACTTTAGAAACTACAAATATAACATATATAAATGTATATTTGAAAGCATCTCATTTTTTTTTTTTTTTTTTTTTTCAATAAAAAGCCATAATTTAAGAAATACCTCCCCTGTTTTCCAAAGAAGTATTCTAATATTAATAACTAGCAAACTTTGCCCGCTTCGCTGGACACAGTACTTAAATGTGTTGTCAAAATCCTATATCATTATTAATTAACCTGAGTTAAAGTTCTCACTGTGTTTGGTAGAGATTTTTCTCGCTCGTAACGTGAGGAGTTCGTGTTCCTACTGCCTTCGGCATCAACTTACCCGATTCTTATTCCCCTTCCTCAGTGGCTAAGTTCGAAGTTTTGCAAAATCTCACCAAAGTACATAATGCGTACACCTAATCAACATCCACACACCAAAGTTTGCCATTCTAAGATAATTTAAGGCGAATTCAAACGGGAAAACGTGTTTTTACACGTATTTACAGCCCCCTCGACCTCAAGGGGGTAAGGGGTGAATTTTGTAAAATCCCGTTACATTAAGTGTCGGATACATATAAACAATTTACGCACCAAATTTCGTTACCGCAGACCCCATAGATTTCCCAAGACAAATTTAGCGCTAAAAGAGGGAGGGAGGGGTGGTCTTGAATTTGCTACTTCGTACCCCTCCCCCCCCCACACACACACAAAAAAAAAAAAGGCAGATCAAAAGAAAAAAAAAAAATCGAAAACGTGTTTTGGAAATATCCAAAGGAAGTCGCATGGCTGTTTTTAATATCTTTCCAGAATTTGCAAAATTTCCCACCAAAAATAGATTTTCCCTATCCCTTCCCTTAAAATTTGAAATTTAATAAATCGCGGATATTGTTTTAATTGTACTAATGTGTAGTCTACCCTTGAGCAATTTCTTCACTGTGAAGAAATTTGGAGCCGAGTTTGTTTTGCCTTCTATCCCCCCTTGGGGGATAACGGGGTACTTTTGATAAATCCCGTTACTTTAGGTGTCGGATACATATAAACAATCCAACCACCAATATTTGTGACCGCAGCTCCCGTAGATTTCTCGGGACAAATTTAGCGCTAAAAGGGGTGTCTCGATTTTGCCCCCTCATAACCCCCCACCAAAAAATAAAATTTAAATTAAATTAAATTAAATTAAAACTTCAAACCACACACACACACAAAAAAAAAAAAAAAGTGGGGGGGGGGGGGGTTGGAAATATCCTAAGGAAGTCGCATAGCCTTTCTTCAATGTTCCATTTTTAGTACAGTTCTACTGAAAAATCAGGAATTTTCGATATTTCCCATCAAAAATTGATTTTCCCCCTCCCTTTCCTTAAAAATCGAAAATTCCTAAATCGCAGTATGTATTATTTGTACTCATGTCTAATTTTCCCATGTGCAATTTCTTTACTGTGAAGTATTTATGAGCCAAGTTATGCTTACAAACGTGTTTTTGTCTTTTGCCCCACCCAGGGGGAACGTGGTTTAATTTCTGAAAAGAATATAGATATAATTTTAAGTTTGGTAAAGATCTAAGTTTCTGCCAAGCGCCGTTAAATTCCGTCCAGCCATTCTCAAGTGATGCCCAGACAAAAATAGAGTTACAGACATGCGGACACCATGACACACACACAGAGGCAAAATTTTCTGAAGTCACTTTCGGCTTTCATGGTGTGTGAAACGTGAAGAAATCGCAAAATTTTTTGATCCTAAGAAATTTACAGACAAAAATCTGATTTTATTAATATAGATATTTTGTTTGTGATGCAAGTTAAAAAGTACATAATACCCATTGAATACTAAAATACATCAAGCTTTGAAGCATTTTCTGTTTAAAAAACATAAAATACTAAAAGACATACAAAGTTTTGAAAGCTGCTTTTTCGAAAGACTAAAATGATTTTTGCATTATTGGATATAGTTTAAGCTCTTTTGTTCTAATATTTATTTCCCTTCTTCGATTTTTAGGTACATTTACATTCATATAATTATTTGATCATATGACATTATTAAACGTAGATTTTTGTGGGGTAAATCCACCAAAAACCGAAACTCTATTATTTTTTTTTTTTTTTCAAAACCAATACTTTCCTCTATCGAATGTCGAAGAAAGTTATAAATAAAGGCTTTTTGTGTTGTTTTATCGATTAATGCCAATTTTCTACACGGGGGAACTCGCTATGGGCAGGACATCCTCCATAGGGATCTTTATACTGGGTCCTAGTCTGTATTCCTGCTAGTTTTGAAGAAAACTACGGAAAATGGGTAAGTCGACGAGAGCAAATAAAGTCTTATGAATACATATTTTCCTTAAAGATGAGTTATTACAACCTTGGATTACAAATTCATAAAACACTAGTTTAGGTTTTATTTATTTTATTAAAAATTATTTTATGAAATTAGAAAACACTATATTATTATTATGTTGATTAAATTTTATTGTTATAAAATACAGAGGCATTCGCACATTTTTTAGACAATTTTGATGGAGTGTACTGAAGCAATTTCACTCATATTTCGAGTTTTATTTGTTCAGTTTGATAGCCCGTGTTCTTAACTAACATTCTACATCATAATTTCTATGATAATAATGCTTTTTATAATATCGTAAGAGGCATATTTTTCTACTCCTCTTGAACGGCTTTCCAGAGTCCACAAAGCGTTGTAGGTTGGTGTTTGGATAATGTTGATTTTAAGAGTCGAAAAACACAAAAATCCAACAGTGATACATCAGAAGATTTAGCAGGAATGTCAGTGAAGGGTATGGTTTTAATTCCCGTTTTTTGTTCCATTTTTTTTTTTTTTTTTTTTTTCTAGAAAAGCAATTGCAGATTGTGATGTGTGGCTGCTTGTTTTGTCTTGATACAGTTCAACCGATTGATAGCATTGTGGATAAAGATCTGGATTTTCATTTTTAAAAATTGGAATTAAAATATGTTCTTGAGAGTATTTAGAGTTGATTTTGACATTTTTGTCTTATTTATTTGCTTTTATCTTGCGCTTGTATGAAAAACCAGTGGCAATCATATATCCTTTAGAAAAACTTTCTTTTGATGCTTTGAGCCATGTAGAAAATTTTTTTGTCTCCACTTTTGTGATAATAAATTGACCTTTTTTTATTGCAACCACTTAAATAGACCCAGATTCATCTGTTGTTGCAACATTTTTCCATTTTTCCCCTGATAAATGCTTTTTATAAAGATTTCACTAAAAACTATCTTTGGAAAGAGCGGAAACCTATCCTTCCATTCACTGCCATTTTAAAAACGCATTTTTTGCATCTGAACAAAAATTCTAAACATCAGAGGATAAATAAAACTTCCAAAAATATAACTGTTGTGAAAATAAAATTCTCCATGCAAACGATTTTTTCTTACTGCGAAATGAAATCGTCTAAAAAATGTGCGAACAGCCTCTGTACACTTACTTAATCTAAAAAGTAGTAAACGAAATTATTTATTAACAAATATGGCTATTATATGTATATAATATGTATAATATATATGCTACAATGTGTATATACATAAAAATCAGTTATATGAAAAAACATATCAAAAATTCATATTTAAATTTATTTTCACGTATTTAAAAATCCAAAGTACATAAATCGCTATGATTCCTTAGAAAAACCTTTTTAAAAAAATGAAAAATTTTTAAGGCATTAGACAATGAAATAGAAGAATATATTTCAGATAGGAAACAGTCATTTGATTGTTGAAAAAAAGAAATAAAATTGAAATGTATAAAATATTTTAAAGATTACAACTTTTATATATATCTATAAAAATCCCAAACATTTTCCTAAAAATAAAAAGTCGTAATGTAAGAATTATATAATTTTTTTTTCTTCTTCTAAAGTATAGTATTCTTATGTTAATAATATTTTCTTAGTGCTACAGGCAAAAGAATATATAATACCCATCGAATACCAAAATATAGCAAGCTTTCAAGCTATTTCTATTCAGTAGAAAACAGCTAAAAGACATAGAGAAATTTTCGAAACTGCTTTTTCAAAAGACTAAAAAGTTTTTGCATTATTAGATAAAGTTTAAACAATTTCCTTGTAATATTTATTTTTTATTTTTACTTCTTTTCTTTTCATGAGTTTTTACGTACATTTAAATGCACATAATTATTTGATCATATGGCATTATTAAACTTCGATTTTTCACGAGGGAAATTTTGTTTTATCTTCCATTTATCTCTGTTTAAAAGATATATATAACTCTAATTTTATCAAAATTTGCATCAGAAAAAGATGCTTTTAGATATTTCGTAAATAATTATGGTTTCAAAAGAAATATGAGTTTTGAGATTTTTAATGCAGTAACATATTTTTCATCTTCAATTCCAAATTTAAAAAACAATACACTCCCATAAAAGAAAGGATAACTCTAATGACGGAATAAGCTTTGAATGCATTTTATTATTTTATTTTAAAATCTCTTAAGGCTTATTTTAATGTGCATAAGTAATTCTACATATCGTGTCTCAATATATATCCTCACAAAAAATAAGAATTGATAAGTATGTTAACCAAACAAACGCGTAATTGTGATTTTGCAATGTATGGCGTTAGCTTTCAAAGTTTTTATTATTCATTATTCAACACCCGTTATACGGTACATTTTAGTATAGTGCATCTAAAAAAATATTTTACGTAATTGGGCTGATTTGTATAAAAATCGACTTATTGTAATCACTTAGTTAATTTGTATATCCCTTTCCGACCCAGGCCGTTCGATCGTGCGGGTTAGACATCCACGATATCCACTTACATGTTTTGCATTTGGAACAGTCGTATGTAATGAAATCAGGAAATGAATGATCGAGCTAGTTAGCAGAAAGTGTAAAGTACAATTTTCAATCAACAAATATCGGTTATCTATACTAATCTATACTAATATATAAATGCGAAAGTTTGGATGGATGGATGGATGGATGGATGGATGTTTGTTACTCAATCACGCCACAACGGCTAAATGGATCTGGATGAAATTTGGTACAGAGATAGAGAATAGTCTGGAATAGAACATAGGCTACTATTTATACCGCAAATTTGATTAGATTTTTTAAAATTAATTAAAATATGAAAATAAAATCCGGTAATTGACTTACTATAAGCCATTTAAAATCTTAATTGTTGCCAGAAAACGTTTACGAGATATTTTTATTTATTTATTTATTGTTTTCAACATAAAATGAAATATGCTTTCACGCGAAAAATAAAAAATTACTAAATGTTAAATTGGTCGATGAGAAAATGACACTTTATAATTTTAAAATAAAATCTACAAATAAAATTTAAGTAAAAAATCATTTTTTAAAGTTAGAAGCTTTTTATTGTGAAGCCCTAAAAAGCATAAAATAAAATTTATTCTGGCAAAGACATGCTACAAAGAAATGAAAGTTTCAACAGTAAGAAAATTTTAGAGAAAAATATAGGTACTTTCCTTTTGCAAGAGATGAAATTTTTTTAATGTTCAAAATATTTTAAAAAGCTTTCGAGGCCAATATTCTTTCTTAGTTATTAGTTTTTCTATAATCATTCGTTAGGCCAGAAATTTCAAATGTCTCGAAAGCTTTTTAAAATATTTTGAACATTAAAAAAATTTCATCTCTTGCAAAAGGAAAGTACCTATATTTTTCTCTAAAATTTTCTTACTGTTGAAACTTTCATTTCTTTGTAGCATGTCTTTGCCAGAATAAATTTTATTTTATGCTTTTTAGGGCTTCACAATAAAAAGCTTCTAACTTTAAAAAATGATTTTTTACTTAAATTTTATTTTGTGCTTTTTAGTTACCAAAAAGGAAAAAGCTTCTTAAAACAACTAATTAAAATTTCTTAGGATATTTTGCAGACAACGGAAGATTTTCTTTTATCAATTGACATTTTTTTTTTCGATTATTTGTCTGCAAAAAAATAATATATCGTCTTTCGAGAACCGAATACGGGACCATCGCCTTAACAGCATGGCGCTCTAACCAAAAGTCTAAGAACTGTCAAGAAAAATCATAGAACATTCTAGAAAAATCTAAAAAATACTCATAGAAAAGGAATATTGTTCTCGAATGCATTTTAAATATTTGGAATATTTAAAATTTTTCATGTTTTGCAAAAGTGAAATATCTATATTTTTCTTTAAAATTTTCTTGTAGTTGAAACTTTTATGATTTTATTGCATGTCTTTGCAGTATTAAATTTTTATTTTAGGCTATGTAGGGCTCCACAATAATGAAAAACTTTCAGTGTTATTTTTATTTATTTATTTGTTTATTTTTATTTTTACTGAAATTTTAATTTTGTGCGTTTAGTAACACTCAAAAAAAAAGCTTCTTTAAAAAACTATCAAAATTCCTTAGGACACCGTGTAGACAATGAAAGATTTTCTTTTATCAATTGGCATCGTTTCTATTAATTATCGGCAAAAAAGTAACACATCGGCTTGCGAGGATCGAACCCACGAGCATCCCGTTATCACCATGACGCGCTAATCAAATGCGCTAACGAGCGACGAAAAAGGCTGTTTTAATTTACATTAAAGTGAAGGCGCCTTCTTTTACAGAATGACACAAAAACACGATGATAAAAATCCAATTTCAATAAAAAGCTTCTAAAAGAATAATATATATATATATATATGTGTAACTTTTTATTTTGTGCCTTTTAGTATCTAAAAAAAACTTCTTCAAAAAAACTCTTCAAACATTCTTAGAATACTGCGTAGACAATGGAAAATTTCCTTGTGTCGTTTGACATATTTTCCATTAATTATCTGAAAAATTTAACGCATCGATACTTCGGGGATGGAACTCAGCACCATCGCATTAGCTAATTGACGCTCTAACCAACTGCGCCAACAAGCGACTATAAGGACCGCTGACATTTACTTTAAAGTTGAGGTTCCTTATTTATTCGCGTGACATGAAGACGCGATAGCGAAATCCAATTTCAATAAAAAGCTTCTAAAAAAATTATTTATTTATTTATTTTTATTTAAATTTTTATTTTGTGCTTTTTAGTAACTAGATAAAAAGCTATTTAAAAAACTCTTCAAAAATTATTAGGATATTGTGTACACAACGAAATATTTCCTTTTATCAACTGACACCTTTTCTATTAATTATTTGAGAAATTAACATGATGCTCTAAACAACTGAGCCATTAAGAGATAGAAATACAATGAATTGCTTAATTTTTTTTTTTTTTTTTTTTTTTTTTTTGTAAGTGGAAGTGTCTTACTTTTTAGCGTGACAGAAAACGCGATGACAAATTCAACTTCATGTAATAAAAATCAGTTAAAATGGGTGAAAATATCTTACCCGAAAAAATGGAGATTTAACACTTTCAGGTCTAAACTATTTCAACCGCATATCTCCTGCTGGACTAGTCTTTTTTTTTAATACTTTCTTTTACTAATTAACACCTTTTCTATTAAATATCTCTAAAAATTACCATATTGGCCTTTCGAGGATCGAAGTCATAATCGACCGTTATCAACATGATGCTTTAACCAACGGAGCTAACGAGGAATGCATTGCGTTGCTTATATTTACTTTAAAGGGGAGGCACCTTGTTTTTTGGCGTGTCACAAAGACACGATGAGAAATTCCAATTTCAATAAAAAGCTTCTAAAAAATTATTTATTTATTTACTTTTACTAACATTTTTATTTTGTGCTTTTTGTAACTAGATAAAAAGCCGTTTAAAAAACTCTTGAAAAATTATTAGGTTACTGTGTACACAGCGAAATATTTTCTTTTATCAATTGACACTTTCTATTAATTATTTGCAAAAAATAACACCTCGGCCCAGAAAGGATCGAACACATGACTCTCGCGTTATTAACATGACGCTGTAACCAGCTGATCCATTAACAGATACAATGAGCTGCTTACTTTTATATATATATATTATTATTATTATTATTATTATTATTATTATTATTATATATATATATAATGGAAGCATCTTGGTTGTTTTAACGTGACAAAAAGCCGATGACAAATCCAATTTCATATAATAGTAATATATGCATATATATATATATATATATATATATATATATATAAAGCTTCTAAAAATATTTTTTTAATGTATATTTTACTTAAAACATTTTATTGTGTGCTTTTTTAATATCTAAAATGTTTTGTGCTTTCCAATATCTAAAAAAAAAATGCTTCTTAAAAAAAATCCTCAAAAAATTCTTAGTGTAATTAACTAGCAGGCAACGCCCGCTTCGCTGGTCCCTATTTTTAAATGAATCACTATAATTACTGAATTCTCAAAATTGCATTATTTTTTATCACGTGAAAAAAAAAAACAGAAACAAAATCTGATTAGGAAAAATATCGCACCGGGTTCTCACTGCCTTCGGAAAAAATTCCCAAAATGCTCTAACTCTTATTTCTATTATTTTCCCCCGACTATCCTAATAATTTTACAAATTCGAAAATATCCGCAATCGATTTGTAAGTTTCAAAAACCTCTATGTTCCAGTTTTGAACGATCTATCTCTATTTTTATTTTTTTGCCCCTCCCAATAATTTTAAAAATTCGAAAATATCCGCAATCGATTTGTAGGTATCGAAAACCTCCATGTACCAATTTTGAATGATCTAACTCTATTTTATTTTTTTTTTTTTGCACCTCCGCCCCTCCCCACCTTCCCGCCCCTCCTAATAACTTTACACTTTCGAAAATATCCCCATTCGTCTTGCAGGCCTCTAAAATCTATCTGTGCCAATTTTGAACGGCCTAACTGTATTTCTATTTGTTTTTGCCCATAGCCACCCTACCCGCCCCACCCCTCCTAATAATTTTACAAATTCAAAAATATCCGCAATCGATTTGCAAGTATCGAAAACCTCTATATACCAATTTTGAACGATATAACTCTATTTTTATTTTTTTTGCCCCCCCCCTCTCTCCCCTCCCCCTTCCCGCCCTCCTAATAATTTTACAAATTCGAAAATATCAGCAATGGAATTTTAAGTATCGAAAACCTCTATATACCAATTTTGAACGATCTAACACTATTTTTATTTGTTTTTGCCCATAGCCCCCCTACCCGCCCCACCCCTCCTAATAATTTTACAAATTCAAAAATATCCGCAATCGATTTGCAAGTATCGAAAACCTCTATATACCAATTTTGAACGATATAACTCTATTTTTATTTTTTTTGCCCCCCCCCTCTCTCCCCCCCCCCCCCTCTCTCCCCTCCCCCTTCCCGCCCTCCTAATAATTTTACAAATTCGAAAATATCAGCAATGGAATTTTAAGTATCGAAAACCTCTATATACCAATTTTGAACGATCTAACACTATTTTTATTTTTTTGCCCCCCCTCCCTCTCCCCTCCCCCTCCTAATAACTTTACACAATCGAAAATATCCCCATTCGACTTGCAGGCCTCTAAAACCTATCTGTACCAATTTTGAATGCCCTAACTGCATTTCTATTTGTTTTTGCCCCATAGCCCCCCCCCCCCTGCTGCCCCACCTGGGGGCTGAATTTCTAAAATTCCAGAAATTGGTTTTTAGATATTTGCATTAGCTATATTTTAGAGCAAAAATTTCACGTATATCTATTTTTTTGTTTGAGATATATAGGATTATGCGAAATCGCGTTTACGCATGTAAAATCACGTTTTGCCCCCCCCCCCCCCGCCCACCTTGGGGACCGAATTATGAAAATTCCAGAAATTTGTTTTTAGACATTTGTATTAGCTAAATTTTAAAGCAAAAATTTTATGGATATCTGTTTTTTTGTTTGAGATATGAAGGATTTTGTGAAATCACGTTTTGCCCCCCCTCCCCCCCTTGGGGGGCGAATTTTGTAAAATCGCTTCTTAGTGGATGCCTACGTCATAGAAAGAACATTGTCACAAAATTTCATGCTTCTAGGTCCAGGCGTTTGGCCTGGGCGATGATGAATCACCCCCTCATTCAGTCAGTCAGTCAGTCAGTCGGGAAGAACGATTTTATATATATACATATATAAAGCTTCTAAAAATATTTTTTTTATGTATATTTTACTTAAAACATTTTATTTTGTGCTTTTTTAATATCTAAAATGTTTTGTGCTTTCCAATATCTAAAAAAAAAATGCTTCTTAAAAAAACTCCTCAAAAAATTCTTAGTGTGAGCAACGAAAATTTTCTTGTATCAATTGACAACATTTCTACAAATTATATTGAAAAATTAACACGCTAAACCTTCCAGGTATCGAACTCACAACCATTGCGTTACTAACGTGACGCGCTTACCAACTGAGCCACAGACCGACAAACGATATAGCTTATATTTACTTTAAAATGTAGGCGCCTTGTTTACTAGCGTGACACGAAGACACGATGACCAAGTCAATTTCAATTAAAAACCTTCTAAAAAGACACTTAAAATGTACAAAAAAGCCAAGCTCAAAGAAAGAGAATTGATTAAAGTTGTGTCTAAAAAGGGTGTGATATCAAATTCCCAAGATTACATTCAAATACTTATTTAATATTCCCTTTTAACTAAATTTTCACATGTGAATCAAGTGCCTTATGATATGTTGATAGAAATCCTTCTTTCCTGTACTAAATACATCATAGCGTGTTTCTGAAAAATATTATTATTTTTATTTATGTATGATGGGCTTGGCGGCCATCTTTCAAAGTTTTACGTTAGTTTGAATTCTATCAATCTCATCAATTATAGGATGAGTTGGTTGATTGGTTGGTTAATTGAGTTTTATATCGCACTAGTGCTGCGCAATGGGAAATGATTATAGGATGGGAGGATGGGAGTGCGCCAAACTTAACACTCTTAAAACTTAAATTGATTCAACTTGTGTGCTTAACGGGGCTTTTGCGATGTTTTTAATGCATTTTTTTTTCTTTTTTATTCTGAATATTTCAACCCCTGTTGAATGGAATAACCATATTATTTTTACGAGATATTTATTCCAAGAAGCTAAATTCAAATTGGGTAAATATAACGGGGGGTGGAAGCTTCTATGCTTTCCCCCCCCCTCTCCTTCATGTTTTTACGTTAATTTAAATTTTTATATTCTTTTATTCCCGGCATTTATAGGATGGAAGTGCACTTAATACTAAATACTTATAAGAAATCATGTTATCGAAATATTTCCGTCACTGCTGAATGGAATAGCAAAATTAATTTTATATGAGATATATTTTAAGAAACTTCTTTCAAATTGTGTGAATGTTTATTCATTACTTGAAAGATGGCCGCCAAGCCCATCATACATAAATAAAAATAATAATATTTTTCAGAAACACGCTATAATGTATTTAGTACAGGAAAGAAGGATTTCTATCAACATATCATAAGGCACTTGATTCACGTGTGGAAATTTAGTTAAAAGGGAATATTAAATAAGTATTTGAATGTAAGCTTGGGAATTTGATATCACACCCTTTTTAGACACAACTTTAATCAATTCTCTTTCTTTGAGCTTGGCTTTTTTGTACATTTTAAGTGTCTTTTTTGTAGATATCATTTATTTTTTTAAAATAGTTTTTATATTTACTGGAATTAGCCTGATACTTTACATCAGATATGTCCTGGATTTCAACTCAGCTTTCGTGCGATGTTGTTCTTTGCGTTAAACTGTATTACAAATAAGTTTTCTTTGCGTTAAACTTTCCATAAATCTGGTTGCTAGACATTATCCATGGGTTTTCTATGCAGACTAGTATGTCGTGTCCATTACAAAACTTTCTTCTACATTTTCCTATACATATTAACGCAGCACAAATTATTTATTATTTTTTTCATTATGAATGCTGAATATTATCAACTCAGAGAGGTATTGTTGCACAAAATGTCCAATGGAAGTAAATAAATTTTCACCATGCAGATGGCATCCTTTCAGTTCTAAAAAAAAATTGTAGTATATGAGCTCCACTTATCGGCCGATAGGCATCGAGATTGAATCAGCATAATGTCTCATAATGGCCTTTTCACATATCAAGTTTTGTTTCATTATATGCAACAGAACCTTTCCTTAAATTGCAAAAATCGCTGTATAGCAGCGCCACATGTTGAGATATTGGTACAAAAGTTGATAAGCACTAAATGTTGTAACAATGTAAATTTATTTGTAAATTTATGTAATTCCATGTATTAGTTACTCAGATATAGCCTTCTCTGAAATTGCGGCAATCACTGTATAGCAGCACCATGTTAAGCAATTGACACCAAATATTGATAAACGCTATTATACATCAAGGTTCAATTGCATATAAATTTATATGTAATTCTGAGCAGTAGCTCCTGATATCTAGTTGGAACAAAACTTTCGCCACACACATAGAACACACACACGCAAATAGAAATTTTCTAAAAATAGTCAAATTGTTTTCAGGAGCTCTTACAACGTGTAAATCCATTAAAAACCGAAAGTCGAAATTCATTTCAATAAAATGACAAGCGAAGCGGGCAAAACCTGCTAGTATACTATATAGAAGGAAGTAGAAATCTTTATGCATCATAATTATCATTGCCAGATTGAATTGAAGGATATTAAAATTGGATACTATATCGTGTACTGACCATAGAATAATAATAAAGGAAGAAGAGCATTTCAATACTCTAATGCTTACAAACCACTTCTAGTGAATTGCCAGCGGAAGCATTTTTGCTACTCAAAGCCTTAAAGTAGGGCACCCATGCTCGGCACATTTATCGCTGTTTGTTGCGGGTGCTGCCTCTCTGACTGATTGACAGAGAGATGAGACGATTCAAAAATCTCGCCAACAAGTCGCCAACCAATCAGATTGAAGCATTTTTACAACCATATACATATACCCGGCATTCCTGGATTTTACAAACCGAAACTAAAACATATACGCTCCTTCTTCCTTTATTATTATTCTACTAGTATATAACCCCGTCAAAAATGACGGAATGTGAACGATAAATCTTGAAAACAATGTTTAGATCATGAAGATTAACACGTGATCATTTAAATGTATTTTCAGTTTTTGTTTATAAATCAAATGTGTTTCGATATTTTATAATTTTCGTTCTGAAATTAAAAAAAATTCTACCCGATCAATAAATATGAATGACAATAAAAAAAACTGCTGGTTAACAAATAATATAGGCCCGAAAACACAACAGTAACAACACATCCCAGTGTTCCGTTAAGTGCTCTATTTAAAGTCCTTATAATAAGAATAATCTAGTGTGTCACTCACACGACTTTCTCTTACCCTGAAATTTAATGCTATAAGTACAGGTTGGAGATTAAGAGGTAAGATAAAGAGTACTGTTATGTAAACCTGTGTTAAACAATTAAAATTAGGCTTCGGAAGAGTTTTATATGATATTTAGTTCTGTCCCCCCTCAACCCCCCGTTTCATTAATGCACCTACATTTATATAGAATTTAATTCGGTTATTAAAAAATAATCCAGTTAAAAAAAATAATTTATTAAAATTATTATTTAAAAAAGTTATCTTGTATGATAATACAGACGATTTCCATATTAGAGAAATAGTATAACACTAAATATCCAAAAAAAAGTTGAATTTATTCTCAATATTAAAGTAAAAAAAAATAAAAAATGTTAAAAATGAAGGAAATCAATAACTTTATTTTAAATTATCGTAGATCGATGGTTCAACCATTCGTTTTAAAGGTATTGGCGAGCTCTTTTGAAAGATACCCATCATGAAAATTTACTCCACTCGAGGGAGGACATCTACCGCAGGGGGGAAGGCGAGGCTCCTACATACACAAATTCTTTTTTCCCAGTTGACTATCTCTATTACAAAAAATATGTATTCGTTTCATTTGGTTTAGTGCAGTCTATAGATGTTAAATTCTACTTACCTGCAATTTCCCCCATAGACGTAATGTATTTGAATACTTTTGAATGTCCCTGTACACGAACCATTTGCTTCATCTTAACGAAAAGCTTACTGTAGCATCCCTATATGATACACATTTAGAATACCGAGTTTGGAATTTCTGCTACTATTTGTTCTTGAGATATGCTGATAACAGACACACAGACAGACAGACAGACATAGAGACCATTCGCTAAAAACGTGATTTTCGTATTCAGGGGACCTCAGAACATGTAAGTATAACAAAAACTCACGTTCGAAAATTTGACCCTAAAACAATACTTTCTCGACCCTATGGGTAAGAGGAAGTAAATAACGATTCACTTCATTTTACCAAAATACTTTTTTTTAAGACTATCGAAGATCCTGTTTCAAAATACGTAAGCGAAGTGTGACGTCACTGACCGTCCGTGGATGCAAGAAAAAGATTCCCTATGTTAATCGCCCATTGTATTTTTTGTAAAAAATTATTAAAAATCGAGGAAAATTATTTCCCGATTTTAATACCCGTATTTGGGTATAGATATGCTATCGTATCCATGTGTTAGATTGAGTTATTTTGCTGTCAAATTGACAAAATTTTAAATTTCAAAACTGTGTCATCTTTGGCGTTTTTTGTATTTGGCGATTAAAAACATACTACGAAAATATACATGCCATATGTTTATTTTCGTAATATGTATTGTACGAAATATTGTTTCATATAATTCATCGCTCTCTTAATATAATTTGTTAAAATAGCCATGATTTTTGAAAGGAATGAAATATGTTCGCCAAATTATTTTTGCGATATATTTTTTCCGCCAAGGATGACAGATATATTAAATCTATTCCGCTGTAACATATGAGTATATCAGACACTTTATTTAGACATTTGAAAACAAATTTGACTTCAAATTATGATAGAATATTTATCATTTTCCTTTTAATTAGTATATTAGTTGGATATTTATTGTGTAAATATCATCCTTTGAAATGAAATGTTTATGTTTTCAATCGAATATGGAAGTTTGCTATTTTATTTTTCTAAAGTTTTGAAATTTAAAATTTAAATTTTATCAATTTTACAGCAAAAACAACTTAATCTAATGCATGCACACGATAACGAATACATATCTATACCGAAATATGGGAATTAAAATCGGAAAATAATTTTCCTCAATTTTTAATAATTTTTTAATTAATTACTCCCAACCAGCTATCTCCCCCACAACATCGCCAAAATATCCATGATCCAGCTAGGGACTTTCTCATTCTCAACCGAACATTTTACCTTGACTCGATATTATCACCTTAGACTACCCTACTTTCAATACTCATTTCAACTGGTGACCTTTACTTGCCCAACCAAACATTCTATCCCAACTATAACTTTACACTAATTTCAAAACTAAAATCAACTGGCGACATTTACGTACTGAACTCGACGCCAATCATACCTTACAATGTAAGCATATAATGAAGCTTGATAAAAATATTTAAAGACTTTAATATGTTTTTACAAATATTTTAAGATTTTTAAGGCTTTAATATGTTTTAGAAATATTTTAAGCGTTTTTTTTAATGAAACAGTCAAAGAGTCGTTCATTCGCAATTAAAGAGTTGTCCATTTGGAATTTGGATTTTCTGAATGGCAACAGTTTTGGTTTGTTTTTATTTTGCATTGCGTTGTTTATAATCATGAAGTTACATAATTCTATTTATTATAGGTTCATGTTTATAATAGCCAGTGATCCGTTATATTTTTTTAAACATTTAAACATTACAATTGAATAGTTTTTCAAGGTTTTAGAGGGAATAAATAACAATATGTGCGATTACAAAACATGTATGAAAATGATATGTATGTTTTCGTAAGTTGATGAATTGAACAAACGGAAAAAAAAGAAAATGGCTGCCAAAAGTCTCTGTTTTGAAGCGGTGTAAACCGGAATCGTGAATGACAGATGAGGGTCATTATATATATTAATGGTACTGACTTTCTTATTCTAAGGTATGAAAAATATTAAAAAATCAGCAATTCAAGCTATAGATTTGAAACAAATGTTATTCAAAAATGTATTCATTTCTGTTTTCAGGGATATAAAATTTAAAATTGTACAAAATAATAAAAGCAAAGATTCTTTGGTTAAAAAAATAACTTATAAAAAGAAAAAGCAGCTCAATTTGAAATTAATATTTTTCGGGTAAACTGAGATGAAGCAATTTCATATTTGGCGATTTATGTCTCTTTGGCGATATTTAACAGTTTTTCAGCAATTAAGATAGGAAATTTTGATTTTTAAAAGCTAAATTTTATAAAAGTTCCTAGATTAAGTAATTGTCTATCTGAAAAACCAGTTTTCAAAGAATTTTGCACATTTATGAATTCTCTAGCTTGTTTTAAAAAAAATTTCTTGAAGAAGAAATTTTTTCAAAAAGTTGTCAAAACATCTAATTTTACGCTAAATTGAAAATGCTCCCATTTTTTTACTTATTAACTTAGAAAGTTCGTTTTTATCTCAAATTAAAGATCTCTTTGATACGAATATTTTACTTTTTGTTTCATTTTACTGCGATATTTGGTTCGTCCAATATTTAAAACTTTACGGAAAAAAAATTTGCCGATTTAACATGGGAAAGTTGGTTTCTGTATAATAAGCATTTAACGATCTTGGGTTATTTCTGTCGATTTTATTATTGGCGCGTTCTGCTTTGTGTTAGTGGTAGTTTGTTTGTTTTGCTTTTCTCTGAGCTTGGCTTGGCAAAACGACCGTTTCTGCTTGATAGTAATATTACAAATCTAACATATTTCTTCTGAATTTTATTTCATAGCATTTTTTTATATACCTCAAATTCAGATTTTTTTTTTTTTTTTTTTTTTTTTAGTACGGTGGATGAAACACGCTTTGCATAAAAGCTAATTCTGGACAATTTTTTTAATTTTGATGCTGAAGTAGATCGGACATTTTTCGCCGAGGAAAAGATGGAAAGAAATACGCAAGCGAAGTGATGACATTACTGGCCGTTCGTGGATGCAAGAAAAATATTTCCTATGTTAAACGCCCATCTGATTTTTTGTAAAAAATTATTAAAAATCGAAGAAAATTATTTCCCGATTTAAGCCTCATATTTAGGTATAGATATGCATTAGTTATCATGTCCATGCTTTAGATTAAGTTATTTTTGTTGTAAAATTGACAAAATTTGAATTTTTAATTTCAAAACTCTAGACAAAAAATGGCAAACTTCCATATTCGATTGAAAACAAAAATTTCATTTCAAAGAATGATATTAACACAATAAATATCCAACTAATATACTAATTAAAAGGAAAATGATAAATATTCTATCATAATTTGAAGTCAAATTTGTTTTCAAATGTCTAAATAAAGTATCTGATATAAGATACTAATATGTTGCAGCGGAATAGATTGATATCGGTCATCCTTGGCAGAAAAAAAAAATATCGCCAATTTATCTGGCGAACATAATTTATTCCTTTCAAAAATCATGGTTATTTTAACAACTTATATTAAGAGAGTAATGAATGATATGAAACAATATTTCGTACAATGCATATTACGAAATTATACATCTGGCATGTTTATTTTCGTATTACGCTTTTGACCCCAAATACAATAAGCGCCAAGAACGACAGAGTTTTGAAATTTAAAATTAAAATTTTGTCAATTTGACAGCAAAATAACTCAATCTAACACATGCACATGATAACTAATACATATATATAAACCCAAATATGGGAATTAAAATCGGGAAATAATTTTCCTCGATTTTTAATAATTTGTTACAAAAATCCAATGGGCGATTAACATAGGAAATCATTTTCTTACATCCACGGATGGTTAGTGACGTCACACTTCGCTTGCGTATAGGAACAATAATCGCATAAATTATATTTTGGTCTAAAACGGCAACAAAAATTCAAAAGTCGCCGGCATGAAGGCTGTACCATGATGAGGTTTACATATTAATTAATTTATTTTTCTATATACCAATTACTATTAACTAATCATGAAGTATAATATAACCCCAAAATAATAATAATAAATTGTCTCATGCGATAGAAAGAGCCGATCATAGCATATTTTAATATTATATGTGGCTTGAAATTGCTGTCATTCTATGGTTGATCGATTAAATCAAATAAATATAGGAAATAACTTGAGAGCAAATATTAAGTACATCACGTATAATGTTGTTCATATGTAACTGGGATTCAGATATAAAAGAGCTACTTCAAATTTTTCGATACTGTCCGTATCGAAACTGTCATACATGATAAGCACCCACATGGAAGCCCACGGGTTTACCATTGTCGCAGGCAATAGGGATAGTCACCGGAGATTGCAAGGACGAACAAGTCGCTGCCAAAGCCAGTGGGAACTCAAAGCGAGCTTTTGACCGATTTCAGTTTTTTTTTTTTTTTTTTTTCATAAAGCTATATAGAAAAGAGTTTGCCAGCGAAGCGGGCAAAGCCGACCAAAATTTTTTAAAAACTAAAATATTATTCAACAATTCGCCGGGAGATGAAAAAAAAAATCATTTCTTTGTAAAAAAAAAAAAAAAAAAAAAAACTTTGAAACTCATAAATATTATATGAATTTCATCACATAATTAAAACTTTAGTTCACCAGTCACCAAATTATTATTAGAACTAGATTAATATTGTGCAATAGTGAACTAAAATCATACAAAGAAAGGGATCCCTATGAACGAATTTTAAATTTTTATCGCCATGCTGGTGATAACTTTTTATTTATTTATTTTGGCTTTCAATGAGTTACAAATTTTTTTGAGTATACTTTATCAGACTCTGTTTTGCACAGCACCACAATGACAAGGTTTCATTACATTACATATTATGATCAAACAGTCAGTTCCCACACATACACATCAAAATTTCCACGTGAACGAAGTCGCGGGTAACAGCTAGTAGTCCATATTTTTCTTTCAGTTTGCGAAAACAGAAGAATGTAATGTTTTAAGGTAAAAATGTTTCGGGTCTGAAAGGGTTATGTATATATATATATACAAAGTATCTTGAATAATATCGTGGGCCAACTTAATCCGCCATCTTAATTTTAAAAGGTGGTAATTTTAAAATTTATAACGCTTATTAAAAAACACATTTATGAATCGATGTACTTAAAACTCAGTACCTGTATAATCCATATAAAGGCCTTAACCACTAAGATGTTTTCATGTATCCCCCTATGCTATGTGTACACAGGATATCCACTAATTTTCACTTCAGATTTAATTCATTCAACAATCTCCTTTGAACAAAACTCCCAGTTATAGATTTAAAATAAACAATTAACAAATTTAAAGAAAATTATAAAACTCTAAATCTCATTACATCTTCATAGGTTGGCCCGTGGGATCTTTATACGTCTATTAAGTTAGATGGGGGGAAAAGGTTAATAAGAGCGTTCCTATATAAATATATTCTGATAAGAAATAAATACAAATTTTTGTATATGAGTAAATATTTGAATATTTTTATGTGATTTTATTACATTTTTTTGCAATTTTATTTTTGCTTCCATTACCCGACTGTCGTAGGTAATAGGAGTATTGTATTCATCCAAAAATTATACATGGAGTTTTCACCTTATTTACATGTTTTAAGGTCTCCTGAGTCCTATAAAAAGGGGTTTTAGCAATAGGTCAGTATGTACGTGCGTACGGCTGAATCTTCTGGCTATCATACCTTCTAAATAAATAAAGATTGAACTACGATACTCCAGAATTGAGATAGATCTGTTATACAGATGATTTTTTCATTTTTTGGTGAAAATTAGAAAAACAGTAGTGAAACATTGAAACGGAAATCGGACCGTACCTCAATAACGGCTTTAACGATTTTCTTCAAAGTTATTACGTAAACAGCCTATTGGACGACCTATGTGTATCAGTCGGTTTGTTAAGGACAATTTATAGACGTCCTATATAAATAGTTTAATTGCAGCTATCAAAATTGCGCTCCTTTTAAAAAGTTTCCACAGACTTTCTTAAAACTCACCATTTTAAATCCCTTTTAGATACCCTTTTCGTATATAATTGTTAGTTTCCGGTGAAGAGATGAGTTTGTCGAGGTTTGTTAAAAATCAGCAGTGAGAAAAGTCGATAACTCAAAAGCAGCTCTAACGATTTTCTTTAAATTTGTCACATAAATTCCTTTTTAGATGTCTTTAGATGTATTACTTGGTTACTTACAAGAAAATTTACAGGCATTTTGATTAGGAAGGTCAGCTATAGTTCTCGTTTAAAAAATACGGCTGTAACTGTTTCTTAAAAACTCGCTAAGTAATCTGTCATTGGCGTTGTATCTCACGAAATAATGGACTGAACTCGACAAAACTTTGTACTTTGTTGGTTTTGACATAAATTGGTGCTGATTAGATTTCGGCATATATCGCCCAATACGCTTCAATTTCTCCGAATTACTACAAATGTTGGTATACACGACAGTATTCTGAAATGGTACAAAATGTCGCCAAAACTTTAAACATGAATGACAATTATATCGCCTAAAATATTTATAAGTGTATATATATGTATATATATATATATATATATATATATATATATATATATATATATATTCTATTCAAATTAACTTGTTTTTATATTTAAGAAAGTTTGGGGGAAAATTAGATTAAAAATTTAATGGAAACGAAGCTCTACTTTTTAAATTAAAATTAAATTAAAAAAAACTGAAACAAACACTTTGTGTTGATGTAACAAACACAAACATAATTTAATAGTTCAAAAAATATATAGTATTTAGTATTTTCTCATAGTGCTCCGTTAATTCCATATTTTCATGAATTTTAATAAGAACGAATGATGAGTTTCTAAATTATTGTTAAAAATTATCATTACTAGGAAATATAACGTAGTCAAGAAGATTTCAGTTCCAATGTCTCTCTCCCTTTATTTTAAAAACGCAATTACTTTTTGGCTTTCAATTTGTGATTCGTTTATAACTGGCAGTTTTATTATGCTTGCTGAGTAGTGTATATTTTTTGGTTTGTCAGCTTTTTTTTTATATTACTCATGGACCATATTCTCACTTTGAGTTCGATGCTACAAAAATATCAGCTGGTTAGGCAAACAATTCTCAACTCTACCATAGCAAAGCATTGTGGCTTGCAAATTTTTTATCTTGCAATATTATTTATAAGAGTTACAGATTATATGAAATTGAAGTAAGAGTGATATAGTGATACCTTTGTTTTGTTTTTAATCCAGTTTTAGTAATGTAGTTTAATATTAATCAACACATGTAACATTAAAAGTTGCCATGTGAACTGTGGCGATGTTAACAAATTTAAATGAATGTTCCATTTAATTAATTCCTTTATTAAAGTGATTGAAATTATAATTATTTAAGCTTTGATATCTATATGTGTGTGTGTGTATATATATATACATAAAATGTTCTGCAATTTTACGATATGGAATAGTCTTAACTTTATCATTCGATTCAGTTGTTTACATGTCTCTTTTGTTCTTGTTTGAACAGATATCTGATTATTAAGTTTCACTGGAGAAATATTTAGGAAAATATTATGCGTAACAATAAAATGGCATCTTGAATCTAATTTGTTTACAAAATATCGGCCACGTGTTCGGCGATTTTACCTACTGTGACGTCACAGGAATATTGTCCATTGGGAAAAATAAAAAGTTATCTCATCATGAATCACATATCGCACACGGACAAGAAAAGTGACACAACTCAAAATTGCAGTACTTGAGAAAAATCAACTTAAAGATAACGACAAGGGATTGACTAGCATCATACAAAAACTGAGTCAATTGGATGGATAATTTTCGAGATAAAGATGTTACGCTGTCTGTGTACGTTGAGACAGTTCATACACATTTTTCAGTGACATAAACTGATTTTTTTTTTTTTTTTTTTTTTTTTTTTACTTCTGTCACTTTTTTTTCTGGGATGTGATTTGCTTTTATGCTTTGCAATTACGTTTGGGGATATTTTCTTTTTTTCTACATTATTAAAATTCATATTAGTGACATAAAAAATATGCCTTGATGGCAGATGATATTGACTCATTTTTATTTCTCTTTTTTCTCAGTCTGTTCGACTGCAAAATGAAATATTGTTGAAAAGTAGATTTCTCCAAGTATAAATACCTTTTGACTTTATTTAAAGATAGTTTAAAATAAATACTTGTTATAAACCTTACTTTATTTTACAGATTTTCATGTAATTAATACTCAAATAAAATACACAGTTTGTGGTTATAATACATTACAATGAAACCATTTGCGCCGTTTTTGTAAAAAAACATACCACGTTATTTCCGAAATTAAAAAAAATGTTTAAAAAAAAAACTTAAACAAGTATAGGGTAAATGCACCAGTGATTAACATCTATAGAGCAATCTCTGATGGTTTTAGTCATCAGAAAATATTTTTAGAAATCTTAAGTTAATACGTATAGCATGAAAGACATTCAGAACCACATATATGTTAAGATATATGCATTTGATAACAATTATCTTTTTTTATGAATTTTTATTTGACACCCACTCAATGTTCCAGTGATTGACACTGCCACTCTTTCCTTTTATTAGTAATTGGCACCTTGTGTTCCAGTGTTTGACACTGCTAGTTATTCATTTTACCATTTATTAGCACTCTGTGCTCCAGTGTTTGACATAAAATGCTAAAATTCTTATATGTAAAATATATAATTTTATTATTTTTCTTATTTATTAATTATATCGGGATAGATGTCGATTACTGGAACATGCCAATCACTGGAGCACCTATCCTATTTATTTTTTTATTTTTATTTATTTATTTTATTTATTTTATTTTATTTTATTTATTTATTTTTATTTTATTTTTATTTATTTATTTATTTATTTATTTATTTATTTTTTGTCGACCATTGTGTGATTTAGACATCCAAATTATAAATCTTTGGTGGCTTTTCATAATCAATAATTTTTCATCGCTTTCGTTAACCCTAACTATATCGCAGTTTCTGTTGTGCATATTTTCAGATTACTTCATATACGAGAAGGTCATCACGAAAAACTATCCTTATCCAATTCTGGTGCTTATCAGCCGACAGGTGGTGATACTATACTGCGATTTTTCATGTGTTCTAAGGAAGCTATGTCTCAGTTTTGAACATAATTCTCTTCAGGGGGAAGCGGTGCTCTTGCATGCAGAAAAAATTTATCCTGCTTGACTATTACAATTATATATATATATATATATATATATATATATATATATAGATAGATAGATAGATAGATAGATATTAACAGGAATTTTATAAATATATAAGTTCAACAGATTACAAAAACCAATAGGAGAATTACAAACCAATGCGCAAAATTGCAACGAAAGGAAAGGCAAAACTTAGATGTAGGAATTTATAAATGTAGAAATATATAAACAAATGAATGAAATAAAACCCGAAAATACACTGAGATCTTCATCAGGGAGGCCCCTCAGTGTAGGGGTGAATGAGAAGTTTCTGAAAGGACAGTAGCTATAAGCTAATAACTATCCTTAGCCCCCAACTTCTCACCAAACAGAAAACCACCAATAACTGAAGAGAAATCTAACAAATATATAATGCATAAAACTACAAAAATATTTTATAAATTTATCAAATTTTAGAATTTACAAAATTACATCAATTCATTAAAAAATATATATATATAATACACAAAAGAAATACTGAAGGTAAAATCGAAAGAATAAAATGAAATAAAAATACAACCTTTCATTTGAAACACAAACAATCTTCAGCCGACGGGGCTACTCGTCGGTTCTTAAATATCGCCCTTGAATGTGGAAGTAGAACAAACCGAGATAGGGAAACTCTGGAAACTCACAGTTAAAAATTGGGACGGGTAACAGTTAATTTGCAAGGTACTTTTTAAGTCTTCAAGAGCATATCTTAGATCTTCTTCATTATTGCAAATAGTATGAATTCTTTTAAGCTGTGCGAACATAATATTTTTTAAAACTTTTTTACTGATATTTGAAAACCAATTAGTAAGACTATTAACTTTAAAATTAAAATCTTTTCTTTTATCATATAATCCAAGGAGCCATTTATCTTCTTTTCTCTTTATATTTAAATCTAGGAAAGAAATTTTATCATTATCTGTACGGTTTAAAATTAATTCTTTAGGATATATATTTTTAGAAATATTTTCGAAACAGTTACAGTTGAAAACAATTAAATCATCAATAAATCTGAAAAAAGTAATATTTATAAATTTTTTCTCGAAAAAATATAAAAATAAATTTGCGAAAGCACTCGAAAAACTCGTGCCCATTGGGATCCCCCTCCGCTGTAAAAAGTAATCTTTCCCGTTAAACAAGACGTTTTCAAAAATACAAAACCTGATAAGATTAATCCAGTAATTTTTATCACAATTTAAATAGCTGCCAAATTCATCCTAAATGTTTTCAAAAACTTCAATAACCAGGTTATGCGGAATACTGCCAAACAAATTTTCAAAATCATATGTATTTACGGAAGTAATGCTTTCTGAATTAATCTTAAAATATTCTAAAACTTTCTGGTTATTGTTTATAATGTTACAATCTTTAGCAGAATTTATTACCTTTAAAACTGAATTTAAATATTTAAACAAGATTTTACCGGCTTTATCATTATAGCTATTAGTACCACAGGTGACAAAACGAAATTTAACTGGATTTTTATGAAATTTTACTGTAACGAATAGATATGGAAAATTAAAACAATTTCTACTTAAATTTAGTTTTTTATCAAAGGCCAAAAGATCCGTTTTTTGATAATAGAGGGGTGTTCAGTTAACTTATTGAACGAACTATTACTGGAATATTCCTTTAAAAGAAGATTTTTATAAAAAACTTTACAAATAATAGCAAAATTACTATTAGCTTTATCTACGGTAGCAATAATAAATTTATCTTTTATATTTTCAATACTTTTTTTAAGTTCAGCACTGTACTTAAACTCATCAATATGTCCATGGACATATTGTCTCAGGTAATTTAAATATAATTGAAGATGATCATTTAAAAAGTATTATGAATTTGGGATCAAGCTTTAGGTTGAATTTCAATTATAGCAATAAAAAAATCATTGATTTTATAGAAAAAGATTTAGACATTTTTATTTTAAAAGTTTCCTATAAATATAGCTGGCCTTTTGAAGACTTTAAACAATGGAAATTTAAATTTTTGTACCTTTTTAAGAAACAATTGCTTTTCCTTAGAAATTACTATAGTAAATTTAACCTTGATGAGTTTAAGTACAGTGCTGAACTTAAAAAAAGTATTGAAAATATAAAAGATAAATTTATTATTGCTACCGTAGATAAAGCTAATAGTAATTTTGCTATTATTTGTAAAGTTTTTTATAAAAATCTTCTTTTAAAGGAATATTCCAGTAATAGTTCGTTCAATAAGTTAACTGAACACCCCTCTATTATCAAAAAACGGATCTTTTGGCCTTTGATAAAAAACTAAATTTAAGTAGAAATTGTTTTAATTTTCCATATCTATTCGTTACAGTAAAATTTCATAAAAATCCAGTTAAATTTCGTTTTGTCACCTGTGGTACTAATAGCTATAATGATAAAGCCGGTAAAATCTTGTTTAAATATTTAAATTCAGTTTTAAAGGTAATAAATTCTGCTAAAGATTGTAACATTATAAACAATAACCAGAAAGTTTTAGAATATTTTAAGATTAATTCAGAAAGCATTACTTCCGTAAATACATATGATTTTGAAAATTTGTTTGGCAGTATTCCGCATAACCTGGTTATTGAAGTTTTTGAAAACATTTAGGATGAATTTGGCAGCTATTTAAATTGTGATAAAAATTACTGGATTAATCTTATCAGGTTTTGTATTTTTGAAAACGTCTTGTTTAACGGGAAAGATTACTTTTTACAGCGGAGGGGGATCGCAATGGGCACGAGTTTTTCGAGTGCTTTCGCAAATTTATTTTTATATTTTTTCGAGAAAAAATTTATAAATATTACTTTTTTCAGATTTATTGATGATTTAATTGTTTTCAACTGTAACTGTTTCGAAAATATTTCTAAAAATATATATCCTAAAGAATTAATTTTAAACCGTACAGATAATGATAAAATTTCTTTCCTAGATTTAAATATAAAGAGAAAAGAAGATAAATGGCTCCTTGGATTATATGATAAAAGAAAAGATTTTAATTTTAAAGTTAATAGTCTTACTAATTGGTTTTCAAATATCAGTAAAAAAGTTTTAAAAAATATTATGTTCGCACAGCTTAAAAGAATTCATACTATTTGCAATAATGAAGAAGATCTAAGATATGCTCTTGAAGACTTAAAAAGTACCTTGCAAATTAACTGTTACCCGTCCCAATTTTTAACTGTGAGTTTCCAGAGTTTTCCTATCTCGGTTTGTTCTACTTCCACATTCAAGGGCGATATTTAAGAACCGACGAGTAGCCCCGTCGGCTGAAGATTGTTTGTGTTTCAAATGAAAGGTTGTATTTTTATTTCATTTTATTCTTTCGATTTTACCTTCAGTATTTCTTTTGTGTATTATATATATATATTTTTTAATGAATTGATGTAATTTTGTAAATTCTAAAATTTGATAAATTTATAAAATATTTTTGTAGTTTTATGCATTATATATTTGTTAGATTTCTCTTCAGTTATTGGTGGTTTTCTGTTTGGTGAGAAGTTGGGGGCTAAGGATAGTTATTAGCTTATAGCTACTGTCCTTTCAGAAACTTCTCATTCACCCCTACACTGAGGGGCCTCCCTGATGAAGATCTCAGTGTATTTTCGGGTTTTATTTCATTCATTTGTTTATATATTTCTACATTTATAAATTCCTATATATATATATATATATATATATATTTCAATGATTGGTTAAAAATAATCCTCATTGTGTGCATTATACGAAATTTTGTCTTATGTTCACATCAAATCATATACAAAGTAAACAGATCAACGTCTACATGAAATGTGTCAGCCCGACAGTTTTCCATTTAGGGCGCCAAGTGTTCTATGTATTATTAAATATTTCAGAAAAAATGAACACACTATCTGCAGTTGGTTGTATTTTGCTGCCCAACCACTTCAGGCAATTGGCGCTGCTGTAGGCGGGTATTTTTTAGCATTACTCTGTGACGCTCATCTTGTACTAGCTTTCACTGTCATACTAAAAATTATGAAAAAATGTAACGTCACTTGATAAGCGATATGCAACAAGACACTAATATATGTCAAGTTGCAATTAAATATTAATTATAAAATTCTGTGCATTAGGTCATGATTCAGAGCGGCCACAAAAGGTTTTTCACACATACACAGACACGCAGAGGTATGTTCTCTAAAAATGACCAAATTGTGTCTTGCACCTCTCAATTTACGTAAATCCATGCAAACCACAATTCGAAAATGTTTACAGATTTAATACATTCTTCTATTTAATATAGAAGAAAGAAAAAATTTCTTTAAAAAATTTTAAGTGCTCTATAATAGAGGAAATTTTGACTAGTGCATATCGACTAAATTATTAGAATAATTACATATAATCAGATTCGTTACAGATCACATATTTAAAAAATAAAATAAAATAAAATAAACTACAATTAACACATACAAAACCAATGTCAACCTTTAATATGTTGCATATTTAATTGTTCTCCTAAATATTTAATTTTTGATGGCAGTGAATTAAGATTTTGCATTATTTTTTAAAACATACCCATATAGTTAATAATATTATACCCTGTCTATTTTCGGACATAGTATTTAGATGTTAAAAAAAAAAAAAAAAAAAAAAAATAGAAGAAGTAATTTTAACAAACATAATATTCGAGTCCATTTTCCAAAATTGTTTTTTCTCATATAACGATTAGAATCCCTAAAACTTCAAATCATGCAAACCTCCAAAAAAAAAGTAAAATACAATAATGAAAGAATTTAATTTTATCGATTACAGATCTCTCTTTCCAAATGGTATCAATCAAAATAGAAAATCTGAAATACTGAAATGCGAACGAGAGATCTTCAGTAACTCAAATCTCTTCAGTACAATAAAATGCATATTTCAAGCAATGCAATAAAAAACCACTGAATAAGAGGATAAAATGCCTTTCATGTGAGATATAAGTTTTCTTGTAGTTGAAAATGGCATCCTAATGCCCGAAATATTTCTTCTCGTTTAACTGCATCCAATCCGCCAAGCCGCATAGAAAAATGACTAGATTTCCGGATAATTTGCCGTCAAAAGGGGTCGGCCAAATAAGGATGACTTTTCTGTACAAGAAGAAAAGCTTTTATGGAAAACATATAATTTCTTTTATTCTTGGAATATTTTAAAATTTTATTAAAGAATATTTTTCTTCTTTTTTTCGAGTTCACAAGAAACTACTGACGTTATTTTCTAAAATAGTTTGACAATGGTGTGTGCATTTAAAACCTTTTAGGTAAATTAAAATAAAAGATAACTTTTGCATCTTAAAAATTCTTGTCGTTCGTGTAGTTAAAAATATTAAGGGAACATAGACATTGCCCTTTCTTGAACTACCGTATTTAAAGTTCTGTATATATATACAAAAAAATATACAACAATATTAAATTTCTTTAAAATAATCCAAATTTTAAAAAAGAACAAAAAATCATACTGCTCGCATAGATTATTAAACCTTTCCAATAGTACGTACTCGTTGCATCTCATATCCATCAATGTACTTAGGCTACGTGATCTCAAAACGGACAGACAAAAAGACAGAAAGATAGAATAACTGAAATCACAATCACTCTTAAACGATGTTGGAATGTGTCAAACATGCTTAATAAAAACAAAACTGCAATTCCAGAAATTTCTAATTGTAGCCTTTAATGTATCTCAATATTTTTGTGTGGTCTTGTATATTTTAATGTCAATCATACTATATTCTATAGGGGGGGGGGGATGTGCAAATCAAATACATATATCAATTTCATTGTGATTTATGCAAAAAAAGGTTATTAAAATATGGTTTAAAGAAATGCCTAGAACGTTGTGCGTTTGAATACTTTTAGGTCACCGTGTATACGAATTAGTGGTGGCATTTACTCTATTTTAAATAGAGAACATTCGACAATGAACTTGTATAACATATATCAGTTTAAAGGAATTTCACAAATATTTACGGAAGTTATAGGGCGAACAGACAAACAAATGTAAGTTAAAAACTATTTTCAATTTTTTGGAAAGCGTTAGTAAAAAGTAGGATTCAAAATTTTAATTTTATTTTAAAAATATTTGAAATACTCCAGCCTGGCAAATTTTAAACTTTTACCTCAATTTACATAATCAATTTATATTTCAATTATGTATTCTGAACATAGTTGGGTATAACGTTTTGAATCCATTAACAATTAATTTATAAAAACTAGTTGGCATAGGTGGACTCTACTCAGCTCCCCACCATATTTATGTTCTCATAAATTTCTAGTGCGAGACATATTACAATCATGTTAAAAGAAATGAATATGACCAAAGCTTGATACAGTGACAGAATGAAATCCCCGCCTAATAGGCTATCCACCGTTCACTTCGATATATTTACCTCATTCTAATCTATTAATTTATTTTATCAGGGTCGATTCCGTTGTTTAGTATTGTAAAGGAATCTGGCAACATAGATGAAAAAATTATTCTATTCTTTTCTATTTACATCGATGTGACTTTTTTCCATGAACAATATTATCGACTATCAAACTACATCAAAATGCTCTTAGAATCTGTATATATGTACATAAAGTAATGTATGGTGCTAAATGTTAATTAAATGTTTATAAAAGTTCATCATTATCTTCATCAATACGCGGCTACTCGCTACCACAGTCATAACAGTTTTCGCGACGAGGTAAAGTTGTTTTATTTTCAATTCAACTTAATAATTTTTATATACAATATAATTAATTATTGAAAAAAAGTTATAATTTACATTTTAAATAGATAATGGATCCAGAACAATTTCAGAAATTGCTTGATGCTGTAAATCGGGGCCAACAAATGCTTATTGAACAGTTGTTGTCAAGAGACAAATCTGAAATGGCTAATGATAGCAGTAATACTAACTCAACAAAGATTCCAGTTGTTAACATTTCCCATATTCCTCCTTTTGAAAGTTTTGATTAAGAAAGTTTTGATTAAGTTTAGAATAAGAAAGAAAATTTTAAATATTATCGTCAACGTTTCGAAAATTATTTAATGATGAAAGATATTTTTCTAGATAAATATAAAAGCGCACAAATTTTGTTAAATTTTATAGGAGCATCAAATTACAATATCTTGGCGGCTGTTATTGCGCCAAAGGCTCCCAGTGAATTAGAATATGATGAACTACTTAAAGTGTTAGAAAATCATTTAGCACCAAAGAAAAATCCTTTAGTTTCACAACATTACTTTTTGTCAACTTATCAAAAACAGGACAGTTCTATTTCCGAATATGTGGCAGAATTACGGCGTGATATTTCCGAATGCGAGTTTACTGTTGACTGTGAATGCAGTAAAAAGGTATCTGTTGCTGATATTTTCCTTAGAGCACAATTTATTCGTGGCATTAAAGATAGTTTGATCAAAGAGCAACTCTTGCAATCAGAATTAAAAAATTTCAACGATATTGTTGATAAAGCTATTGCACTTGAAGCTTCAAAAATTGACAGTCGCGAGTTATCAAAAACTTTAAATACCAGTACATCTATCTCAGATTATATCAATAAAGTCGCCAAAAGTAATAGGCAATCGAAATACGTGAAAACATCCTTTAACACTCAAAACATAAAGAAAAAAGAGGCTTTTTCCCAACAGCACATGAAATCCAAACAAAATCAAATTGATTTCGAAAAACTTGGCATAAATAATTTGTGCCTACGCTGTGCGAGAAATAACCATTTATCAAAGGACTGTCGTATTAATCCAAATAATTTGAAGTGTAAGTCGTGTAAATCAACTGGACATGTACAAAGAGTCTGTATCAAGACATTACTTAAAGCTAAAAGATCAAATAGTCCAAGAATACCACTTAATCAAATAGAAATATATGAAAATAATAACATAAACACGATTGTTGATATCTACGATAACCATATCTCAGATTCTGCCCCTGATGCTAAGAAATATTTTACTACAGTAAAAATCGAAAATCGCTATCAAAAATTTGAAGTCGACACAGGAGCAGGATACACTCTCATACCAGAAAGTCAATTTAAAAGGTTAGGTCTCAAGAAACAGTTTGAACCAACAAATATTGTTTTTAGATCATATACTGAAAATGTGTTTGTGCCCTTAGGGAAAGTGCGAGTGAAGGTTGAATATAAAGGGTGTATATCTACTGAATATTTATATGTCGTTCCTGATGGGTATGATCCTCTTCTAGGCAGAGTATGGGTTAGACATTTAAAAATCAATCTACATGAAATTGATACAGAAAACAACCCACAAAATAGAATAGGAAATAAAATCGCTGCAATCAATGATGTCTCGGAGATTATAAATCTTTTTCCAGAAGTGGTCGAACAAAAGGTTGGTTGTGTACCGAATTTCTTAATCAAACTGAAGTTACGTGATGGAGCAAAACCTAGTTACACTCCTGAACGAAATGTACCCTATGCTTTACGAGAAAAAGTTGAAAAAGAACTTGATGATCTTGAAGCAGCTGGAATAATATCTAAATCAATTACAAGTGATTGGGGATCACCGTTGGTTGTAATTCCTAAAGCGGATGGAACAGTTAGACTCTGTGTTGACTATAAAGTTGGAGTTAACGACCTACTGATGAATGCAAATTATCCAATAAAGAAAATCGATGAAGTATTAAACAGTCTTAGGAATTCGAAGTATTTCTGCAAGTTAGACTTGTTTAAAGCTTATCTTCACTTAAAAACTGATGATGAGAGCAGCATTATCCAAACTATTTCGACACATCGAGGGACATACAGGATGAATAGGTTAAGCTTTGGAATTAAAACTGCACCTGCTGAATTTAACCGGGTAATTGATCAAATCCTGAAGGGTTTACAAAAAACCATCGCTTATTTTGATGATATTGTCGTTCATGGTAAAACCAAAGAAGAATGCTCAAAGAACCTCCTTGCATGTGTAGAAAGATTACGTGACTACGATTTACACGTGAATAGCAAGAAATGTGAATTATTTCGAACAAAAATTGAATATTTAGGTCATGTAATAGAAAACAATAAAATATCACGATCACCTACAAAAGTTGAAGCTATAACACGCATGCCACGACCAAAGAATGTTCAAGAACTGCGCCAATTTTTAGGTATGGTAACTTACTATTCTCGATTCATACCAAACGTTTCGACCATTACTTACCCTTTACGCAAGCTTCTGCGGAAACATCAGAAATTTTGCTGGAATAAAGAAAGTGAGCAGGCTTTCCTTAAGCTTAAAGAAGAGATATCCAGTGACAGAGTGTTAGTACATTTCAATCCTGAATTACCTGTTACACTAGCGACAGATGCTAGTCCAGTCGGAGTTGCTGCTATCTTATCACATACCATCGATGATGTAGAAAAGCCAATTGCTTTTGCTTCCCGTTCCTTAACAGAAGCTGAAAGAAATTACTCTCAACTTGACCGAGAAGCTTTAGCAATCGTATTTGGATTTTCTCACTTTTTCGATTATCTTTATGGTAGAAATTTCGTCCTAATCACTGATAACCAGCCCTTATCCAGGATATTTCATAGAAAAGCAAGTCTTCCAAAAATGACATCAGCTCGACTGTTGCGCTATGCTTCTTATTTAGCTGGATTTGATTACACCGTCAAATTTAGGAAAGGATTGGAAAATCAAAATGTAGATTGTTTATCTAGATCTCCTGTCAACCAGAATTACGCATCGGCAGACACATATATAAACGACGAAGTTCATCAAATATGTGCATCTAATATTTTTGAAATATCAACTGAAACTCTAACTGCAGATACTATCATACGAGAAACAGAAAATGATCAGGAGTTGTCACAGATCAAAAAAGAACTTCAATCAAGCTCCATCAACAGTGACTACATTTTGGATGATGGAATTTTATTTAAGAGTAATCGCATTGTAATACCGAGAAAACTACAGCCTGAAGTCCTAAAAGAATTACATTCCACGCATATTGGAATAACAAAAATGAAACAGTTAGCTCGACGTTATTGTATATGGAAGAATATCGACAAGGACATAGAAAACTTAGTAAAATCTTGCCCAGATTGTTCTTCAGTGAGACATAATCCTGCGAAGGCACCCCTTCACCACTGGGATTTACCAATTAATAATTGGGATAGAATTCATATCGATTATGCAGGTCCTTTCCAGGGATTTTATTACCTACTCGTTGTGGATGCAAAATCACGTTGGGTAGAAATTAAAGTCTCACAGAAAGCTCCAAATGCTGACATTACCATGAAATTACTTAACGAAATTTTTGCAATGCATGGATATCCACTAGTTATGGTTTCTGATAACGCTAAAATTTTCACGAAGGAAACATTTAAAAATTCCTGTCGTATGAATGGAATAAAGCAAAAATTTATCGCACCAGGACACCCAGCGACCAATGGCCTTGCGGAACGTAATGTGCAAACACTGAAAGATCGACTAAAAGCAATGGTCACAGAAAATCTTCCCATCCACTTAAAACTTCAAAAGATTCTTTTTCAATATCGAGCAACGCCTTTAGCAAATGGGAAGTCACCAGCAGAAATGTATCTAAATCGCAAAATTCGTATTAAACTTGACGCACTGTTTCCATACCACGAAAAGAAATCTGAACAGAAGATTAGACCTCACACTCGAAAAATCTATGTGGGGGAGAGAGTGAGAGCAAAATTCTTTATAAACAATAAAACCGTATGGAAACTAGGAGTTATAACTAGAAAACTAATCCATGCTACTGTTTCCAACGCAATAATCCTCAAAATTCATATTTATATGAAAATTTTACAATTTCGATATGTTGATAAAATAGTAAATTACGAATAATTTACGAAATTTTCCTATTAGAATATTTGTATTCAATCATGTTCAAACAAATATCATAAATGTAATTTTGAAGTTGTCTAATGTATTTATGATCCTCAAAATGGAAATTTATGCTCAATTTTGCCTTATTCTGCCATGTTAAGTAAATCGTAAATTCCAAATAACTTACGAATTTTTTAAATTGGAAAAATCATAGTCTATGATATTCATGCCAGTATCCTATATAATATTTCGAAAGTGGTTTGACATCTTTACGATGAAAATATCCCTCAAGATTGACGTTTATGAGAAATTTGGCTCTATGCTGCCATGTTAAGAAATTCGTAATTTTCCAATAACTTACGAAATTTTTATATTGGAAAATTCATAGTCATTAATATTCATGCCAGTGTTCTAAATAATATTTCAAAAGTAGTCTGGCATCTTTACGATGAAAATATCTCTCAAAATTGACGTTTATGTGAAATTTTGCCCTATACTGCCATGTTAAGAAATTCGTAAATTTCCAATAACTTGCGAAATTTTCAAAGTAGCACATTTATAGTTACTAATGTTCATTCCGGCATCAAACCTGATATTTTAAAACTGGTCTGACATTTTTACAGTAAAAAGTTTCAATTTAATGCATGTTTAAGTGAATTTTTGTCCTATTCTCCCATGTTAAGAAAATCGTAAATTTCTCATAACTTACGAAGTTTTTTAATTCGAATGTTGCAAAAGAATAGGGTTCTTGCCAGTATCGAAAGTAATATTTTAAAACTGATCTGACCTCTCTGCGATCATTTGTTCGTGAGATATCGTGTTAACAGACTAACAAACTAACGGACTAACACACTGACACACTAGCGGACTGACACACTAACAGGCACCCTACAGACAGACACCATACAAATTTCGTCATTTTCGGATTCCTCACACCTGAAAACGTGTAAAAAAGTCAAAAAACCGAGGTCGAAAATTTTCAGGATTACCTAAGTTCCCCATACCTATAGTATGATGGAGAACTAATAGTGTTATGTTTAAATGGTAAAAATTATGCAAACTTCACGCTTTTTCAAACTTAGAATTGCATTTTTAAGTCTAACTTAAAATGAAAACTAAAATGGATAAATTGAACTATTTGAACATCCATAAGGTGTTTACACTATAGGTATATACCGGGTGTCCCATAAGTCTGTAGACATTTTAAAAAATCATAACTATTGAGTGAACGGATAGAATGGACAATATTCCTGTGACGTCACCGTAGGTAAAATCGCCGAACACGTGGCCGATATTTTGTAAACAAATTAGATTCAAGATGCCATTTTATTGTTACGCATAACATTTTCCTAAATGTTTCTGCAGTGAAACTAAATAATAATGTTCAAACAAGAACAAAAGATAAATGTAAACAACTGAATCGAATGATAAAGTTAAGATTATTCCAAATCGTAAAATTGCAGAACATTTTATGTATACACACACACACACATATATATAATGAATAAAGATTAATAAGAGCATTTTATACACACACACACATATATATAGACATCAAAGCTTAAATAATTAGAATTTCAATCACCTTAATAAAGGAATTTAATAAATGGAACATCCGTTTAAATTTGTTAACATCGCCACAGTTCACATGGCAACTTTTAATATTACTTATGTTGATTAATATTAAAGTATATTACTAAAACTGGATTAAAAACAAAACAAAGGTATCACTCTATCACTCTTACTTCAATTTCATATAATCTGTAACTCTTATAAATAACATTGCAAGATAAAAATTTGCAAGCCACAATGCTTCGTTATGGTAGAGTTGAGGATTGTTTCCCTAACCAGCTAATATACTTGTAGCCTCGAACCCAAAGTGGGAATATGGTCCATTGAACGCGGTTGGCGGAAAAATCATTCTCGTGAAGGGAGGTTTTTTTTTTTTTTTTTTTTTTTTTTTTTGTAAAGAAAAAATATTAATTAAGCTATTTGTCAATAGAGGACGCTCTGCGTGACCAGATCACATATTTTCACGAAAAATTGTACTTATTCGCATGCAGATGTTTACGAGCATATAAATCCTATTCTGTGTGTCGACCAGAAATTACAGTTTGCAAATGAGTTATAACACTGCTAACTGCAGCTTCAGTTGGTGGTTCTTACCTGAGGGAAAACGTCTTCACCAATGATGCTTTATCCACCAAGTCAGCATCGCAATTAAAACTTCATGTATGCACAAATAGGAGTGAATATAAGAAATTAACTATTCTAATAGCAAACTTGTGCAATTTATAGGACTTTCATTTGCATATTTTTTTTTTTTTCACATCCGTGCGAAAAAATTAACTATTTGTCTAACTATCGGCGGCAGAAAGTTTAATTATACTTTTTTCTTAAAAGAAAAAAAAGTCCCCTGTCACGAGAAGGATTTTTTTTTTTTTTTTTTTGTAAACCACGTTCAATTCCATCAATTAATTCAATAGTTATGAATTTTTAAAATGTCTACAGACTTATGGAACACCCGGTATATATATATAAAGTGAAGAATTTCATTACGTTAAAATATTTAGCAATAATTAGATACATGAAAATACCAATAACACTCACATAAAGGAGATTATAATTCAATTTAAATGTTAGCACATATTTTTAATTCATTCACAGTATCAATTATTAGATAAGTTCGTTTTAAATTACTTACGTTAATGTTAGCAATTAGGACCATAACACTAAAACCAACAAGGTGTTATATTTATTAAGCGAAATTAATCAAAAGCAAAATTAAGCAAGCGAAATTAAGCAAAAGTAATTATAAGATAAAAAACTTTTTATAAACCATGTTTTTAAATTTTCTGTTGAATCATAGCTATAGAACTAACTACATTAGCACTTTATCAATGCGTATTGTTACGAAATTGTAAATAATTGTATTTATTTTTGTATAAATTCTTTCAAAGAGGCTTAGTAAGTTCATAAAATGTCATTTTTCTGCATTTCCAGCTCTTTTTCGCATTAAAATAGCTTAATTTTCCCTTTAAAACGCATTAAAAAGCTCCAATAAGCAGGTAATGGATTTGGCGCCAAATTTGGCAACTTTTTGCCCATGGCGACTTTTTTAGCCACTTTTGGCGAGAAAATCCTTATTATCGATATTCCAAAGATGGACGTTCTAATGTGATTGGTTAAAGAGTTACGGGAAATTTGAATTTAAAAAAAAAAAAGTTGCTTTCAAAAATAAAATATTAATCCTTTCAGAACAGCATATATTTGCATCATGAACTACATTAGCAATTTATCAATGTGCAGAAAATCAGTAAAGTGATAATGACGTCAATTTTTGCCAGATGCATAATTTAACTTTTTACAATTTTTTAACGCTCACGTTTAATTAAATGTATTTATTTTTATGTCAAAAGAAAATGAACTCGTATTTTTTTTTTTTTTTTTTTTGGCAACAACTAAATTACAGCTAATATTTTAATGACTATTTTTATTGCTATTAGGAGCTTATTATTTTCATATTTTGATTAATTAAAGGAAAACTATTCGAAAATCTGACTTCGAAGTATTGTGTTGTCACCAGGTTCTGAGCTACTGTGAAAGTTTCAAATGTCTAGCTAGTAGATAAGTTAGTTAAAAATAGATTGCAAGATTTGTACCGGACAAACACACAGAGAAACACACAAACAAACAAGAATAGAAGTTAATAAAAACATGGTAAAAAGTGATCAAACGTAAACCAATAATTTTATAAAAATATGAAAAAAATATAACTGGAAATTAGAATTGGAACAGGAAATGCTCAAAAATAGAAGGACTCTCGCTTTAGGGAACATGCCCTTCTATGAGCAGACAGATCGCAAGATTTCGGAAAACCGTATAGCTGTATAAATATAGTATATATATATATATATATATATATATATTTTTTTTTTTTTTTTTTAATAAAATTTAGTCTCTTAATTTAACAATTCTGGAGCATTTTAAAAATTTTCCTCAAAAAAACTTAATTATGCATAATTTATTTTCATTTTTAATAATTTTCAAGAAATTTTAATATGCTTAATATAGCTATATATCCTTGCAAATTTTTTAAATTTTAAAAACGTAATTTATGAAGAAGGTTCACAATATTTCCATTGACTTCTTAAAGACGATTACATGATTTCTAAGATAGCGCAATCTATCCAATCAAATGATAGGAAAGGAGAAAAAAAAAAAAATCTGGTGTGAAACAATCACACGGCTTTCATTTCCCACTATTAAACGAATTATATGCATTTTTGGGGGATAATGAGGTCAGAAGACATAAAATTGGCATAACGAAGTAGAAAGCTAAAATTTTTCTGGTAAGAGAAACTTGGTACACCTGTAAAGACATGTAAATCAAAGTTTACACAGCAAGTTAAATATGTGGGAAGGGGGGGGGGGGTAGAGTTATTACCTGAAACACCAATTTCTGAGATCTAAAACTGGCCTACCTAAGCAGGATGACTGTCAAATTTCCTGTAAATAACCACGATATACATAAGGAAGGATATCTAAAATGGATTTATATAAGAATTTTCACGAAAATCGTTAGAGCCAACTTTTCACAAAACTTGGCATACTCAATTATTGAACGGAAAACAATAATTACATACAGAAGGATATTTAAAAGGGAGTTAATATGGCGAGTTTGAAAAAGATCCTTAAAGACGTTTTTAAAGGAACGCACTTGCGAGACCTGAAACGGAGCTATTTATACAGGTCGCCTATCAATTTTCCTCAACTAAACAACTATATCGTTCTAAAGGACATCTAATAGAATGTTTATATAGCAACTTTCAAGGAAATCGTTAGAGTCGTTTTTTAGATACGGACTTACGTACCCATTTCTGATTTCCAATGTCCCAGTTCCGGTTTTCCAATTTTCACCAAAATTTGGAAAATTCATCTGTACACCAGACCTTTCTCAATTCTGAAGTTTTGTAGTTCTATGTTTATTAGTTTCGGAGATATAATAGCCAGAAGATTCCACACACACACACACACACACTGACCAATTGCCAAAAACTACTTTTTGGACTCAGGAGATTTTAAAACGTGTAAATCAGGTAAAAATTCGATATCGAATTTTTGGACCGAATACAATACTTCCATTACCTATGGTATTCTGGTAATGGAAGTAAAAATTATGTGCTTTAATGAACTTTTGATTTGGTTTGGCTTGCCAATATAGAGTCATTATTTGCACACAAACTGCACATGAGTCAAATCCACTTTTTCTCCCTTCTCATTCAATCTTATGGGATTTTTATTGCTTCATATTATGAAGATATCTCAAAAATAAAAAATTTCGAATTCTTTCTTTCTTTTCTTTTCTTTCTTTTTTTTTTAAAGTTATATTTTTTTTATAAATTTAAATATTTCTTTTGAAGATACAGCACTGTATTTATTTCACGAAATAAATATTTAAATTTTTTTTTGAATTTTTTTTCTCTCACTAAGAAAAAGGCGGAATAAAAAAAGGGGGAGGGATATAAAAAAAAAATTAAAGTTCAGTTTTGAATGAAATATTCTTGCTATACGAAGCAACTAAAATTACATAGAATTACATGGAAAGAAAGAAAGCGTGGATTTGAACTGATGCGTATAGCCTTAAGGAGACTATCAGTCTTTAACTGAAAATAAATAAATAAATAAATAAATAAAAAAAATATAAAATCCTTTATTGAAAAACTATATGTTGATATATGAACTATTCTGGAAATTTATACTTTACATTTTCGTTCATGTAAACTACAAGCAAACTTCTAACTTATGGTTAGATTGAATTTCACTGTATTTTCAGGCTTTAATTCTAATTTTCACAAAAGTGCTTTATCGCCACTCTCTGCAAGATTTTAAAAACACTTCTTCACCTACTACGTGAAAATTTTGCACAAAGTATGTAAAGTATATCTACAAAATCGATTAAGGAATTAGAGATATTTCAAAATTTGCTGTTTTTAGAAATATGTAAAATTTAATTTTAATTTTTTTTTTTTCAAAATATTTAAATATTTTTAAACACTTTTTTAGTTAAATAAAATTAGTTTTACTAAATAATAATTCATTTTGAAGATATTCTTCATATAAATGTGTATATTGGAAGTTTCGAAGCAATAAAAGAAGTAGTTTTTTTTTTTTTTTTCAAAATCTTAGGAATATTTCCTATATCAGCATATATATTTTTAAATAATTTTTTAATCTAATACCCCTTAAAAAAACTTCTTAAAGTGGATTCTAAACCACTACGACAATTCAATTAAACAAAGAATCGAGTCCGATGCTTTTTAACTGAAAACCAGGTCACTAAAAATGCAGATGCCATAAAATAAAAGTTAAATTTTTAAATCAAACAAACATTAAATTAATTCAAATCAACCAGTTTTGATTTAACCTATGAGAAGATTTGGTGTCATGCATAAAGCAGAGATATCTCGAATTTTCTATAACTAACTGATAGATAGACATTTTCTAAAAATGGTCAAAATTTTTTTGGACCTCTCAAAATGTGTATATCAATCGAAAACCGAAAGCCTAAATTTTTTTTACAAAACCAATATTTTCTTCTATAGAATTTAGAAAAAGTCCCATGGAAAATTTCACTAACCACATAAAAATATAACTTCATTTATGAAATTTATGAAATTTAAAGCAATTCTATAAAACATAAAATAACATCATTTAAATTTTATTTCATTTTTGATTAGGGAGGATGAAACTGGGATATCTTCTGAATTGGAAATTAACAAATTATACATAATTCTAAATCTTAAAATTGCCAATGTAAAGTATACGAAAGATAGATTTTCGAATATCTTCTTTCAAATGCAGGAATATTCAGAGAAAAAAAATAGCACACAAACTTCAGAAAATAACGTATTTGAATATCGATTCTCCATTCTAGTTCTAAAGAGAATACAAATGAAAGAACCATAGTCACAATGTGAAAGCAAATGAAACTTTTCGACGACCAAAAACTGTACAATGGAATAAAGTGCACTTTCCGTGCAATATAAGAGCACAATACATAAAGATAAGGAAAGGAAATAAATTTAATATAAGAAATAGCCCTTTGTAGTTTAAAGTAAATTCAAATGGTATATCTTATTATATAACTTCATGAAATTTTATGAAATCGAAAAAAAAGAAAAAATGATCCTTGGAAAATCAAAATCGACCGAACATAGTTTTCGGTAAAGCAACTTTTTCGATGCTGAAATGAAATATTTTATTTTACAAAGTATTCTGCATTTCTTTAACATTAAAAATTTTAAGAAAGACTCTTTTTTGTATAAATATGCTGAAGATAGTTTTCATAGAATGTATATCTTTTTGTATGCATATTTTGTATGTATATTTTTTAAGTACTGAAGCTGAGAATATAATTTAAAGGAATAAAATCTATTATGTTGAGGCCATCAAAAAACTTTCTTTTGTATTTTTTATACAAATGCACGCACTTCAAACTGTTTATTAAAATTACTAGTTTGTTGTAGGGCGACTAAGGCGCCCGTTGAAAAATAATCGTTTCATTTTATTTATTTCTCACTTTAAATAATTCATTAGCTAGCAAGCCCGTGCAAAATTTTCTCACATTGTTTATCTCTTCGTTACCTTTAAAATTATTATTTTATCCGCGATTGTAATGAAATGCTCGCCCTCTGGTGGGCTAAGGTGAAATTAACAATAAAACTGGACGGATAGCTTTCACGCTTTCATCGAGACACCATTGCTTGCTGCTGCTGTATATTCGATAGGATGAATAAATCCGGCAAAAAAGGTAACACATGCTGCTGTGTGCTACAGTGTAACTCCAATGGATCAAGAAATCCTGAATTAAGCTTCCATTTGTTTCCAAATGACAAATTTAAAATTCCAGTTGCCTCCGCTAATGAAAAAAAGCTTTAGTTAGTGGAAAGTCTGAATGGATTAGACATTTACAAATTGGGAAAGAAGTATCGTCAAGTATGACTGTTTGTTCGAAACATTTCGCACCTGAGGATTTCACAAGTAATAATACGTTTAATTTTGTTTTAATTATAAAATATTTTAGATAAAGCTGATCGTTTCCTTCGCTTATGAGCAAAAGCAAAACGATCACATTTCATGGATGTCATGGAACAGCATAGTATTGGTCCACAAGTGCATTTGGTGATTTTTCTTTGATGATTATGGCTAAATGTCGTTTTTGCAAATGGTTGCGATGGGTTCCAAGCGTAAACAAAAGCGTATTGTATTGCAAAGAATCCAGAAAAGCATCGTTATCGTTCAAAATGGTGCCAAAGAAACATCGCCAAATCCAGTTACGGACCAACTCTACAGTTGTACCTTTATTTTTTTTTATTTTTTTATTTATTTTAATGTACCTTTGTTGTAAGATAACATATAGATGCAGTTAAATACAATGGAATTATTAAATAATAAAACGCAATAATTTTCATTGCATCCTATTATGCAATAGATTTTCCATGATGTAACGCCGGAGAAAGAACAATAATAAATACACGTGGCTATTATATTTACTAACAACTCCAGTTGAGAAAGCGCCATCTATCGATCATTACAAACGCGGATAGACGTCATTTTTTTCATATGCATGAGCAAATTTATTTTTATTTTTATTTTATTTTATTTTATTTATTTATTTATTTTTTACGGGAAAGTATATTTCATTTATGCTGAAAAAAAAATGGCAACAATTAAAAATTTAAATGTATATTAAAGCTTTTATTTTCATATTTTAATTATTTTAAAAAATGTAATTTTAAAAAAGTGCAATTTTTCTAAATGTGTCTGTTTAAACAGCTTATCGATCGGACAATTACATTTTTTAAAATTAACTAAAGTATGAAAAATAGAAGACTGAGTCCAAGGAAATCTCTTACGCCGAAAGTGTGACAGAATCAGTGACGGATGAGGGTAACTATATTAAAATTATTATTTATCAAATTTATTTTTCCATGGTGCATGCAAATGATTTTTAGGAGATGCAAATCATTAAACAGATTACGATAGCAGCCTCAAACTGTATTCAATCGATCATGATGTGATATATCTATATATATAAAAATAAATGTTTGTCTGTATGTTATTTATAAAATCGTAAACGGCTTGACCGATTTCGATCATTCTTTTTTTGTTTTTTTCCTTATAGGTCAGGGATGGTTTAGGAAAAAAAAAAAATGAAAAAATCTTTAAAATTAATTAAAATATGAAAATAATAAACTTATTGACTTAATATAAGCCATTTAAATTTTTAATTGTTGCCAAAAAAAGTTTACGAGATATATTTATTTATTGTTTTCAGCATAAAATGAAATATGCTTTCATGCGAAAAATAAGAAATTACTAAATGTTAAATTGGTCGATGAAAAAATGACACATTATAATTTTAAAATAAAATAGTAATATTACAAATCTAACATATTTCTTCTGAATTTTATTTCACAGCATTTTTTTTATATACCTCAACTTCAGATTTTTTTTTAGTATGGCGGATGAAACACGCTTGGCATAAAAGTTAATTCAGCATTATGGTAAAGGTATTTTCTTATTGATAATTCTTGACAATTTTTTATAATTTTGATGCTGAAGTAGATCGGACATTTTTCGCCAAGGAAAAGATAGAAAAAAATACGCAAGCGAAGTGATGACGTCACTGGCCGTTCGTGGATGCAAGAAAAATATTTCCTATGTTAAACGCCCATTGGATTTTTTGTAAAAAATTATTAAAAATCGAGGAAAAATATTTCCCGATTTTAATCCGCATATTTAGGTATAGATATGTATTAGTTATCATGTCCATGCATTATTAAGTTATTTTTGTTGTAAAATTGACAAAATTTGAATTTTTAATTTCAAAACTCTAGAAAAAAAAATGGCAAACTTCCATATTCGATTGAAAACACAAACATTTAATTTCAAAGGAGGATATTAACACAATAAATATCCAACTAATATACTGATTAAAAGGGAAATGATAAATATTCTATCATAATTTGAAGTCAAATTTGTTTTCAAATGTCTAAATAAAGTATCTGATATAAGATACTAATATGTTGTAGCGGAATAGATTTGATATCGGTCATCCTTGGTAGAAAAATAAAATATCGCCAAATTATTTGGCGAACATAATTTAATTCCTTTCAAAAATCATGGTTATTTTAACAACTTATTTTAAGACAGTAATGAATAATATGAAACAATATTTCGTACAATGCATATTACGAAAATATACATCTGGCATGTATATTTTCGTATTACGTTTTTGATCACCAAATACAATAAGCGCCAAGAACGACAGAGTTTTGAAATTTAAAATTAAATTTTTGTCAATTTGACAGCAAAATAACTCAATCTAACACATGCACATGATAACTAATACATATGTGTACCCAAATATGGGGATTAAAATCGGGAAAAAATTTATTCGATTTTTAATCATTTTTTACAAAAAATCCAATGGGCGATTGACATAGGAAATCATTTTCTTGCATCCACGGACGGTCAGTGACGTCACACTTCGCTTGCGTACAGGAACAATAATCGCATAAATTATATTTTGGTCTAAAACGGCAACAAAAATTTAAAAGTCGACAAGGGCATTAAGGCTGTACCATGATCAAGTTTACATACTAATTTATTTATTTTTCTATATACCAACTACTATTAACTAAGCATGAAGTATATATAACCACAAAATAATAATTGTCTCATGCGATAGAAGTTGCCGATCATAGCATATTGTAATATTATATGTGGCTTGAAATTGCTGTCATTCTATGGTTGATTGATTAAATCAAATAAATATAGGAAATAACTTGAGAGCAAATATTATGTACATCACATATAATGTTGTTCATATGTAACTGGGATTCAGATATAAAAGAGTTACTTCAAATTTTTCGATACTGTCCGTATCGAAACTGTTATGTATGATAAGCAACCAAATGGAAGCCCACGGGTAAGCTATTGTCGCAGGCAATAGGGACAGGCACCGGAGATTGCAAGGACGAACAAGGCGCTGCCTAAGGCGGCGGGAACCCAAAGCAAGCTTTTGACCGATTTCAGTTTTTTTTTTTTTTTTTCATAAAGCATATAGAAAAGAGTTTGCCAGCGAAGCCGGCAAAGCCGTCCAAAATTGTTTAAGAACTTAAATATTATTCAACAATTCGCCGGGAAATGAAAAAAAAAAAAAATCCTTTATTTGTAAAAAAAAAAAAAAAAAAAAAAAATAAAAATTTGAAACTCATAAATATTATATGAATTTCACCACATAGTTAAAATTTTAATTAACCAGTCACCAAATTATTATTAGAACCAGATTAATATTGTGCAATAGTGAACCAAAATCATACAAAGAAAGGTTTCGAAATAAAATTCATAATTGACGACCCAGTTTTTATACTTCCACAACGCAGTACTGTTTTAGTACAGAATCCCTATGGACGAATTTTAAATTTTTATCGCCATGTTGGCGATAACTTTTTATTTATTTATTTTGGCATTCAATGAGTTACAAATTTTTTTGAGTGTACTTTATCAGACTCTGTTTTGCACAGCACATAGAATAATAATAAAGGAAGAAGGAGCATAAGTGTTTCTAATAAGCTGTTGTGTTGCCACAACAAACAGCGATATTATTCTTCTTCTATGGCCCTTCTTTAAGGTTTTGAGTAGCAAAAGTAGCTTTCGCTGGCATTTCACTAGAAGGGGTTTGTAAGCATTAAGAGTATTGGCATGCTCCTTCTTCCTAATTATTATTCTATGGCACAGCACCACAATGATAAGGTTTCATTTCATTACATATTATGATCAAACCGTCAGTTCCCACACATACACATCAAAATTTCCACGTGAACGAAGTCGCGGGTAACAGCTAGTATGTAAATAAGTTTAAGGATTATGATGTTACTTAGCAAACCCGTGTGAAATTTTCGCACTTTTATTCTTATCTTATTTACCTATAAGAATTGAAACTCAAAAATATTATACCAACTGCACCACCTAATTAAATTTTTAATTTTCCAGAAGCCAAATTATTATTAGAATTAAATTAATATTGTACAATAGTGAAACCAAAATCATTCAAAGAAAGGTTTCAAATGAAATTCATAATTGACGACACAGTTTTCATACTTCCGCAAGCAGTACATTTTTAGTATAGGACTCCCATGACGCCTTTTAAATTTTTGTGGTCATATTGGCGATGACTTTTTATTTATTTATTTTGGCATAATTTTTTATTTAAAAAAAACTAATTCTTATATTGATTTTACTTTTTATGATTGCTTTTTTTAGTCAATTTATGATAATAATTCATTCTGTATATTTCTTTATGTATTGCTAGCGTTAAAATGACGCTTGCAAAGATTCTGAAGAAACAACTTTTAAAAATACAATATTCCCATAAAATAATGTCATCGGACAAATGGCGTCATTTTGTTCTTTTTAGATCATTGATCTGAATTCACGTGCCGATATATTGTCCATTTATAAATATTTTTTACATTCGTGTATTTTATTATTTACATCACTATCGTGTTTCTACAAAATTTAATTGTAACTGGACCACGTAAGAGAAATATTATGTAGATTGTTTTGAAGTTTTTGGACTTGTAGTCTTATTACTCCGTGAACAGTATAATGTAAATGTAATGACATAAAAGATGATGCCATTATTTTTAGAATTTCGTACAAACTGATATTAAATGGTTTAAATAAGAGAGGGTTAAATAAGAAAGGAATAATTAATTGGGAAACACGTTCATTTCTAAATATTGACTGGTAGGTTGGTAAAGGCAAGCTACTAATAGAGCATTTCCTCATGACGGCTGGTGGTTGGCAAAAAAGCGCGCTCGACTTTCCAGCGCCCCGCCCACCATTTTTGCCAACCACTCATAAAAGTTGAGATGTTTGTTTACAAACAAGCAACTGCCCTATACAATAATTTCGTGCTGCATTAACTCACATTTTATCTCATTCGCAAAAGAGTAGAGGCAAAATGTAAAAACGTCATTTTTTTACTGTGAGGGGGAAAAAAAAGGAAAGAAAGAAGTTTATGAGGATCAAATCTAATACCATTTACATGTTTCTTATGCCTCCAAACAGGAGATAATGGTACATTCTCTTTAATCCTATGCAATAATTTAAATTATTTTTAATACAAAATCAACATTTTTCTCTATTCAACTGTCCCCTTGTTTGTACAAGATATTTCTTATTTCAAATAATACTAGTACCTGTATTAGGATTCTTCATTGTTTAATGTTTAAGTTTTACATAGCTCAAAAAAATCATTTTATAAAATACATATATTTAACTAAATAAACATTTTTTAGACAACCATAAACATTATATATTTAAACCGAGGCGTCTGGAAAAGCATACAATAATTAAAAACTTTTCTCTGTTTTTGTCCTCAATTAGGTATCTTATCTAAATCACGAAACTAACCGTAACTTTTTTTTTTTTTTTTTTTTTATGTAGAATTTTATTTTGTGTTATTTATTTTTTGCCTTGTTTTAAAGTATTTGCATATTTGTGCATTATTCTTTAAATTGTTCATTCATTGAATATTACTCTTTAATATCGTGTGCGTGTCAAACCTCAATTTGTTTTTACTCACAATCTAATTGCATTTGAAACTTCGTGCAAATGAATTTATTTCTTCTGGGTGAGATTATGTTTTATCTCTAGTAATAAATTTCTAATATTTATTTATGAGATAAATCTACAATCTAAAAATAATTTTTTTACGAAAATATACATACCAGATGTAAATTTTCGTAATATGCATTGTACGAAATATTTTTTCATATTATTTATTAGTCTCTTAATATACGTTATTAAAATAACCATGATTTTTCAAAGGAATTAAATATGTTCGCCAGATAATTTGGAGGTATACATATATATATATATATATATATATATATATATATATATTTCCCGCCAAGGACGACAGATATCAAACCTATTCCGCTGCAGCATATTAATATCTTATATCAGACACTTTATTTAGACATTTAAAAACAAATTTGACTTCAAATTGTGATAGAATATTTACCACTTTCCTTTTAATTAGTATATTAGTTGGATATTTATTGTGCAAATATTACCCTTTGAAATTAATTTTTCATGTTTGCATTCGAAAATGGAAGTTTGTAGATTTTTCTGCAGTTTTCAAATTTAAAATTAAAATTTTATCAATTTTACGGCAAAAATAACTCAATCTAACACATGTAGAAAGTAACTATACCCAAATATGGGGATTAAAATCGGGAGATAATTTCCCTTAATTTTTAATATTTTTTTACAAAAAACCAATGGACGATTAACATAGGCAATTTTTTTTTCGTGACACCACAGACAGCCAGTGACGTCATCATTTCGCTTGCGTATAGCTATTATTCAACAGAAAATTAAAAACATGGTATATAAAAAGTTTTTTTTTTTAATCTTATTATTTATTTAGACAAGATTTTTGTGTCTATCCGCGATTGTAATGAAATGGTCGCCCTCTGGTGGGCGAAAGTGAAATTACAATTAACATGCTTTAATTCGACTTTATCAAGCCGCCATTGCTTGCCGATGTTTAGTTTCACATATATTTATTGAATAAAACTGAATAAATCCGGTAAAAAAGATAACACATACTGTTGTGTGTTCCAGTGTAACTCCAAAGGACCAAGAAATCCAGAATTAAGCTTCCATTTATTTCCAAATAACAAATTTAAAATTTCAGTTGCTTCGGCTAATGGAAGTAAAGAATTAATCAGATGATTTGAAATTAATATTTGTTAAACTTCAGTTAAAAATCTACTTCCGATCGAACTTTGAATAAACTGAAATATTTTTTTCCAAAAGCAATCAATTTTCCATGATGTAATGGCGGAGAAATTATAGTACGAATATTAAGTAGAATAACAAAAAGAACAATAATAAATACACATGGCTATTATATTTACTAACAACAAAAGCTGAAAAAGCGCCATCTATCGATCATTACAAACGCGGATTCTTTCTTATCATAATTTTTTAGATATTAAAATTTTTTCTAATTTCTTAAATATTCAAATATATGTTTTACACGTTAATTGAACTTAATTTTGGTAAACTGATAAATATATGTGTATGTAATATGATAAATTTAAAAAATTTTATGAAATAAAACTTGAATTTTTAAATATAAAACTGGAATAGAGTATTTATAAACCCATGCGCAAATGCAGCAAAAGGAAATATAAAACTATAATAAATAAGCAAATTAACCAAATTAATCCCAAACCACATGAGGGACTTCTTCAGGGGAGCTTCCCCCTCCCCCATGTAGGGAATGAAATATGAGAAGTTTCTGACGAAAAGTTGGCTATTTAGCCAAAAAAAATACGTTTTTAGCCCCCGACTTCTCACAGATGGAAGCAAGACCATACAGCAAACGACAATTAAATTCATAAATAAAGTACAAAAGTAAATACATCAATAAAAAATACAAGGATATAAATAAATACAAGGACAAATTTGAATAGTCAGTAGATTGAGGAAAATTGACTGTTAATTTTCGTGTAATAACCACGTAATACATGAGAATATCTAAAATGGATTTATATAAAAATTTTCAAGAAAATCGTTACAGCCGTTTTTGAGATAATAACATTTACCAAATCTTGGCATACTGAATTATTGGCCGGAAAACAATAGTTACACACAAAGGGATAATTAAAAAGGAATTAATTTGGCGAGTTTGAAAAAAAATCCGTACAGCCTCTTTTAAAGGAACGCACTTGAGAGACCTGAAATTGAGCTATTTACACAGAACGCCTATTAATTTTTTTTAACTAACTGACTACACCATTCGAAAGGACATTTAATAGAGTGTTTATGTAGCAACTTTAAAGAAAATCGTTAGAAACGTTTTTGAGTCCCACTTCGGGTTTTCCAATTTTCACCAAAATTTGGAAAATTCTTCTGTACGATACGATAATACGATATTTTCTACTAACAAGAGAGATCTTGTAAAATACGATATCGATCATAATGTAATAATCGATAGTAAATTTTCTGCTAAAAAACTGAATATTAGTTTTTTTTTTTTTTTTTTTTGAGATTTTGAAACTTTTATATTACAAAACTTTTACATTCATCTTGATATTTTATACTCTACTATCTCAATAAGATTATTTTACAAGTAAAATAAATTATTAATACAATAATTTCAAAAGATATAGCATCTTTTTTTTTCACTCTTTCTGACAAAGTAGAAAAATGCTAACGACTTCTGCTTGTCTGTCAGTCTGTCTGTCCACGCTCTAACTCCCGTAAATAATTATGGAATTTCTTTAAACTGATATATGTTATTCAAGTGCTCTATCGGATGTTTCCTGTATAAAATGAAGTAAATACAACCGCTGGTTTGTGTACAGGGACACTCAAAAGTATTCCAGTGCATTGCGCTCTATAAGAGATATTTCTATAAACCAAATTTTAATAACTTTACTTCGCACAAAGTTTAATAAAATTGAAATATGTTATTTATATGCAATAAAGAATGCTTTGTATAGAATATAGTATTATTAGCATTAGATTTACAGGGCCATACAAAAATATTTATTTACATTAAGGACTATTATTAAAAATTTGCTAGAATTGCATTTTGGTTTACATTAAGCATTTTTAACACTTTCTAACATTTTTTAAGAGTGAATATGATTTCAGTTTGTGTATCTGTCTGTCTCTCTGTCTGTCTGCCCGCGCTCTTACTCTCGTAAATATTTATGGAATTTCTTGAAACTGATCTGTTTTATTCAAGTTCACTATCGGGTGTTTCCTATTAAAAATGGAGTGAGTACCTCCACTGGTTTGTGAACAGGGACACTCGAAATTATTCCAAAGCATTGCGTTCTGTGAGAAGTATTTCTATACACCAAATTTTAATAACTTTATTTTGCACAAAGCTTAATAAAATTGAAATGTGTTATTCATATGCACAAAAGAATGCTTTGTATAGAATATGGTACGATTAGCATTAGATTTATAGGTCCACTGAAAAATATTCATTTACATTAAGAGCTATTAATAAAAATTTGCTGGAATTTCACTTTCGTTTTCATTAAGCATTTTTAACACTTTCTAAAAAATTTTAAGTGCGAATATGATTTCAATTTGTGCATCTGCCTGTCTGTTCGTCTGTTTGCCTCTCTTTCTGTCTGTCCGCGCCTAACTCCCGTAAATATTTATGGAATTTCTTAAAACTGATATGTTTTATTCAAGTTCACATTCGGATGTTCCCCATTGAAAATGGAGTGAATATCTCTACTGGTTTGTGTACAGGAACACCCGAAAATATTCCAAAGCATTGTCTTCTACACTGAGAAAAAATATACCGCCTTCATCTAGAATAAATAAGTGGTCATTTTCTAAATCCCTAAACAAAAAATATAGATTTCCGAGCTATGCGCATGAAGCACGCTTTCTAGTCTACACATTTCTAGATGGTTAAACAATATTCTGAATATTCTGAATCTTTTGTATTGCGAGAAATTCTCGCTTGATTTTCTAGAATTGGATAATAAACCAAGGTTATAGTTGCTGAAACCCGCCTCTTGTATTCTCATTTATTTGCAGAGATTTTTAAATAACGTTTCCCTCGATAACATAGGCAAACGCTCTAGAATTCTAATAGAGGTTTCTAGAACTGGCTTTCAATGAGGACTAGAATTTATAAGGATGACATGGAATTATTTTTTTCTAGAGCCGCAATTTAGATTCTAGATGTCAGTTACAGAATTTTTTTTCTCAGTGTATGTGAGGTATTTCTATGAACCGTAATTTAATACCTTTATTGTTCTCAAATATTAATGAAATTGCAACAGAAAACAAGCTAGAAATGCTGAAAATTAATATTTTACAACCTGACTAAGCCTCTTTGAAAGATTTTACATAGAAATAACTACTCTTATTTACAAATCCGTAACAATACTTTATCAAAGCTTCCTCCGGAAACAGACCCCACCAGTGGCCGAGCGCTTCTACGATCAAAGCTGGTAGAAGGGAAGTGCCGGCTCCGATCCCAAGTCGCGCTCATTGACCTAATCGTTTGGAGTTTTCCGTGGTTTTCTCTGAAACTCGCGTGAATATGGGCTAGGACCCCTTTAAAAGACCCCACGAAGGGCGTTCTACCCATTTGCCTAGGACCCTATTGTAGTCAATAGCCCTTTAGCCAACCCAACAACCGGACTATTAATAATTCTTTTTTAAATGGTAATAGTTAGTATATCTAGAGTGATCATAATGAAACTTTCGCTGCAAACAGCACCTTGTAGCTAAAAGGAATAATAGTAATATTTAAAACAATTATTAAAATATTTTTTTTTCATTTTCCAACAAAGCTAAAACGTGTTTATGACTTCGGTTTTTCTGTCTCTCTGTCCACGCATTAACACCCGTAAATGATCTTGGAAGCCCTTGAAATTAATAGATGAGAGGAGGGTATTATGGAATACCATTTGCATTTCTTAAAATAACTTCACGTGTTTTTAATAAAAATCCCCAAAATCATGATGAGTACATAGTGTAATTATTTGTAATGATTTTCAATGAAAAAAAATCCAAAATTTTTTTTTGTTATTATAAAAAGTTTACTTTTAAAAAAAAGTTACAAATGGAGGTTAATATGAAATAATCGGGTAATATGGAATAGGCGGTTTAAACTGTTTAAGCCATAGAAAAACTAATTAGACTTCATAAAATCATCTTCGGAGAATTTTATGTGACAGAAGATACATTCAGCGTCTTTATTTTCTGATTCTTTAGTTAAATACATGAAGTCAGTTTCAGATGATACCATGAAATACCTAGTATTCCATGATACCCGACACGCCATCTTTGAAAAGAAACATTTAAAGTGATGGACAACATATTTTCAGATAAAAAACGACCAACGTTTAACAAAATACAATTCTTTGAGCATACATTATGCTTAACATCAATGTTTAAACTTCATGTGTACTAGTAAGTTTAAATGTTTGAAAAGGTACCTGCAAAAACTCTTGAAAATCACAAAACATACTTTGTTCTATAGAGAATGGTACGACAACAACAACCGCTCGCTTACTGTATTGCTTCATGGGAATGCTTCTTGAGTAACTCATGGTGTTTTGAAGAGATAGCAGCACTAATCAGAGCCAAAACCTTGATATTCCATATTCCTCGACTATTCCATAATACCCTCCTCTCCTCTATATGTTATTCAAGTTCTGCATCAGATGTTCTCTATTGAAATCGAAGTAAATATCATCATTAGTTCGTGTACAGAGAAACCCGAAAGTATTCCAAAGCGTTACATGAAAGTATGTTTTATAAGAGGTATGTCTATAAACTATATTTTAATAACTTTATTTTGCACAAACTATAATGAAATTGATATGTATTACTCATATGCACAAAAAAATATCTTCTGTAGAATGTAGTACGATTAGCATTAAAATTTGCAGAGTTACACAAAATAATTCAGGTACATTGAAGTCTATAAATGGAAATTGCTCTAATTGCATTTTCTTTTTTATTAAGTATTTTTAACCTTTTCTGAAAATGTTTAAGATCAATTATGCTTTAAATTAGTCTATATGTCTGTTAATCTCTCCTTCTGACTATACGTCTGTTTGTCCGTCTCCAGCATCCGTAAATATTTTAATAATTTCTTCAAATTAATATATGTTATTTAAGTATACTATGGCATGTTCTCTATTTAAAATGGGGTAAATATCTCTGTTGGTTTGGATACAAGAACACCCAAAAGATTGCCAGTGTATTGCGTTTTATGAGAGGTGTTTTTATAAATCAAATTTAAATAACTTTGTACTGCACAAACCATAATGAAATTCACATTATTGTTAATAGACTAAAAAAATTTATTTTATAGAATATGGCATTTAGCGTTAAGATTTACAGGGCTACACTAAAATATGCACATATATTTTTGGCTACAATTGGAAATTGCTGACATTGCATTTATGTCTGTATTAAAGCGTTTTTAACACTTTCCAACAATGTTTGAAAGCGATCATGAATTACTTAATCAGTCTGTCTTTCTTTCATTCTCGCTGTCCGTTTTTTTTTTTTTTTTTTTTTTTTTTTTATCGCCTAGGCAAATCACATTGACTGCTAAAAGAGGCGACGAGTACGTATACTGAAAAAAAAAAATTCTACAACTGACATCTAGAAAATAAATTGCGCTCTATACACTGTTTAAAAAATGCAATTTTGTTGCCAGAAATTCTTTGTGAAAATTACAGAATTCTGTGAAAGTTACAGAAAAATGCGTTTTGTCAACGTAATTTTTTCCGTAATTTACGACTTTTTTCTCAAATTACAGAGACTTCTGTAATTTTCACAGAGAATTTCTGGCAACAGAATTGCATTTCTTTAGGGAGCATCCATTAATTACGTGAGGCGGTTTTGACGATTTTTTGACCCCCTCCTCCCCCCTAGTGAAATTTCGTGAGATTTCACTTGACCCCCTCCCCTAATCTCACGTGAGATTTTTCAAAATTCGTACTTTTACTGTAAATGCGTTGGATTTATTTCAAAAAACACAATTTGTTTTATTATTATTTTTATTGAAGACTAGTTAAGATTAGTTTTTAAGATTGCATAGATCGTAGTCTAGAATCACAGTAATAAAATTGAACAATAAAATACTTAAATAGAAACTGCTAAAATTAATCAAACAAATATTTATTCTAATTCACTTTGAGGGAAAACAATTACGTGATATTTGTCAAGTCCCGCCCTCCCTCTCCCCCACGTGAGATTGGGTGAGATTCGGCTTGACCTCCTCCTTCCCCCCCCCCCCCCCTGAACACGTCACGTAATTAATGGACGCCCCTTAACAGTGGCGGCTCGTGCACCGAAAATTGGTGAAGAGGCACACTGTATTTTAAGCTGTATTAATTTATAGACTATAAATTTACATTTAAATAAGTATTTTTAGTTAATTTTAGTTAAAACCATGATTAATAAAATTTATGATTAAAAATACTTAAATATTATTTTTGAGCTCTTCACCTATTTTCGGTTCACTAGCCGCCACTGGCCCTTAACAGTGTAGTTCTAAGCCATCCTCATAAGTTCTTTTTCCCTTTGTTAGCGAGTTCTAAAACGCTTATCAAAATTCTAAAGTGTTTTCGTATACTTTCACTGTCCACTTTCCAACCTCTGTTAATAAGTGCGAATATCATTTCGTCTATTCAGTTTATTTGTTTACCTTATAAGCATAACTCAGAAATTTGTATTTTAGGGATTCAGAAAATGACTACTTATTTATTTATATGAAGATGGTATATTTTTGTTCTCTCAGTGTACAGTCGGAAAGTGCTAATAACCTACGCAAAGTGCCTAATTTTTCATTCTTGTTTCTTTTTCCTTTGGATATGTTTTGAAAGTTTTACTTACATAAATTTCCACAATTCGTTTTCTGAACTCAAAAATTGAATGCATTCGGAAATATATAAAATCGTCCTTCTCTCATCTAAATCTCGTCTAAATCTAGTGAGATAAAAAATATTTTTCAAACTATTTGGTTTTCTACGTGACAAAAGAATATTTTGGTAGAATAAACATGAAGCAACCTTTTTTTTTTTTTTCCAACTTTGTCCGAAGTTCGTTTGATTTATTGGATGACTAAAGGAAAATTTTAAATTACAAAATTTAGATTTTTTGTATTTCTTTTTTACTATTGTTTTGTGGTTCTAAACCAAAAAGTTTATACTTTACGAAATTTAATTTTAAAGCAAATTATTTATTTGTACGAACTTTATGTGAAGTTTGTGGATTTATAGACTAACTGAAAAAATATTTTGATTCGATTTTTTATTTATTTTACTGCTTAAGGTAGGTATTAAATACAGATTTTTACATTATATTTCCTCTGATAAATTCTGGAACTAAATCGAATAATTATAGTATATGAAATTAAATTCTATAGTGCAAATTATTTATTTATTCGAGTATAAAATTATTATAGAATAGCTCTTAAAATGTTTTCAGTCAGTTTATTTCGTAGTTGAAAAATGTATAAAATTTAGACATTTTATAACTAATATAGTGAACTGCGAGTAAAAAACTTAAAATTTTATGAAATTCATTAAAGTAAATATTCTTTATTAAAAAAAAAAAAAGAAAAGAAAGGGAAAAAAAAACTTATCTAGTAAACTTTTATTTTGAGACTTTGTTTTTCTTATATAAATTCTAACAACACATTTGCTATCCGCGTTTGTAATGATCGATAGATGGCGCTTTTTCAGCTTTTGTTGTTAGTAAATATAATAGCCACGTGTATTTATTATTGTTCTTTTTGTTATTCTACTTAATATTCGTACTATAATTTCTCCGCCATTACATCATGGAAAATTGATTGCTTTTGGAAAAAAATATTTCAGTTTATTCAAAGTTCGATCAGAAGTAGATTTTTAACTGAAGTTGAACAAATATTAGTTTCAAATCATCTGATTAATTCGTTACTTCCATTAGCCGAAGCAACTGAAATTTTAAATGTGTCATTTGGAAATAAATGGAAGCTTGATTCTGGATTTCTTGATCCTTTGGAGTTACACTGTAGCACACAACGGTATGTGTTATCTTTTTTACCGGATTTATTCATTTTTATTCAATAAATATATGTGAAACTAAACATCGGCAAGCAATGGCGGCTTGATGAAATTCGAATTAAAGCATGTGTATTGTAATTTCACCTTAGCCCACCAGAGGGCGAGCATTTCATTACAATCGCGGATAGAAACAAGCTCGATTTTGTAATTCAAGAATTTTTCCAACTACATTCAAGTTTTGTAAACCCCATTTTGTAACATCACAAGCTCAACGCCTTAACTACCGCGTGACCCGCCTAATCATGATAGTTTTTTTATGGGAGGTCCTCGTAATCCCCTGGTGAGTCACACTAACGTTTGCGTTTGTGACTGCATTCCATTTAATTCCTTTCAAAAATCATGGTTATTTTAACTACTTATATTAAGAGAGTAATAAATAATATAAAACAATATTTCGTATTACGTTTTTGATCGCCAAATACAAAAAACACCAAAGATGACAGAGTTTTAAAATTTAATTTTTTATTTATTTATTTATTTATTTATTTTCCGATTTGACAGCAAAATAACTTAATCTAACACATGCATACGATAACTAATACATATTTATACCCGAATACGAGGATTAAAATCGGGAAATAATTTTCCTCGATTTTTAATAATTTTTTACAAAATATCCAATGGGCGATTAACATAGGAAATCTTTTTCTTGCATCCACAAACGGTCAGTGACGTTATTAAACTTTGTTGGGAAATAATGAAGAAAAAAGTATTTTATTATTTTTTATAAAGTGAAATATCTGAAAAACTATTTCTGTCATAGGACTCTCGTATTATTTAATAACTAGTATATAACCCCGTCAAAAATGACGGAATGTGAACGATAAATCTTGAAAACAATGTTTAGATCATGATGGTTACCACGTGATCATTTAAATGTATTTTAAATTTTTGTTTATAAATCAAATGTGTTTCGATATTTTATAATTTTCGTTCTTTGTGAGGTCTAACTGTAATAGAGACAGTGTTCAGAGATGAGAGAAGTCGTGTAGAGCCACACCAGATTGTAAAAATGTGAGAAAAATTGCAACTTTGGCCTTTATCATGGTTTTGTGAGGTCTAACTGGAACGTTTCCGGCTGCAATCTTTAAGAGACAGTGTCCGGAGATGAGAGAAGTCGTGTAGAGCCGCGCCAGATTGTAAAAACGTGAGAAAAATGGAGGCTTTGGCCTTTATCACGGTTCTGTGAGCTCTAATTGCAACGTTTCCGGCTGCAATCTTTAAGAGACAGTGTCCGGAGATGAGAGAAGCAGAGCTGCCAACCTAATCCGGCAAATTGTTAGTACCGCCTCTTTTTCTACACCACTTAATTTTTAGAGAAATTCTCTTCAAATGTATCTACGATGAATTAAGAAGAAAAATACTCTAAAAATTAAGTGGTGTAGAGAAAGGGGCGGTACTAACAATTTGCCGGATTAGGTTGGAAGCTCTGGAGAAGTCGTGTAGAACCGCACCAGATTGTAAAAACGTGAGAAAAATGGCGGCTTTGGCCTTTCTCGCGGTTTTGTGAGCTCTAATTGCAATAGAGACAGTGTCCGGAGAGGAGAGAAGTCGTGTAGAGCCGCACCAGATTGTAAAAACGTGAGAAAAATGGCAGCTTTGGGCTTTCTCACGGTTTTGTGAGGTCTAACTGCAATAGAGACAGTGTCCGGAGATGAGAGAAGTCGTGTAACGCCGCACCAGATTTTAAAATAATATACAGTATATAATTATTAACACATCACATTAGCAGTTAATTGTGTGATACATTATTTGTATCATACAAGGATGGAAAGCGTTTGCTGACGATGACGCGAATTCAATGATTTTTCTTCACCCAAAAGTTTTCACTTCAAATGGAAAGCGTCAGCTAACGATGACGGGAGTTCAATGATTTTTGTTCACCCAAAAGTGCTCAACGCGCCTAAAGAAGTTTTCACTTCAAAAATTTTACCCGATCAATAAATATGAATGACAATAAAAAAACTGCTGGTTGACAAAAAATATAGGCCCGACAACACAACAGCAACAACACATCCCAGTGTTCCATTAAGTGCTCTCTACGCAAGCGAAGTGTGACGTCACTGAACGTCCGTGTATGTAAGAAAATGATTTCGTATGTTAATCGCCCATTGGATTTTTTGTAAAAAATTATTAAAAATCGAGGACAATTATTTCCCGATTTTAATCCCCATATTTGGGTATATATATGTATTAGTTATCATGTGCATATGTTAGATTGAGTTATTTTGCTGTCAAATTGACAAAATTTTAATTTTAAATTTCAAAACTCTGTTGTCCTTGGCGTTTTTGTATTTGGCGATCAAAAACGTACTACGAAAATATACATGCCAGATGTATATTTTCGTAATATGTGTTGTGCGAAATATTGTTTCATATTATTCCTTACTCTCTTAATATAAATTTTTAAAATAACCATGATTTTTGAAAGGAATTAAATTATATTCGCCAGATAATTTGGCGATATATATATATATATATATTTTTTTTTTTTTCTGCCAAGGATGACCGATATCAAATCTATTCCGCTGCAACATATTAGTATCTTATATCAGATACTTTATTTAGACATTTGAAAACAAATTTCACTTCAAATTATGATAGAATATTTATCATTTTCCTTTTAATTAGTATATTAGTTGGATATTTATTGTGTAATATCATCCTTTGAAATGAAATGTTTATGTTTTCAATGGAATATGGAAGTTTTTTTTTTATCTAGAGTTTTGAAATTTAAAATTCAAATTTTATCAATTTTAGAACAAAAACAACTTCATCTACATGATAACTAATACATATCTAAACATAAATATGGGGATTAAAATCGGGAAATAATTTCTCTCGATTTTTAATAATTTTTTACGAAAAATCCATTGGGCGTTTAATATAGGAAATATTTTTCTTGTATCCACGAACGGCCAGTGACGTCATCACTTCGCTTGCGTATTTAAAGTCCTCATAATAAGAAAAAACAATTCACTTCATTTTACCAAAATACTTTTTTTAAGACTATCGTAGATCCTGTTTTCAAATTTTCTAACTAACTATCCAATAACTACAGACACTCCATGCTAACCCAAATTCACCTCTACTCGATACCTCCAACCAGCTATCTCACCCTCAACATCGTCAAACTATCCAGGATCCAGCTAGGGACTTTCTCATTCTCAACCGAACATTTTACCTTGACTCGACATTATCACATTAGACTACTCTAATTTCAATACTCATTTCAACTGGTGACTTTTACTTGCCCAACCAAACATTCTATCCCAACTATCATTTTACACTAATTTCAAAACTAAAATCAACTGGCGGCATTTACGTACTAAACTCGGCGCCAATCATACCTTACAATGTAATCAAACAATAAAGTTTGATAAAAATATTTAAAGGCTTTAATGCGTTTTTACAAATATTTTCAGATTTTTAAGGATTTTTAATATGTTTTAGAAATATTTTAAGCGTTTTTTTAATGAAACAGTCAAAGAGTCGTTCATTCGGAATTAAAAAGTTGTCCATTTGGAATTTGTATTTTCTGAATGGCAACAGTTTTGGTTTGTTTTTATTTGGTCTTGCTTTGTTTATAATCATGAAGTTACATAATTCTGCCGGCCAGGTGGTTCGGTCGGTAGGGATGTGCCTTCCAAATCTTAAGGTCCCAGGTTCGAATCCTGGCGCGGGCATGGATGTTTGTGATGTCTTATGTTATGTATCTCATGTATCTGTTCTTGTTCTAATAAAAACTTGTAAACCCTTGTGGTGTGGATTTTCGAGATATAAGCGGCCCTAGAGGCAAGCAATAAATCTCAGTACTCATCAAACCAAACCAAACCAAACCAAGTTACATAATTCTATTTATAGGTTCATGTTTATAATAGCCAGTGATCCGCTATACTTAATTTAGACATTTAAACATTACAATTGAATAGGTTTTCAAGGTTTTATAGGAAATAAGAATATGTGCGATACAAAACATGTATGAAAATGATATGTATGTTTCCTAAGTTGAATTAAACAAACGGAAAAAAAATGGCTGCCAAAAGTTTCTGTTTTGAAGCGGTACTAACCGGATTCGTTCATGACAGATGAGGATCATTATATATATTAATAATGACAATTTGCCGAACTGAAATTTTAAATGCCAAAATAGCGATAAAGGGCCAAACATAGCAACCTATTGGTTCATATAACGTGATTCATACTGAACCACGGAAAGCTAATCCTTTATCCATCTACTTTATTTATCTCGTTGTGAGTAATAATCCAATGATTATAATTTTTTAAGAATGATTATATGTTAGAAAATATTGTCCTTGGTAGAATGTTTTTTATTGAATACTGAATGTTTAACCCGCGAGAATTCTATTTTTAATATAATTTTTTGTATTTGAGATAATTTTAAATCAATTCTTTTGAAAATAATTTTGAAAATTTATTTTTTTGTAATGATAAATTATTTTTAATTGTAAATAAAAAATATATCTCTAATTACTTTCTTATTTGAGATAATAATATTTTTAAATTACTTATAATTTTCGTGATTCAATGGAATCATCAACTTTTTCCGAATCTGAGGCAATACCAGCAGATCTATCCGCGATAGTTCAAGAGAGTTCTACTTTATGTGAGAAAGATAATGATATAAATAGAAAAGTTGAAGAAAACTCAAAAGTACCAGTATTGGATGTAAGGAAAAATGGAGAAGAAAATTGTTCTTTTACAGAAAATAAGGAAGCTAGTCATGATGAAGGATGCTTCAATCCCGAAATAGAAATTTCTGCTCGACCCGACACAGACAAGAATAAAAACAGCATTAACCCCGTAAAAAATACTGCCACTATAAACGAAAACAGAAATATAGATCATTTGCCAGAATCTCAAATGAACATAAATAAGAAAAATAAGAAAAACGTACATATTAATGAACAAATGGCTATGCATTCAAACTCAATCGCATTAAATGACAGTATCTTTAACTACATAAATGGAAAAGAAAGCATGTTATATTTGAGTCAATCTAGAAATCATTTGAAACAAAATGAAGTAACAGTATTAGAAGATAATGGATTTGGTGTTCATGTTAATGAAAATGATAGAACTATACATATTATTGGGTCTGAAATACATGTAAAAGACGGCAATCCACCTAAAAGATATGTCTGTGATTCTAAAAAATTATGTGTTGAGGGAAAGAGAAATATAATACACGCTACTATATCAAGAATACACATCAATGGGAATGGAAATCGAATGCACATCGTAAAAACTGGGATGAAATCTCTCAATTTTGGTAGAAGGAGAAATAGACAGCGTGTTTGTCATTTTAAAACATTACATATCAATGGCAGTATGAATTTAATACGAGCCACAGTATCGAGAATATACCTCGAAGGTAATGGGAATATTATTCGTTTCGCTGATCCTGGAATATTGCATATTAACAGTAATCGTAGACGAAGAGGAATACAAATCAAAGGAAATGGAAATAACAATGAAATTTATGTCAATGGAACTAAATATCCTATGAGTAGAACTGGTGTGGAAACATTAACGTTCGAAACAAGGCGAAATTATTGAGAAAAACGAGCAAAAACATATTAACACAGTAAAATTATCCCATCAAAAAAGTTTTCAAAAAATTGGTTTAAAAAAGAAAAAAAAAAAAAAAAAAAACTAAAAACTAAAAATTATAAATCATTACAAAATTATAAATTATATTGATTTCCACTCAACCTATTCGAAATTGGACGTAAAAATTTGCCAATTACCAAAAAAAGTTTAAAATTAGAAAATTTATCAAATGTAATTCATCTAATTTTTATTATTATTATTATTTTGATATTTTAATAAATCGATTTCATATTAATTTTTTTTTTTTCTAGAACAAATCTTTAACATAAATATTTCTGAAGTTTTGGAATGTAATGTACTATTTTCGGAAAAGCTTTAGTATACGATCTCGTGAGCAAAAAGAACAGATTTGATATCTGTCGTTCTCGGCGAAAAATAAAGATCGCCAAGTTATCTGATAAATCATGGTTATTTCAATAACGTATATTAAGAAAGCAATCAAATATTTGAAGCAATATTTCTTAAAGTATGTATTACGAAAATATACATCTGGCAAGCATATTTTCGTATTACGTTTTTGATCAACAAATACAAAAATCGCCAAGGACGACAGATTTCAAATCTATGCCATTTCATCACCAAAATGGTTACAAAAAATTTAAATGTCACCTAGGATGTTCTATACTAAAACTGTATCCTATGTTCTATGTAAATATCTTTTATCATATTTTACCAAGTATTCATCTAGAATTTATTATGTTTTTCTGTATTATCATTGCATAATTTTTTATTATTATTTAAGTATTGTTCTGTTAATCTTTTCCTTAAGCAAATTGATAAAGATGTAGATAACCTTTTTTTTTTTTTTTTTTTTCCAAAATCGCTAACTTCGGGGAAATATCTTCTCTTGTTGCAGGGAACAAGAATTGAAAAGGGTTGAAGGAACCACTTCAGTATATCCCACAGCTGAATTTGCGATTTTTTTTTTTGGCGCCGTTTTGAACGATAACGATGTCGTTCTGGACTGTTTGTGATATAATATAGCAGCCTATATGTTGTTTATTTTGGATTTATGATTTTATGTTTTATGATTTATGATTTAGATTATGATTTTATCATTTATCATATACGATTTAGCCATAATCGCCAACAAAAAATCGCCAAATATCGTTGTGGGGATATACTGAAGTGGTTCCTTGGAAAGTTATCGCCAAAAGTTATTTTGGAACCACTATAGTATTTCCCCACAGCTGAATTTGGGGTCAATCCATTAGAAATCACCCAGGCCATGTTGCTCAACATTTTTTATTTTTCTTATTTTTTTACCAGTTAATCCCCGTTATTAGGTGAGTTCAAAACTGTCGAAAAAAAATTTTTTAGGCTCATACTTTTTTTTGACGGCCATTTTGAATTTGCATCGTAACTGTTTTTAGGACAAAAACAAGGTTTGCATAAAAGTATCTAACTCAGTTAATTTTATAGATATCAAGACAAAATAAAAAACAAAATTATCAGAATGACCTCCTAGATGTTTTGTACATGCATAATATTTTCTACGTCATGAGGAAAGTGAAGAAAAAAATTCACAACTACAGATGGAAAATTAACTTAAAACGGTAATTTTAGTGCTGCAAAACTACTTAAAAAATGAAAGACTCATCAATAATTTTTTTTTTCCTGCGTAGATTTGTTACAGGACTAGTTACTGTAGAAGTTTCCAGCTTGAGAGTTTTATCCTTTTTTTTATATAATTTTTCAAAAATGCCCAAAATTGCATTTTGGCAATATTTAAAGTTGAATATCTCAAAAGGGACTGAGTGAAAAATTATGAAATTAATACAGATAATATCTCTTTATGACATAAAGATATGATAAAAATTTGATGACTGAGACTCAACTGGTTCCAAAGTTATAGTGCATCAAAATTGGCCAAAAATTGCATTTTAGGTATACAGAATTTTGATGAAAATTTAAGGTAAAAATCAACATTGTAACTTAAAATACAAAATTTTATTCAAACTGTTGATGTACATTTTATCAGTTAGCATAATAATTTTATAATTTCTTCAACGTGTTGAAGAGTGTTGAAATTCCGTTGCATAGCTTTTTTGATATGTTATGTGTCTGCCCGAAACCGTTGTTAGTTTGATAGGGGTAATTTTCCTCACAATCTTGTTTACTGGAACACACACCATGTCATTTATAGATATTTGGAAGGCAGTCTTTGGGCCATATGGATGGGAAAAATTGAACTAATAGATCATTATTTTGATCGGTCTTGTCTTTGACTATGCCTAGCTACCAATGATATTCGTAAATGTATGCAACATAGTCCATATTTGTAAGTGAAGATGTGTTAATAAACACTATCAAAGTTTCGTGCTCATCAAATTTCTTATTTATTGATGTAGTGTAACATCTGATTTGATTATTACTTATAGGAACAAATCTATGATATTCTCTTATTCATGTCACAGGCAAGCAAAATTCAAATCTGTTTGTTAGTTTAGCTTCAGTTTGTTTAATTTCATTGGCAGAGACAAAAATGTATTCTATTCTGGTTATTTTTTCGTTTCAGTATTTGAACATGTCTTGTGGAGTAAGAATTTAGTTATTGTAAAGTCTTTGCATGCTGGCTCTAGTTACTTCCCTTTTAGTGGTACCCTCCCCTCCCCCCTCCCTATACCATCACACAAGTTTTTCCCATGAGATGTAGCTAAAAAATTCCATTCAGCTATCAAGCTAAAATCATTCTCATGTTGGCACAGATTAATAAAGTTTTTCTTATTTTTGTATTGGCTGCTGGCACCATCGCTGAAGTAAATCATCATCTTTGCTTCGGGTAAAAAATTCTTCATTTCATTGGTGAGATTTTTTGAAATTCATCAGCTATAAAGATATCCTAAAATAAGATAATCATTTATCATACAAATGCTTTTACAGCAAATTTCATTTAAAATAATAATAATAATAATAATAATAAATGGATGTAATGTAACTTGGCTGTTGGACCAGTGGTAGTTCTGAATTTCATCCTGAACGCAAAATGTAAAGTTTTCTGAAAAATCACCAATGACTAAATATTCACTGTTTTTGAGATTATTTTTAAGTTCTTTGAAATGATTAGACTGAACTGTTGAAATGAAATGGTGAGATTTTAGTTTTACTCTATCTTCCACAAGAAGATTTAGAAATTCCTCATCTGGTAGTAATCGGGTGATAAATTCTGCTCTGTCAGTTTGCACCCACTGCTTAAAAGCTACTTCCTCTGGTAAATTGCCAATTTCTTTCATTGGAACTTCCAGAAGACCTTCGGATCATGGACATTCTCAACACTTGTCCAGCATGCAACTTTCATTATCAATGTTACACACAAGTAATTCTACCAGTTCCCTGTAATTTATTTTGAGCCTTGCTCCTTCAATCAAGAGTTTTACGTTCTGGGGGTATTTGCAGACACATACACTATGTGTGCCAGATGATATTGGGCGGACACACCACTTCGGTCACATAGCATAGAACACTGACCGTCTAATTTTGTAGTTAGGGTATTTCAGTTTGAAAAAGTTAAATAGCTCATTTTAAGTTATTAGAGTTTATATATATATATATATATATGTATATATATACAGCAATTATAATATACAGGAAAATGTATTTTTAAAATTAATTTTCGTGAAATACTGTGTGCGTAAAATGCAATTTTGGGCCAATTCTGTTGCACTATAACTTTGGAACCAGTTGAGTCTCAGTCATCAAATTTTTATCATATGTTTATGTCATAAAGAGATATTATCTGTATTAATTTCATAATTTTTCACTCAGTCCCTTTTGAGATATTCAACTTTAAATATTGCCAAAATGCAATTTTGGGCATTTTTGAAAAATTATATAAAAAAAAGGATAAAAGGATTTTAGTTTTACTCTATCTTCCACAAGAAGATTTAGAAATTCCTCATCTGGTAGTAATCGGGTGATAAATTCTGCTCTGTCAGTTTGCACCCACTGCTTAAAAGCTACTTCCTCTGGTAAATTGCCAATTTCTTTCATTGGAACTTCCAGAAGACCTTCGGATCATGGACATTCTGAACACTTGTCCAGCATGCAACTTTCATTATCAATGTTACACACAAGTAATTCTACCAGTTCCCTGTAATTTATTTTGAGCCTTGCTCCTTCAATCAAGAGTTTTACGTTCTGGGGGTATTTGCAGACACATACACTATGTGTGCCAGATGATATTGGGCGGACACACCACTTCGGTCACATAGCATAGAACACTGACCGTCTAATTTTGTAGTTAGGGTATTTCAGTTTGAAAAAGTTAAATAGCTCATTTTAAGTTATTAGAGTTTTTATATATATATATATGTATATATACACAGCAATTATAATATACAGGAAAATGTATTTTTAAAATTAATTTTCGTGAAATACTGTGTGCGTAAAATGCAATTTTGGGCCAATTCTGTTGCACTATAACTTTGGAACCAGTTGAGTCTCAGTCATCAAATTTTTATCATATGTTTATGTCATAAAGAGATATTATCTGTATTAATTTCATAATTTTTCACTCAGTCCCTTTTGAGATATTCAACTTTAAATATTGCCAAAATGCAATTTTGGGCATTTTTGAAAAATTATATAAAAAAAAGGATAAAACTCTCAAACTGGAAACTTCTACAGTAACTAGTCCTGTAACAAATCTACGCAGGAAAAAAAATTATTGATGAGTCTTTCATTTTTTAAGTAGTTTTGCAGCACTAAAATTACCACTTTAAGTTAATTTTCCATCTATAGTTGTGAATTTTTTTCTTCACTTTCCTCATGACGTAGGAAATATTATGCATGTACAAAACATCTAGGAGGTCATTCTGATAATTTTGTTTTTTATTTTGTCTTGATATCTATAGAATTAACTGAGTTAGATACTTTTATGCAAACCTTGTTTTTGTCCTAAAAACAGTTACGATGCAAATTCAAAATGGCTGTCAAAAAAAAGTATGAGCCTCAAAAAATATTTTTCGACAGTTTTGAACTCACCTAATAACGGGGAAAAACTGGTAAAAAAATAAGTAAAAAATAAAAAATGTTGAGCAACAAATTTTATTCTTTTTGGGTGATTTCAAATGGATTGACCCTTTGGCGATTTATTTTTGGCGATTATGGCTAAATCATAAATCTAAAAATCATAAATCATGTAGCATAAATGATAAAATCATAAGCTAAATTATAAATCATAAATTATAAAATCATAAATCCAAAATAAATAGCATGCAGGCTGCCATATTATATCGCAAACAGTTCAGAACGACATCGTTATCGTTCAAATCGGCGCCAAAGAAAAATCGCCAAATTCAGCTGTGGGGAAATACTATAGTTGTACCGTTATTTTCTTCAAAAAGTTTAGCCAACACCGTAAGTATAGTCTGAAAAATTACATTACAAACAACATTAAAAACTCAAAATATGACTCGAAGCAGTATTATTTCAAATCATTCAAGAATGGACAAGATGACACATCCTACATTTTTCCATTTGCATTGAACCAGAGCAAGCGCACCAAGATCAACATCTGTCAAACGATTTTAATGGTTATGTAGATTCATATAAATTTCGAATTTATACTATTGATTTTGATAGTTTTAATAACTTTAATAAATTTATGTATTATTTTAAATTACATTATGCATACGCATGATATCAATGTGTAAAAAAAAAAAAAAAAAAAAAAAAAAATCTTAACATCTATACAAGATATATAAAAAAAAATTCGACCAAAAATGAAGCAACAGTCTGCAAATATCAAAAAGGTGATAAAAAGAAAGATAAAAAGAAACTGTAAACCACCAATATTTTTTTAACTGCAGTTAAACGAGGGGCAGCCATTAAAAATTAGAAAATCGGGCTTCGAGGTATTGCGTTGTCATCGTGTTGTGAGCTGTTCTGAAAGTTTCATATGTCTAGCTAGTCGGGAAGTTAGTTAAAAATCGATTGCAAGATTTGTACTGGACAAACAAATAAACAAGAAAACAAGTTAATCAAAACTTGGTAATAAATAAGGTAGTTGACCAATGAAATATCATTATTTAATTTTAAGATTATGAGTCCGACGGTGAAGCGGCGGTACCACTGAAAAAAAAATTTGTAGTGACTCCACTCGACTTTCCAAACATTGAATAATTAACGGTTTTGTCGATAAAGTAAAGTAAGGCGAGCTATTAAGTAAACAAAAGCGATAAAATTATAATAGGGTGTTATAATAGAGTATTTTTCTCCATATAGTACACGATGATTAATTTAACGCTATTGTACTTTGAGCCCACAGATCGTAATGATAAAGAATTTTTCGTTATGTCCCTGTAAAAACCTATAAATTCTAGATTCACCAAAATGCTTATAGTTAGTGCAGCAGTGACTTATAATATTTATAAAAATTTTTAGCTCCATCGGATAAGGCGTTTAGACGCTATCGCACTTTAAAGTTTGAGCCCATATGCCACAATGATAAAGAAATATGCATTGTGTCCCTGTAAAAAGAACCATAAGGGCTAAATTCTCTAAAGTTCATTAAGTTCGTGTGATGGTGATCTATAACATGTATACAAATTTTCAGTTCATTTGAATGGGGCATTTAGTCGCTGTCGCACTTTAAATAATTTGAGCCTATAGGCCATAATGAGAAGCAGTTTTTATTTGTGTTTCTGTAAAATTCTGTAAGCGCTAGAGTCACCAAAATCTATACAGTTTGTGTGATGGTGACCTAAAACATGTATATAAATTTTCAGCTAATTTTGATAAGGCAATTAGATCTTTCGCACTTTAAATAATTTCATCCCATAGGCCATAATGTACAGAATTATTTGTTGTGTCCCTGTAAAAAAACTATAAGTGCTAGATTCACCAAAACCTATACAATTTGTAAAATTGTAACCTATAATATGTAAATATTTTTTGTTGTTGTTGTTCAGTTGAATAAGGCGTTTAGATGCTATCGCTATTTTAAAAATTTGATCCCATAGGCCATAATGATAAAGAATTTTTATTTGTGTCCCTGTAAAAAAAAACTGTAAGTGAGATTCACCAAAATCTATACAGTTCGTGCAACTGTGACCTATAACATGTGTATAAATTTTTTGCTCAGTTTAATAAGGCGTTTAGACGCTGTCGCACTTTTAAAAATTTGGCTCCGTAAGCCATAATGATAAGGAATTTTTCTTGGTGTCCCTGTAAAAAAAAAAAAAAAAAAAAAAAAAAAAACTAAGTGCTAGATTCACCAAAATCAATAGGGATCGTTCTACGGTGACTTACAACATACATACCAACTTTCAACGCATTCGAGCAAGGCGTTTAGACGCGAGCGTGTTCACTCACACACATACACACATACATACATACATACACACACACGTACATACATCATCATAAAAATAGTGAAAACGGACTCGGGGAACCTCAAAACGTATAGAAACATCAAAATCTCAAATTCGAATTTTTGACATGATTACAATACTTTCCTTCGGAAAGTAAAAATTATATAGAGGGACGTTAACGTATTTTGAAATATTTCGAATTATTGCAATAGACAAAAATGTTTAATTTTCTTATATAAATACTATGAAAAATATTTTAAATAGATATGCACATGAATAGTTCTACAAAAAATTATATGTGCAAACATTTGAGTAAAATTAGTATGTTGTGGCCAACACAAAACTTTGTTCTTCCTATACTCCTGAGTTCACGCAATACAAATTAATAAAATTATTATTTAAATAATTTATTAAAATCATTATTTATTAAAACTATTTTCCATAATGAATGCCAAAAAATTTTCATATCAAGAAAGTATGACACTAAATGTCTAAAGAAAGTCTATTTTGTGACATCTAGACATGGTCTGAGAAAATTATTTATTTATTTTGCTTGTTTATTTGTTTTAATCGATAATTTTGTTATAGTCTTCTATATTCAATAGAAGAAAGTATTGGATTCGTAAAAAATTTCGACCTCGGGTTTTTGATGGATTTACACGTTTTGTGAGATATGGAACACTTTGACCATTTTTTTAAAATGTCTGTCGGTGTGTTTGTGTGTGACAAAATTTTGTGGCAACTGTATCTCAGGGAGTACTGCACAGAATTTCATGTAAAGTGATATGTAGTTACACATTGACATAAATTAGTGCCTATCAACTTTTGTTACAAATTGCCCAACAGCTTACGTTGCCATCCCGCTTTATCTAAATTTTTAATATGGGGGTATAGGATAAAATTTTGTATAAATGTGCATAAAGATAATTATTTTTTAAGAATCATTATGAAATTAAAAGAATTATTTATAATAGAGACAGTCAACTGGGAAAAAAACTGTTTCGCCACCCCCCTCTGGGGGGGGGATGGAATCACCCCTCAAGAGGAGTAAATTTTCATGATGGGTATCTTTCAAAAGAGCTCGTCAACACCATTAAAACGAATGGTTGAACCATCGATCTGCGATAATTTAAAATAAAGTTATCGATTTTTTTCATTTTTAACATTTTTTTTTTTTTTTTTTTAATATTTAGTGTTATACTACTTCTCTAATATGTAAATCGTCTGCATTGTCATGGAAGATATTTTTTTTTAAATAATAATTTAATAAATTATTTTTACTGGGTGAATTTGTATAAGAAAATATAGAAGAAAGTCATGTGGTAGCCACCACATACTAGTTTTAAATTATCACGTATCTCTTATTCAGCGGTTTATGTTGAAATTATTGAGGAATTCATTTGAAAATAACTCACTAAAAATTTATACCCTCAAGGCACTTTTCCCAGGAAAACCTGAATATAAAAAAAATATATCCAAATAACTATTACAATTATAAATTAGTCTTTTCAATTTCGCAATTGTTCGTTAAAAATAATTCTCATTATGCACATTTATACGAATTTTTGTCGCATACTTCCACATTAATAATCTTGAAAAAACGAGAGGGCAACGCCGTTTGTTGAGAGACTTTCACAAAAAGCTACTCAGCATCAATTTAAGTCAAGGTCCAACCAAATATAAACTTATATTGAATTCCGTCTATTAATTCGTGAGATACAGCGTCGATAAAATTTTGGATACACACACAGACATTTTATAAAAATGCTCAGGAGACCTCAAAATGTGTAAATCCATCAAAACTGGAAGTCGAAATTTTTTACTTATCCAGTAATTTCTTTTTATGTATATAGAAGAAGGCAATACTCACAGTATGGGGCAAAGAACACCAATTTCTTTCATTTGTAAAAACGAGTGTTCCTTCAAGTATAAGAAATTGGAGTTCTTTATAAAAAGACATCTTCATAAAAAAGGCATAAAAAATATAACCGAAATGAAATTTTCTTAAAATTTTTATCACTTCATTGCTCTTGAATAATAAAAGAAATGCAGACAAAATTGATAAATGAAAAGGTTTAAATAATACTTTATATTTTTCTCTCTTACCTCAGTTTTGTCATTTCTTTGAAAATTTTTAATGCACTGAGAATATTAATTGAGAAAGAGATTATTCAAGCGTTAAAACGTATGTTACTAATCTTAAAGTATTGCTTGGAATTCTACAAAGATATTTTCTATGTAATGGCAGTTTTTGTTAAAAGATAATATTTTTTTTTTTCTTTTCTTTTCCTAAAGTAGTATAAAGTATGTCTTAAAAATGATATATATATTTATGTCTTAATTGTCCGTTTTGGAAAAAAAGTTAAACATATATAACAAGAATTTGTTTGTTTGTTTGTTTGCTTACTTTTCTCTTTAAAACTGCATTTTCAATTTGTTCTTTTAGATTAAGATAATTAGGAATATAATTTCGATAGAATTTAATCAAATTATTAACCAGAAATTTTAATGATTTTCTTTTGTCAATTTTATTACGCTTGCTGAGTAATTTTTACTTTCTTTTATCCATATATATGGTAGAGAAAGCATCGTTTTGGGATCAAATTTTCGAAATTTTACACGTTTTCTGGCTCCCTGAGTCCGAAAATATTGTTTTTAGCGGTTGGTCTGTCTGTCTGTATGTCTGTGTCTGTTATCAGCATATCTCAAGGACAAATAATATCGGGAAGTTCAAACTAGGTATTCTAAATCTGTATCGTATAAGGATGCTACACTAAACGCTTCGTTGAGATCAAGCAAATGGTTTGTGTACAGGGACATCCAAGAGAAATCAAATACGTTACGTCTATGGGAAAAATTTCGGATAAATACAGTGTAAACATCTGTAGACTGCTTTAAATGAAATGGAATGGACAAATTTTTACTTTCTCTTACCCACAAGGTAGAGAAAGTATTGTTTTTGGGACAAATTTTCGAAAGTGAGTATTTGTTATATTTACATTCTCGTACCCATAAGGTAGAAAAAGTATTGTTTTTGGGTCGAATTTTCGAAAGTGAGTTTTGTTATATTTACACGTTTTGAGGTTTCCTGAATCCGAAAATCATGTTTTAACGGTTGATCTGTGTGTGTGTGTGTGTGTGTCTGTCTATCAGCATATCTCAAGAATAAGTAGTAGCAGAAAGTCTAAACTTGGTATTCTAAATGTGTATTATATAGGGATACTACACTAAGCTTTTAGTTGAGATGTAGAAAATGGATCGTGTACAGTGGCACCCAAGAGAATTCAAATACATTACGTCTATGGGGGAAATTGCAGGTAAGAAGAGTTTAACATCTATAGACTGCCCTAAGCCAAATGAAATGAATATATATTTTTTATATACGTAAAAACATATCTCATGTAGAATATGGTAGGAAAATCATTCACTGTTCATTTATAGGGCTACACAAAAGAACTAAATTATAGTGCGACAATAGCTAAAAATTGATGGAAGTGTATTTCTGGTTGTGCCGTGTATTATTAGTTTCTCTTACCCATAAGGTACAGAAAGTATTGTTTTAGGGTCAAATTTTCGAAAGTGAGGTTTTGTTATATTTACACATTTTGAGGTCCCCTGAATCCGAAAAATCACGTTTTTAGTTGTTGGTCTGTGTGTCTGTGTGTCTGTCTGTCTGTTATCAATATATCTCAAGAACAAACAGTAGCAGAAAGTCCAAACTTGGTACTTTAAATGTGTATGATATAGGGATACTACACTAAGCTTTTCGTTGAGATGAAGCAAATGGTTTGTGTACAGGGACACCCAAGATAATTCAAATACATTACGTCTATGGAGAAAATTGCAGATAAGTAGAGTTTAACATATGGACTAAACTAAACCAAATGAAATGAATATATATTTTTTATATACGTAAAAACATGTCTCATGCAGAATACGGTAAGGAAATCATCCACTGTTCGTTTACAAAGCTACACGAAAGTACTAAATTACAGTGCGATAATAGTTGAAAATTGATGGAAGTGTATTTCAGGTTGTGCCGTGTATTATTACTATAATATTTTATTTAGGTGCACCATGTGGTCTGTGCATAATCTTCAGATGATATACAGGCCTGTAAATATTTAAGCGATGACATTCTTTTTTATTGTTAGTGGAAGTGATTTATTATAATATTTTACCATTTCTAGGAAAGCTGCTCAGAAATTGAAAAGAATTCCTCATAGACATATGGTAAATAATGTATATTTTAAGCTAAATATTCCTCGCTTGTTTCTTTATATATATTTACACGTTTTGAGGCTTTCTGATTACCGAAGTCAAGTTTTTTAACGTTTGATCTTTGCCTGTGTGTCTTAGAGTAACTTAAAAACAAATAATTTCAGGAGATCCAAAAACTGTATTTTCAAGTTAATATAAGTTTGTTGCTGGAAAAGTGTGATCAAAATTGATAAGTTTGAAGAAATGTTTCGTGTGAAAGATGTCTGTATAATTTTAAGTGAACTTTTAATTTTAATAAGAGGTTTAAATTCTTTATAAATATTGGTGCAGTAATGAAACGGTGAGTTGAGGGGGGCTGTAGACCCACTTACACAGAACTAATTATTATATAAATCTCTTTCAAAGCTTAATTTGAATTTTTTAACATAGGTTTATATAACAGTATTCGTTATCTTACCTCTTAATCTCCAACCTATATTTATAGTATTAAATTTCAGTGTAAGAGAAAGTCGTGTGAGTGACACACCAGATTATTTTATATGAATAAACGCATGTTTTGTGCAGGTTGTGAAATGGAACTTATTCATCATTCGTTTACATCGCTACTCAAAATATTTTGATATATTGAGGCTATATTTGGAAATTGCAGAAAGTGTATTTTATTTTGTGTTAGGTTTTTTCTTTATATATAAGACTAAATTTAAATACACAATGTGACGTGTAGGTAGTTTATAGACAATATACAGGGCAAGTGAAAATTAAGCTAAACGTTCTTTTCCATTGAATGTAAATGATGAAAGTGCTCTGCCGCATTTTACAATGTCGACGAAAACTGCTCAGGAAAGAAAAAAAATTTTACATATGTATACCATAAGCAAAGTATTTTTTGATTGTCTGTTTTTAATGTTTGCATAATATCACGTTTTGTGGTGCCTTAAATACGATAGTCCAATATTTAGTGGTTGAGCTGTATGTATATCTGTTACCAGCATACTTTAAAAATAAATAACTGCAGGAAATTCAAATTTGGCATTTTGAAGATCGTGTTAGGCTGCCACTTAAAAAATTTGATCAAGACTGCAAGTTTGAAGACAAATTAATAATAGCCTTGATTTTTTTTTTTTTTTAATCATATGTTAATTAAATTTGTTTCTGAATCTACTTTAGACTTTTTTTTTTAAGTAGATTGAACTTCCTTGTTTTACCTTATTCATCTTAGGACTTAATCTTTAATGTGCCTTTATTGTACTAAAATGCAGGGTAAGAGAAAGTCGTGTGAGTGATATACCAGATTATTTTTTTTGCTTGTCAGATTTTTTTTAACACTTTTCAACAAAGTTGAAAAGTGTTTGTGACTTCTGTTTTAGGAACATAATTTCGGTAGAATTAATCAAATTATTAAGCAGAAAATTTAAAGCTTTTTCTTTTCATAATTTTATTACGCTTGCTGAGTATATATATTTTTCTTTTTTTCCCTTGTCAAATCTTTTTTTAACTTCAGTTTGTATATCTGTCTGTCCGCACTCTAACTCTGTAAATATTAATAGAATTTCTTGAATCTAATACATATTATTCAAATTTACTATCGGATGTTCTCTATTGAAAATGGAGTAAATATCACGACTGGTTTGTGCACAATGACACCCGAAAGTATTCCAAAAGCATTGCGTTCTATGAAATGTATTGCTATAAACTATATTTTAATACCTTTACTTTGCACAAATCTTAATGAGATTGACATATATTATTCAAGTTTACTATTGGATGTTCCCTATTAAAAATGCCGCACTGGTTAATGTACAGGGACATGAAAAAGTATTCCAAAGCATTACGTTCTATGAGAGATATTTCTATAAATCACATTTTAGCACTTTTATTTTGCACAAATCATAATGAAATTAATATTAATAATACATATGCACAAGAAAATAAAATAGAGATTTTATTTTTTTAAATTCACATTTTGCATACAATATGATATATAAATCTTTCACAATTCGTTTAGAGGGCCTCACAAAAGAAATTCGGATATATTAAAACTATTCTTGAAAAGTGTGTTTTCGATACATTTTTAAGTACATAATGCAGAGTGTATATAATTTATTAACTATAAGCAGGGCTATTCAAAATTAAGAGGATACTTTCTTTTCTATTGAATGTAATTGATAGAAATACTTTACTGTATTTTACCAAGTCTAGAAAAATTTATTAGGAATGATAATTACTTTCTAATACCCATGTGATAGACTTAGTACTGTATAAAGTCCAATCTTATTGCTGAATATTTTTTTTCTGTAATTACACGTTTTATTCTCCTGAATACGGAAATCAGTGTTTTAACGGTTGATAATGTGCATGTCTGTTAACAGCATATTTAAGCAAAAAATTGCAGGAAATTCAAATTTACCATTTTAAAGATTATACGACGTTACCACTTAAAAAAAAAAAAAAAAAAAAAAGAAAAAAATTGACCAATATTGGTAAGTTTTAAGGAGTGGTATGGTGAAAGAGCATAGATATAGTAATATATATAGATCTGTCATCCACATGTTATCGTGCAAAGATTTTTCGTGCCGAAAGAGAAAGCTTTGGAATCAGCCATTAAGTAGTATTGAAAAAAGGAAGAAAAAGAAAAATGAATTTGAAACTGTATCTGGAGTTTTTCATTCACCTTTAATAAATAAATTATTTATAAATTTTATTTGCTAAAATATTCGTGTGTATTCGCTCGGGGAAAGACGGCCATATTTTGGTAAAATCGCCGTCTTTTCCCAAGTGAAAAAGAATTACTTTTTTCTCCCCAATGATCAATCTATATGTTATTACTGTATCTATGGGTGAAAGTTGTCTGAATAATTTTCTATATACTTTTAATTTTAATAACTTTTTTTTTTTTTTTTTTTTTTTTTTATGAATGTTGATACTATATTGAAATGGGAAATGACACAAATGTATGTCCCATAATTTTTTTTTTAACTACTTTTAAAGTGTATTCATATACAATAGGTACTTCTTATATCATACTTTAATCTATAATGTACCAAATATGTTAAGAGAATATCGCGTAAATACCACACCAGATTATTATTTTATTTTATTTTTTAATCAGAAAATATGTCTATCAATTTCCATTATTTTCTTCTTCATAAATTTTAAATATTGTTTTGTTAGGAAAAAACAAACAAGCACAAACTCAATACTCAGACAGTTATCCAAATAGCCATCAGATACAATAAGTTGCAGAAAGTGCGGTGCGGTAAGTTGTATTCGAACCTGAAATCCGAGGGATTCCAAAGACAAAACTCTGGATAAAAGGTTAACCCTATATTCATCGGTAAACTTTGAGACTCTATCGTAGAATTAGCATTTCTACAGTGCTCCCCTCCCAGAGATTACTCCGTCGTACGAGCGATATTACACCTCTAGACGGTAGCGGTTACCAGATGGTGCTGTCATTTGTCCGTCTTTAAAGTGGCACGGCGTGGAGCGTGACAGGCTTTGTGCTGTGAGCGTTCCACAGTCTTGTCGCTGTGAAGGTGTAGTGCTGTGCTGCCATCTATTACCTTATAGTGAAGTTGAAAAGTCGTTGCGTGGAGAGTACGTGATCACCATTGCAGAAAGTGCGTGCGGTAGGTAGTATTCGAACCTGAGATCCGAAAGATGGGAATCAAAAACAAACCTCTGGACCGAAGGTTAAGCCCGTGTTCATCGGTAAACTTTGAGACTCTATCGTAGAAATGGCGTTAATGACGTCGCTACAAAGTTATCATGAGTTAAATAGGAAATGGGTTATAATAGTTAATGTTTAACTATAATAATTTCATATATCTATTTGTGTGTATAGCTGAAATAGCTGAAACTTGTGTGTATAGCTGTGTGTATAGCTATTAGTGTGTATAGCTGTGTGTATAGCATGAATTACCTTTATTCTCAAAGGTAATTCATGTATCCAAATTATTCATATTTTACTATCAGAGCCTCCTTAAGTAGATGCCCAGCGAGTCGCTCGAAAACTTGGCAACAGTACAAGAAGAACATAGCCAGTAGATGGCGCTTGATACCGAGTCGTAAAGTTCTGTTTATTTCCCGCGATTCAATTGAGTTCTTCGTGGTTTACGTTTTATTAATTTAACAAATGTGGGAGTTTTTTTTTTTTTTTTTTTTTTTTTTTTTTTAATATAATATGGTGTATTGCGTCGTTCCATTTTGTAAATCGGAGTCGCCGTGAAAATATAAGTTTTCACGGTTTCATATTTCAAGACAAGGTATGTAAACTGCATAAGTAATTAATGCAAAATTACCAACCCTCCGGATTTTTTAATATCAATAATATTTTTCACAAAAAACATTATTTTTATTTCTTATCGTAAATTCTGTGATTAAGACGAAGATAAATTTAAAAGAAATTATGATATAAAAATTCGAAGGGTTGACACCTCTATTAGTAAGTTAGATTTAACAAATAAAATAGTTATGCTTATTACAAAATGAAATGAAATTTTTATTTATTGATGTAGGAATACAGAAAAATAACTTGTTCTTAGTTACTTTGAAGTAACTCTATATTGTAGTATTTTATAGTTTTATTCATAAATTACATTAGTAACTTATGAATAAAACTATAAAATACTCCAATATAGGAACAAGATTGATTTATATTTTTTTAATACCACTGTTTTTTAAAGACTTGTGTAAATGCGTATAAAAATTTGATTATTTCAGTTAAATCGATACAAAAGTGTTGGGAATATTGAAAAGAAAAAATAGAACATTTTTATTTCTACTTTTGTTCTTTTTAAAAATATTAAGTTTTATTAACCTTTTACCACACAAATGGAATATGGAATTAAAAATTCATGTAAAAATTAAATATCATGATTACTGATTCGAAAAATTATCAGGTATAACAGAAAGATGACTTGATTTTTTGAAATAGAAATTCTCCACATCCATACACTCACATACACACACACACATATACTGGCTAATTGCCAAAAACTACTTTTTTTGGACTCATGAGACCTTAAAAATATAAATCAGGGGAAAACTCGATATCGAATTTTTGGACCGAACACAATACTTTCATTACTTACGGTAGTAGGGTAATGGAAGTAAAAATATTTCAAGGATGTTATTAATTTATCCTTAAATTTGCCAATCTTTATCAATTTTTTCAAATTGAAACCTAATACGAGTTTTAAAATACAATTTTGAATTTTCTGCATTTGTTTGTTTTTAAGTTATTCTGATAATAAATATGCATATAAATCAATCACTAAAAACAGAAAAAAAAAATGCTTTTTGTATTCAGAGAACCCCAAAACGTGACTTTATTCAAAAACCTGAGTTGAAAATAGAACTTCAAAAAAATACTTTGTTTACATTATAGGTTCGAAAAATTAATTTTCCTTCTTCAACAGTATTCGTCGACATAAAAAAAAAGTGTAGCAAAGCACTTTCGTCAATTACATTCTACAGAAAAGAACGTTTAGCTTAATTTTGAATAGCCCTGTATGTTTTCAATAAACTATGTGCACATCAGATTGTGCATTTAAATTTAATCTTATATGAAAAACACCTAACACAAAATGAAATACACTTTCAGCATTTTCCAAGTATATCCGAGATAGACAAACCGACGCGCACAGACCAACCGCTAAAAACATTATTTTTCGTTTCAGGAGACCTCAAAACATGTAAACATAACACAACTTTATTTCGAAACTGTCTATCAGTTTCGAAAGCATACACTCTCGGAACTGGTAAAGCTAATAAAATCTTGAAAAAAAAAAAAAAAAACTTCGTGCGAGAGAAAACTTATACTCAAGAAATCCTTAATTTTAAAAATTTAAATCTTAATGGTTATTTATTTATTTTTTGTGACGGACACTAGAGAACAGATTGTTTTCTTCTCCAATTTTTATTACTAAATGTTAACTTATCTCATTAATGTGCTGGTCTATTTTTCTTATAAATAATATAAAATTCTCGATTTAAGAAAAATAATTCACACCTAATAAGGTAAAAATGTTAAAGGACATGACCAAGAAAAAGAAAAAAAAGACATGATTTTAATAATTTATCATTATAAATTATTCATTCTAAACTGAAACTCATTTAAAGTTCAGAGATTTTAATTTATATAAACAAAACTTTCATCTGATATCTAAATTAAAAAAAAATTGAAATTTTTATTGAATAAATATATAAAAAATAATTTAATCGCGTGATAGACATGCCATGTTTTTGCTTATTTAATTTTAAATTTCGTTTTTTAATTAATAATATATTTTTAAAAAAGGTGTTATTTATTAGATTCAATTAGTTGAAAAGCTAAAATAGGTCTTGTCCACTTCCGAAGAAAATTAAACCCTATACTTTTTTAAATATAAATATTTGAATATTTTTTTGAAAATATTTACGATAAAGCACTTTCACATCATTTTTTCAAATTAAAAGAAAAAAAAATACAATTTTGGACTTTAAATTGAAATTAATAGCTAGATTTTTATATGAAAAATATAACTCATCTATGAAAGAGAAGAAAATTGTTGCTCTGCGTAGGTGCTGTCACCTAGCGTTAGTTTTGTTTTTTAAATGTTGCCTAATTTAACATTGGGATTCGCTGCGCGTGGAAGGCATCTACTCTAGGAGGCTCTGTTACTATTTATACTGATTTTAGCTTGATTTTTTTTTTAAATCGATACTTCTGTATCACGTAATTTTTTAATCTCTGTATACGTTGTATACAACGATAGTTTGCCGTCAAATTCAATTTAATGAGGCTGATCATCTTGGTACGCAATGATTATAACTTTTATAAGAGATTACAAACTGTATTACAATGTCCTTGGTAAGAATATTTCTATTAAATATTGCATATGAAACATTGCATATCAAATGCACGAGCATTACATTTTTAACTAATTAGCTTATTATTTGGTATTGAGATTGTTTTTAAATACTTGTTTTGAAAATATTTTTCAAATTTGGTTTCTTTAGGACGATGGAATATTTTTTTACTATAAATGAGAATGTGTCACTAATTACTTTTTTACTTGGAACAATAACATTTCTAAGTTATTTATTATTTTCCAGATTCAATGGAATTATTAAATATTTTTCAAATACTTCCAAATATGAAGAAATGTGTGAAGAGATCTCAATAACACCAATATTGGATTTAATGAAAAAGGGAGAACAAAATAATTCTTTTATAGATAATAAGGAAGCTGGCAATAATGAAAAATTTTTCATCACTAAATATGAAGTTACAGCTGAATCTACAACGGACAATAATAGAGAAAAAGATGATGCTTTAAACAGGAAAGATGAAGAAAACTCAAACATAGCAATATTGGATGAAATGAAAAATGAAGAAGAAAACAGTTCTTTTACAAGGAATAATGAAGTTGGTTATGAAAAATCATTCATCCTTAAAAATGTAGTTACTGCTGGATCTACAACGGACAATAATAAAATCCGCATTGGACTCATAAAAAATCCTCCCTCTGAATACGAAAATAAAAGTAGAAGACATCTTCCAGAATCTAAGCCAATGCCAGCAGATTTTTTTATGATAGTTCAAGAGAGTTCTGTATTAAGAGAAAAAAATAATGCTATAAACAGGGAGGATGAAGAAAACTCAGAGAATTTCAGTCAAAAAACGGTATATAATAATAAAGAACCGTCAACGGTTAAAGATTCGAAAACTGCCGTATTAAAGAACAGTGTCTTTAATCACATTAATAAAAATGAAAACCTGTTATGTATGAGTCGGTCTGGAAACAACTTGAAACAAAATGAAGTGACAGTACTAATGCCTGACAGTGGATTTGGAGTTTATGTTAATGTAAATGATAAAACGATAGAAATTATTGGATCTGAAATACATGTAAAAGACGAGAATCAATGTAAAAGATACGTTTGTGACTCTAAAATACTATATATTAATGGAAACAGAAATTTAATAAAAGCCACTGTATCTAGGATAAGCGTCAATGGAAATGGAAATCGAATGTACATCGTAGAATCAGGAATGAAACCTTTCAACTTCTATAAAAAGAAAGCTAGGCGGCGTATTTGTCATTTTAATACATTACATGTCAACGGTAATGAAAATTTAATACGATCCACAGTTTCGAGAATACATCTTGTGGGTAATGGAAATATTATTCGCTTCTGTGATCCTGGAAAATTGCATATTAATAGTAATACCAGAATAAAAGGAATACAAGTCAAAGGAAAAGGAAATAAAAATGCAATTTATGTCAGCGGAACTAAACATCCTATGAGCAAAACTGGTGCAAAAACATTCACATTTCAAAAAATGCAACATTATTATTAAGAAAAACAAACAAAATTCATCAACATAATAAAATTATCCCATCAAAAATTTAAAAAAAATAAGGGTTAAATGAAAATGTTTAAAAATTAAAAATCACTGCAAAAACAGAAATAGACAGCGCGTTTGTCGTTTTAAAACTTTGCATATATATGGTAAAGCGAATTTAATACAAGACACAGTTCTACAGCCCAATGGAAATGAAAATAGAATTCACTTCGATGATCTTGGAACATTGTATTCGGATATCTTGTAACATTGCATATTAATGGTAGCGAGAATTTAATACAAGGCACATTTTCGAAAATGCAACTCATCTCGTTGGAAATAGAATTCGTATAAAATTCGGTTCGCTGATCCTTAAATATTGAGATTAATGATAAAAGAAGGGAAATACAAACAACATGAAATGGAAACAAAAATGAAATTTCTGTCAATGAAACTATTTGTTGTATGAGAGTAGGAACTGTATATCCATATTACAAAAATTGTGAAATTATTGTGGGAAAAAAAAAAAAGCACAAACCATCAACACATCAAAATTATCCAATCATTTTTTAAAAAGGTGTCTATAAATGAAAAAGTAAAAAAAAAAAAAAAAAAAAAAAATCATTGCAAAATTATATAAATCATATTGTTTTTATTTCGCATACACGAAATTGAACAAAAACATTTTCCAATTAGCAAAATTTTAAAATTAGAGAATTTTAAAAATGTAATGCACCTTATTTCTTTTTTGGTTTTATTTATATTTTAATAAATTGGCTTCATATTGATTGTATTTTGTAAAATAATTTTTAATGATAAATATTTCTGAAGTTTTGCGATGTAAAGTATTTATTTTTGATATAGATATTTTGTACCATACTTTTCAGAGCATTTGGTTAGAATATATGCGGTGTTTTTTAAAACATATCTCCATAATATTAGGTATATCTTTGATATATGTCATCCTTGGTGGTTTCTCGATTTGGCGATCAAAAACGTGGTACAAAAACATACCCGCCAGATGTATATTTTTGTAATATATATTGAACGATATATTGCTTCATATTCGTCATTTCTCTCTTAATATACCTTATTAAAATAACCAACCAGGATTTTTGAAAGGAATCAAATGCGTTCACCAAATAATTCGGCGATCCTTTTTCTTTTCACCAAGGACGACACATACCAAAACAGATCCTAATATTGTCTTATACATTAGTATTACTCTGCCAAGAGACTATATTAGAAACAATTGTAGAATAAAGGAATGAATCCAAAGCATTAGAAATACAATTTGAAAAAAAAAAAAAGGTAAAAAGTTACGAATTCAGATGTGGGAAATAGACATGCAACATGATACAGCCACGAAAGGTTTGGAAATTCAGATGCGGGAAATAGAAATACAACGCGAAAAAAAAAAAAAAAAATATGGAGTGACTCCACTCGACTTTCCGAACATTGAGTAATTAACAGTTTTGTAGATAAAGTAAAGAAAGAGGAGTGGTTAAACAAACAAAAGAGAGTAAACCATAATAGGGTGTTTGAGTATTTTTCTCCATATATTACACGATGTTTTATATAACGCTACTGAATTTTGATCCCATAGATCATAACGATAAAGAATTTTTCGTTGTGTCCCCTGTAAACATATGTAAATGCTAGATTCACCAAAATGCTTATAGTTAGTGCAACAGTGATTTATAATATTCATATAAATTTTCAGCTCAATTGAATAAGGCGTTTAGATGCTATCGCACTTTTAAAAATTTGGTCCCATAGGCCATAATGATAAAGAATTTTCCTTTGTGTCCCTGTAAAAAAACTAAGTGCTAAATTCAGTAAAATATATACAGTTGGTGCAACTGTGATCTATAACATGTGTACAAATTTTTTGCTCAGATTAATAAGGTGTTTAGACGCTATCACACTTTTAAAAGTTTGGCCCCATAGGCCATAATGATAAAGAATTTTTCTTTGTGTCCCTGTAAAAAAAAAAAGTGCTAGATTCTCCAAAATCTATACAGATTGAGTATCTGTGACCTATAATATGCGTATAAATTTTTTGCTCAATTGAATAAGGCGTTTAGACGCTATCGCACTTTTAAGATTTTGGTCCCATAGGCCATAATGATAAAGAATTTTTCTTAGTGTCCCTGTAAAAAAACTATAAGTGCTAGATTCACCAAAATCAATAGGGTTCGTGCTACAGTGACTTGCAACATGCTTACGAACTTACAGCTCATTCGAGCAAAGCGTTTAGACGCTAGCGTGTTTACTCACACACATACACACATACATACACACACACACACATACATACATCATCGTAAAAATAGTGAAAACGGACTCAAGGGACCTAGAAACGTATGGAAACATCAAAATTTCAAATTCAGATTTTTGACATGATTACAATACTTTCGTCACTATAGTGTTCGGAAAGTAATAAAAAAGCCGAAGAGTTAGAAATGCAATGTAAAAATCAGATGCCGTAAATGGAAAGTCGTGACACAATTGAAATAAAAAAAAATATATATAATTATACAGACACGACATTATTTCACTATTTAAAACATGAAAATCTGACATTGACAGATTTTAATTTAGTGCCAGAGGCCTACTGCTAAACTTGTTAATATCGACAAATTCTTCTTTAGTTAATTCGTGATGATCTAAATTCCATGATAAAGTTTTCATTAAATCAAACCAATGTGTTTCAGCTGCATATACTGTAACAAATAAGGTTGGAAGTCCAAACTGTCTTATAGCCGCAAAACAACGTTTTTTCTCTTTTTCCCAATGAGGGGGGGTGTGCCTTGGGGGGGACTCATGTCAAAGTTGGGCCTTGGGGGGACTCCTGTCAAAGTTGTGCCTTGGGGGCACTTCATTCAATAAATCCCGATTCAATATACCGACTGAAATAGGCCCTTAGCACTATTAAGAGTGTATTATAAAAATTCGACAACGCTGTACCGACTGAAATAGGGGTACCTTGGGGGGGACTCATGTCAAAGTTGGGCCTGGGGGGGGGGACTCATGTCAAAGTTGTGCCTTGGGGGGACTTCATTCAAAAAATCCCCATTCAATAAACCGACTGAAATAGGCGCTTAGCACTATTAAGAGTGTATTATAAAAATTCGACAACGCTGTACCGACTGAAATAGGGGTACCTTGGGGGGGGGGACTCATGTCAAAGTTGGGCCTGGGGGGGGACTCATGTCAAAGTTGTGCCTTGGGGGAGTACATTCAATAAATCCCCATTCAATAAACCGACTGAAATAGGCCCTTAGCACTAATTACGAGTGACGTATAAAAATTCGACAACGCTGGGCCTTGGGGGGACTCATGTCAAAGTTGTACCTTGGGGGGACTCATGTCAAAGTTGGGCCTGGGGGGGGACTCATGTCAAAGTTGGGCCTGGGGGGGGGACTTACGTCAAAGTTGTGCCTTGGGGGGGACTTCATTCAATAAATCCCCATTCAATAAACCGACTGAAATACGACCTTAGCACTAATTAAGAGTGACGTATAAAAATTCGACAACGCTGTGCCTTGGGGGGACTCATGTCAAAGTTGTACCTTGGGGGGGGACTCATGTCAAAGTTGTGCCTTGGGGGGACTTCATTCAATAAATCCCCATTCAATAAACCGACTGAAATAGGCCCTTAGCACTAATTAAGAGTGTATTATAAAAATTCGACAACTATACCGACTGAAATAGGCCTCTAGCACTAAAAAAAAAACCTCGCCGAAAAACAAAAAGATATAACTTTGGGAACTGATAATACAAATTATGGTACATCTAAAAATAATCGAGATATTAAAAATATTATTTTTTTAAAATTTGATCCTGATATCAGGATACATTTTTAGTATGGAAACACCTTGGTGACTTTTAAATTTTCTTACCATTTTTGACGATGATTTAAAATGGCTATCGCAATTGCGTAAGTAATGATCTTGGTGAGAAAAGTCTGAGCTACTTCGGTGCCAAATTTAAAAGTTACGCCGAGGGAATATTATACTAAAGCCAGTGGCGGATTTAAGGGGGGAGAATGGGGCAAGGGGGTTGAAGCCCCCCCCCAAAAAAAACAGTGACATTCACAATTGAATATTGCAATTATAAATTTTTTATTGGTCTAGAATAACATTTTGAAAACTCTTCGGCCCTCCCCCCCCCCAAAAAAAATAAATAATAAAGTTAAGTTCTGGATCCGCCACTAACTAAAGCTGTTCCTTTATTGTCAATTTTGCCCATGGATATCGTTCAGATGATAGTAGGCGAACCAAAACAGACATTGAATATTATGATTACTGATAAACCGCGAAAGGAAGATCTCTGGCGTCAGGGTTGCCAAATTTGGCCTTTTTTTTATTCAATAGTCACCAATAATTTTTATTTGTAACGTTTGACTAAACACGTCGAAGATTAATAGTCATTGTGTATATCAAATGTCACTTATCAAAATTATTGGTGACTATTGAATAAAAAAAGGCCAAATTTGGCAACCCTGTCTGGCGTCATCTACGCATAGGTGAAAAGGGCTGGTCCATTTATAAAATAGGAATGCCCGTAGTACCTAGGGATGTGTTTGTTTATGGGTATGAAAAATTTATAAACTCACTGATTGCATTTCTTTTCCTTCTTTGAACTGATTCTTGAATATCTGGATACATAAATATTTTACGATTAATTATAAGAAAGAAAAACTGATAATATTATAAAGGGATAGTTTTAGATGTCAATATAAATATTACTCATTTAAAATTAAAAATAAAAGCTTTGTCAGTATTTTGAAACTTTTGAAGTGTGTAACACTAATTAAAAAAATTTGTCAATTATTATTTACAAACTAGTATATAAAACCGTCAAAAATGACGGAACGTGAAATCAATTAAGGTAGTGAATCAACGAATGCTTTGCCAACTTCGCTGGTCACTATATTTAAAGGAGACTAATGTGCAAGTTGTACCTAAAGGGACTAATGTGAAAGTTGTACCTCACTGGACTAATGTGCCAGTTGCACCGAACGAAGAAACTATTTAAAATGACACTTATTTAAAATTGGACGTTGCTTTAAATATTTGACACTTACTTTCATTTTGATATTTATTATCAAAATTCTTGAAGAAATAATTAAAATTCTTCAAACAATAACTTCTCTTTCTAAAGCTTCTTTATCGCAAAACTTAATGACATTATGTACAATACGCTTCGATTCACTACGGAGAGGTTTAATCCGAGAACTTGTACCAGATGTATGATCCATTGGTATAACTTTAGTATATCCCCACAGCTGAATTTTGCCATTTTTCTTTGGCGCCGTTTTGAACGATAACGATGTCGTTCTGGACTGTTTGCGATATAATATGGCAGCCTATATGTTGTTTATTTTGGATTTATGATTTTATGTTTTAGGATTTAGATTACGATTTTATCATTTATGATTTAGCCATAATCGCCAACAAAAAATCGCCAAATATCGTTGTGGGGATATACTAAAGTTGTTCCGATTCTACACATAACAGAAGAAACAAGAATAATAGAAAAATTTCCCCTCTCTCTTTCTTCTTCTTTTGCTGTGTCTCCCAACGACTGAGTGGAATCGTCCTGGCACTTTGCCAACCAGGGATCCATAGTCCGCGGCCGGACAGTACGTTCAACAACTATTCCCAAAGCGTTATCTACTAAGACCAGAAGTATACATATTTTATGTAAGCCCCCCCCCCCCACCTTCTTTAACAACCTTTTTTTTTTTACTTTCTGCTATATTCAATAGAAGAAAGTATTGGATTCGTAAATTTTTCGATCTCGGGTTTTCGATGGATTTACGCGCATCGAGAAGTCTAGAAAAATGATCTAATTTTTAGAAAATGTCTGTCTGTGTGTGTGAGAGAGAGAGACAAAATTTTGTGGCAACTGTATCTCAAGAACTGCTGGAAGAATTTCATAAAATTTGATATGTAATTGCACCTTGACATAAATTAATGCATATCACCTTTGGTAAAAATCTTCCAACAGGTGATGTTACCATTCCGCTCTTTCTAAATTTTTAACATGTCGGTGTATAGGACGAAATATCGTAAAAGAGTACATAAAGAGAATTATTTTTTAATAATTATTGTGAAATTAAAATATATATATGTATTCATAATAGGGATAATCACCTGGGAAAAGAAAAATTTTGCATACGTAGAAGCATAGCTTCCAAACCCCCCCCCCCCCCCCCCCGAGGGGTGCAAATTTTCACTATGGGTATATTTTGAAAGAGCTTGTCAATACCTTTAAAACGAATGATTGAACCATTCTGCAATAATTTAAAATAAAGTTATCAGTTTTTTTTAAAGATTAATAAGTTATATAGAGCATAAATTTGACTTTCTTTGGATATTTAGTGTTATACTACTTCTCTAGAATGGAAATCATCTACATTCATCATAGAAGATAATATTAATCTTTTATACAGGGTGTTCCTGAATTTATGGGCCAAACTTTAAGGGTAGATGAAATACATATAAAGAATCATTTTTTGTATAGCAATAGGGGGTCGAAAATGAAGAGTGTAGGCGGAAAACAAGAAATACTGAGGAAAAGAAAAATAGCTCTTTACTAACATAATATTACAGAAAGTGCTCAAATGTGTACAATATTCGTATTAATACAACCAGTACTTTAAATACATCGATTAGCAACAGCATTATTACTATGCATATCTTCATGTAATCATATGCACACACAAAAGAAAAAAAAAATTTTGTTAAAAATTCAACGTTCAAAAGCCACGCCCACATCTGTTAAAAAATAACAAAAAGCAACTGGTTTTTAATGAATTAAGAGGACATTTGTGACCAATTCTGAATCCTTACAATGGGCTCCATCTCCCATTAAAGTTTGGCCCATGAATTTAGGGACATCCTGTATAAATAAAGCGAAGGGTCTGTGCGTGTGTCTGTGTGTCTACACTCTGGTGCTCACATTACTGATGGCAGAGCTACAAAATTTGGCATAGAGGTAGCTGGGACCTTGCAGGTGTGCACTTTATCGAGATTTTTTCGAACTTAGAATTTATTTATTTGTTATTAATTTTTTTTTCTATTTTAAATATTGGCTACTATGTTTCACTTTTTAGAACTTATTCTTCCATTGCAATCGTCTGCGTATCTTAGCAACGGCTATTACGCTATTTATTTTTTATTTATTTAATTCATTCATTTGAAGGCGAAATCTTATTTTTTTTCCCTTTGCTTAATTTATTATATTTATCGAAAATCAAATGGTAATGCAGCAGAAAAAATTATGTATATTAAAATTTAAATTTAAAAACTTAGTTATAACTAGGGCTGGAGTATTTATCAATATATCCCCAAGTATCAATATTTTTTTTTAATATCGCAATAACGATATTAAAAACGATCTTGCTCTGCCGATATATCCCTCTAACGATATTTCTTAGCGCGCACTGAGCGATCGATCGATGCGCCGATAAATAATGTTTAATGCCAATCTTAAATACCTTCTTCAAATCCTTCTTTCCCTACTAGCACCATTACCACGCACCGAACAAAGCGATCGCCGTATAGCTTATACTAATGCAACCCCTTGTGCACGCTTCATCCATGTGCCGATAAATAATAATGAACGCCAATCTTAAATACCTTCTTCTAATTCTGCTTTCCCCACTAAGCATGCATCACCACGCACCGAACAAAAAGAGAGCTGAATAGTGCAACCCTTTTTCTTTTTCCCTCCCCTTTTTCTTTTTCCTTTCTTTGCTCACTGACTAAAGTAGAGAAACACAATCCCAACTCCCAACCCCAAACGATATCTCTCTTTCATTAAGAAAAAAACTAAGTTACCGCAGTGTATCTACTCTCTTTATCTTCATTCGTACTATCTACCAAATCGAAAATATCACTGTCCAAAAAGTCGGAATGATATTCATCAAGAAAGTTAAGTTATCACAGTATATTGACTTATGACAGTATACCACTCTACATTCATGCATTTACTGACCCTAAACGATAATATGAAAGAATTTATACTACCGTTAGTATAAGTTCTTTGATAATATTGCACATCACCGCTCGTGGATCGTAGGTCTAATACCACAGACAAGGCGATATAAAAACAAACGCTTATTATGACGAATGAAAACAATATCTTTTGTTTTAGCTCATTTCCTGCCATTGGTTCATTGATATTGGTTTATTTCAAAGTATTGATAACTTCTGGCCAATAAGATGCGACCTTTAATATGTGTTTAACTCGCTTTGTGCTGTACATCAGTCAGATAGCTTCCTTTCTCCTTTCCCATGTTATCCAATGGGATTTTCGTTGCTTCGTTTTATAAAAATATCTCATTCAAAAATGAAGTTTTTCGAATTCTGTTTTTTTAATATTACTCTTTGAACGGGTCGCCTTTTAGCTTGGTGAACAAATTTTCGAAAAATTAATTTAAATATTTTATTTCAATAAGTAAATTATGGACTCTAAGTGTGGATCGCTAAGTAAAATATTTAAATTTATTTTTTCGAAAAATTGCTCACTAAGCTAAAAGACGACCTGTTCAAAGAGTAATATTCAAAAAACAGAATTTAAGCTAAAAGACGACCTGTTCAAAGAGTAATATTCAAAAAACAGAATTCGAAAAAGTTCATTTTTTAATAAAATATTTTTATAAAACGACGCGACAAAAATCCCATTGGATAACATGGGAAGGGAGAAAGGGTGCAATCTGACTGATGTAAAATAAAGTTTTATCCTCAGTAATTTTACAGTGACAGTTTCTTCATAGAATTATATAATATTGTATAGTTTATTACTATTTTTATGTAGCATTTATTTTTTCTCTTTCCTTTTCTTTCTTTCTTTCTTTTTTTTTTTTTTTTTTTTTTTTTTAAGCCGTACATGTTAAATAAAATTGGTTTAAATGCAAAATGAGTTACTTTAAGTAACAAAATGAAACTTTAACATAACTTTGTTTAAATAATATTATTTTTATACTGGCAATGTATACATATATATGTAGAATCTTGGCTGGGCGTCTAGGGGTGGGGCAAAGATGAGATGCAACTTAGAGAACTACACGTTTATTGAAGACACACAAAAACACAAAATATACAGAGATAATAGTATTATAAAAGTAGAATTTCCATCAATAACCATTTGCTGGTTTCGAGGCCTAATACACATACCAAGCTCTCTTCATCATTAGAACTAACACAAAGTAACATATGAGCACTTCCTCGCTTTAATAATTCACATTAGTACCTACGCGTACTATTTCAAATATGTGAGATTGTGGTATAGAGCTCTCCATGGCTCTACCCAACTATTAAGAGCACTACAAGCTCTAATTAGAAGAAAATGACCACATCAGTCTTCGCGCTGACGGTCTCAACAGCTCTTCATGGCAGGTAGCTCCCGACTACCTTCCGTTCGTCTTCTCGTCGAAAGATGGGCATCGGAGGCAGCGCCATCTGTTGACTGTACAAGGAATGCGTCCCACAAAGCTTTCCACAGTGCTCTGTCATCCTGACGCACGGTGACCTCACCGTCGAACCAGCCTTCGATACTAAAGGATATCTGCAAAATACAATTAAAAGAAAAAAAAACGAAAAAGAGAAACAGACATTAAAAAAATTATGTACATTAATATTCACAGTTAATTTTCTCTTTAAAGTTCATTAGTCTCTATTATTGGATTTTAGTTTAGTTTGTGGACCATAATTTCATATGGTCTGCGGAGGTACTAGTATGTATAGGTCCTTCGTGATCACCTATCTTCTCGACTTCATATCTGTCTTTGGCCTTTACTCGCACAACTTTATAAGGACCTAAGAATTTTGGTCTGAGTTTCATGCCGGTTCCAAACTGTGTTCGCTGGATGGCAACTAGATCATTAATTTTATATACATGGGCTTTCTTTCTCTTCTTGTTGTAACATCGGCGATTTTCTTCTTGAATCTTAAGAATGTTTTTTCTTGCTTCTTCACGAATGGTATGAAGGTTATCGAGCATAGAATTTATCCTTTCCTCTTCGAGGAGTTCTAGTACTCTCTTATCTTCTTTCCTTCTCATTGTTACACCAATGAGTAATTCAAACGGAGTTCTTTTGGTACATCTTGATACGGTGGAATTAATATTTCTCTGGACAGCCTCAACAAACTTGTACCACTTGTTAGGGTCATCTATAGATAACTTGGATAATACAGGTATGATTGTTCGATGAAGTCTCTCAATTTGACCGTTTCCTCTTGGGATTCCAGTTGTGATGGTGTCATGTTCGATTCCCTCTGATTCACAGTAATCTGTAAAGTCCTTCGATGTGAACGCAGGTCCACGATCAGATATTATTCTCGCGGGGATACCAAAAATAGCAGCTTGTTGTTTTAATTTTTGCAAGGAAGTCGAAGAAGTCGATTTCACGGGATATAGTCACGAAAATTTGCTAAAACCGTCTATAACGGTAAAAATGTGATTATAGTTTTTATTAGTGGCCGGTAATGGACCCACAAAATCGATGTGATAAGTAGATAATGGTATATCTCCTTTCTGGGCATCGGAGGCAGCGCCATCTGTTGACTGTACAAGGAATGCGTCCCACAAAGCTTTCCACATATATATATAATATATATATATAATTCAATTTCCAATTATTGTGAAACTATTACGAATGTGAATTGAACACATATACATTTAAAAAATATTGTAATGATTTGGTAAGCAGGTACAAAAATAAAAATGACAAGTAACTGACATTAAGGATGCATATAAGAGTTTTAAGTAAAAAATATTACTCTCTGCGACCAAAAAAGGTGTATCCAATGGCATTTCTTAACTATTTAAAATGATTTTCCTTTTTATTTAATACCTACATCTTAAGACAATTTTTCTTAAGCTTTATTTTTAGTAGAATTGCGAATTTTGATATACTTGGTACAAATAAAACACAGATCACATATTAGCTGTGTTAAAATATGATTTTAAAATAATTAAAGCTTAAAATGGGAAGAATAGAGGATAAACTATACAGAGGTATACTAAAAAGCAATAGTATAAGTTATAAGAAACACAAAATATTGATTCACTTTTTATGCATTATTTTTTTTTATGATAAAGTTATGGTAGTAATATACCAGAAAATACATGAAAAACACTCTATACTTGTATACTTTAAAATTCGTGTGCATATGTCTTTAAAAAAAAACAAATGTCTATTTTTTCCTATCTTGAAAGAAATATCGCAATATACCACTAATATCGATATTAACTTGGTGATATATCGCGATATATAATTTTCGATATCGTCCAGCACTAGTTATAACAGATACCAACTTTTTTTTTTTTTTTTTTTTTTATCTTTTAAAAGAACTTTTTTAATATATAGAATTTGTTGAAAAAAAATGGTAGTATATAGTAAAAAAGATTAAACTTATTAAAATTTAAGTTTAATTAAAATTTATTTTATTTTTATTTATTTAATTAAAATTTAAGTTTGATTAAAATGTGTTTGTTTTTTATTTATTAAATTCCTTTTGATAGAAAATCTACTTTTCATTTTGTAAAGAGAGAAGACTATAAAATACATGGTACAAAAACTAAATTGTTTAATAGATGCTGAGATACAGTCATCTTTAAAATCGTAGTTCTTAAATAATTGCAGATCCTCCTGTCGTCGATAAATAGCCGAACTGAAGTGCCCGGGAAAGACCTTTCTGCAGGCAGTTGGAACCTGAACCCGATGCAGTGCGACCGGGAAAACAGCTGCCGTACGCAGCGGATGCCCGAGGCGAGGTTTAGAGCGGTTTCAATGAAGGTATTTTTTTTTTGTTGTTGTTGTTAATGTAATATAAAAAATAAATAGTGATTCAATTCTTTTGAAAATTCATTTAAAATATAGTGACCAGCGAAGCGGGCGTAGCCTGTTAATAAACAATAATTTTAAAAAAGTTATTTTTACCGAGTGAATGTGTACAGGAAAATATAGAAGAAAATCATGTGGCTGCACAACATACTAGTTTTTTTTTTTTTTTTTTTTTTTTTTTTTTACAATTTTGGCTATGAATTAAAACGATTTATCTCAGTTGCGTAAGTAAAGACCTTGGCGAGAAACATCCAATATATTTCGATGCCAAATTTGAAATTTGTCAAGTGGTTCCTAAACTTAAGCTGTTCCTCCAAGAAGCTTTCAAAATGAAATTTGACCAGGTTGTTGCTATAAAGATTAAATTTTTGAACTCAGAACATAATTAGATGGCTAAATAAACTAGATGTTACAAATTTCTCTCTATTCTTAAAAAAAAAAAAAAAAAAAAAAAACTTTTTTTTTTATTTTCTAAGTAATAGATATAAAATTCTGCACAAAATAAAAATTAATTTAGTACAACAGGACTGACTTTAATCTATCCGCGTTTGTAATGATCGAAAGATGGCTCTTTCTGAACTGCAGTTGTTAGTAAATATAATAGCCACGTGTATTTATTATTGTTCTTTCTCCGCCATTACATCATGGAAAATCGATTGCATAATATGATGATATGCAGTGGTATGATAATTTCACCTTAACCCACCAGAGGGCGAGCATTTAATTACAATCGCGGATTCTCCCATGTAAGGATTGTATTTCATTGCTTTATTTATTATTTTAACGTTTCAATATCTTCGATTTTTCGGAGGGTTTAATTAATGTTTTTTATCATGGCTTGGATGGCAGATAATATTGACTTCTTTCAGTTTTCGAGTAATTCTATTTATTCACCATTTGCCACTCAGATTTAGCTTCCCATCCACTGTCGTACACCAACTGGGTAACAACTCTCCAAAATCTCAAAACCCTGACCTCCAAAATATTTTTTGTGTCACCTTTTGGCATGAATGGTACTTTTTTTTCCCCGAGTAAGTTATTACTTAATTTCAGTTTATTTTATTTGAATAATGGCTTTTGGTGAGGTCTGGCCAAAATATTATTCTATCGTTTAGTTGGTAGTTATCAACGAATTGTTTCAGTTTCGGCAGACCTTTATTAATGTATACGTCGAAATTGGTCACTTGTCTTAAGACTTTTGTGACCCCCCCCCCCCCTATACACACACACACTTAGGAGAAAAGAAATAAGGAAGGTGCTCGATGGAACCTCGCAATTGAATTTTAACGCTCTAAATTCGATAATCCAATTGAAAAAAAAAAAAAAAATCACATAAATACACGCTGATAGATTTTAAAATATTTCAAATTATTGCTACAGTCAAAGGTATTTAATTTTATTATTTAAATACAGTGAAAAGTTTTTTAAATAGATATATTTTTCGTATTAAAGCTATTCTTGAAAATTGCTGAAAATAAATTCCAAGTTGTGTAGTGTGTTTTCGATACATTTTTAAGTACATTATGCGGAGTGTATATAATTTATTAACTATAAGTAGGTCTATCCAAAATGAAGAGAATACTTTCTTTTCTATTGAACGTAATTGATAGAAATGCTTTACTGTATTTTACCAGGACTAGAAAAATTGATTAGAAATATTAATTACTTTCTCAAACCCATGTGATAGACTTAGTACTGTCTTAAATCCAATTTTATTGCTGAATATTAGTTCCCCATCATACAATAGGTATGAGGAACTTAGGTAATCGCGAAAACTTTCGACCTCCGTTTTTTGACTTTTTTATACGTTTTCAGGTGTGAGGAATCCAAAAATGACAAAATTTGTATGGAGTCTGCCTGTAGGGTGTCTGTTAGTGTGTTAGTCCGTTATTCCATTAGTGTGTTAGTCCGTTAATTTGTTAGTCTGTTTACACGATATCTCACGAACACATGATCGCAGAGAGGTCAAATCAGTTTTAAAATATTACTTTAGATACAGCAAGAACCCTATTCATTTGCAATATTCGAATTAAAAAACTTCGTAAGTTATTAGAAATTTACGATTTTCTTTACATGGGAGTATAGGACAAAAATTCACTTAAACGTGCATTAGATGGAAACTTTTTACTTTAAAAATGTCAGACCAGTTTTAAAATATCAGTTTTGATGCTGGAATGAACATCAGTAACTATAAATATGCTTCTTTGAAAATTTTGCAAGTTATTGGAAATTTACGAATTTCTTAACATGGCAGTATAGGGCAAAATTTCACATAAACGTCAATTTTTAGAGATATTTTCATCGTAAAGATGTCAGACTACTTTTGAAATATTATTTAGGACACTGGCATGAATATTAATGACTATGAATTTTCCAAAATAAAAATTTCGTAAGATTTTGGAAATTTACGAATTTCTTAACATGGCAGAATAGAGCAAAATTTCACATAAACGTCAATCTTGAGAGATATTTTCATCGTAAAAATGTCAAACCACTTTCGAAATATTATTTAGGATACTGGCATGAATATCATAGACTATGATTTTTCCATTTTAAAAAATTCGTAAGTTATTTGGAATTTACGATTTACTTAAAATGTCAGAATAAGGCAAAATTGAGCATAAACTTCCATTTTGAGGATCATAAATACATTAGACAACTTCAAAATTACATTTATGATATTTGTTTAAACATGATTGAATACAAATATTCTAATAGGAAAATTTCGTAAATTATTCGTAATTTACGATTTTATCAACATAGCGAAATTGTAAATTTTTCATATAAATATGAATTTTGAGTATTATTGCATTGGAAACAGTAGCATGAAAACTAAAGAACGGAATTGATCCTGATAAAATAAATTAATAGATTAGAATAAGATAAATATATCGAAGTGAACGGTGGATAGCCTATTAGGCAGGGATTTCATTCTGTCACTGTATCAAGTTTTGGTCAAATTCATTTCTTTTAACATGATTATAATATTTCTCGCACTAGAAATTTATGAGAACATAAGTATGATGGGGAACTAAGCAGAGTCCACCCATGCAAAATAGTTTTTTTCTGTAATTACGCATTTTAGTCTCCTATGAATACGGAAATCAGGGTTTTAACGGTTGATAATGTGCATGTTTGTTAACAGCATATTTAAACAAGAAATTACAGGAAATTTAAATTTACTCTTTTAAAGATTATATGACGTTACCACTTAAAAAAATTTGGAAAAAATTTACCAATATTCATAAGTTTTAAGGAGTGATATAGTGAAAGTTTTCAGAATAATTTTGTATATAATTTTAATTTTAATAACTTTTTACTTTCCGAACACTATAGTGAGGAAAGTATTAGAATCATGTCAAAAATCCGAATTTGAAATTTTGATGTTTCTATACGTTTCGAGGTCCCCTGAGTCCGTTTTCGCTATTTTTACAATGATGTATGTGTGTGTGTATGTATGCACACAGAAAAATGAAAAATCGAAACTTGTTAAGAGACATGCCATCTTTGTGACACTAAACGTTTGTCAAGTACATTGACAAATTTGCACAAAATTACGCAAAATTTTAAACAATCAAAACACTACCTGACAATCCCATTTAGTCATGAGACACAAAAGTCGTTTTATTTTACCATGTATCTTTAATGTGTTTCGTCTGATGATCCGTTTTGCCTCTAAAACTTGTCAGATGACTAATTTCCCAGGTACAGTTTTCATTTTCCTCAAATTTGACCGGTTAGTCAGATGAGAGAATAAAAAAAAAATGTTCCCGTTTTGTCAATTGACTAAGAAAAATTTGTTTGGCTAGTCCAAAAGCTAAACATCGTTCTTCTTCTTCTTTTTTTTTTTTATTTGTTATTTATTTTTTGTCTCCTATTGACAACTTGTGTTAGTCAACGGAAACCGAAAAATAAACAAAAAACTAATCGCATTTGGCGGGATACTGCAATTGCCGTTAGAGTCATTTTCATTTTAGAAAGAGAACGAGAGATTTTTTAGGAATCAGAATCAGCGAATCGAGTTTACAGCCAAAAGTAAGTGCTAAATACTTTACTTTATTGTAAGCTTTGTAGGAATAGTAAATTGTAAATTTGTAGAATTCTAAAGCTTCCGCAATCTTCTAACAATATGAATCGTAATTAGAATTTGTTCTAATTTATAAAGTTGTTTAAAATGTATAAAATTTAAAGTACGTTATTATAAATCTAGTTTTACGTATCGTTGTATTATAAAAGTGAGTATATTTAATTTGTCTAAGCTATAGTTGTTTACATACACTTTTAACATTAAGCTCATATTAATATTTTTATACACAGAATAGTAATGATTTATTTTCCCCTAAAGATGGTTCAGAAGGTATTTGGATTTCCAAAGGACGTCAATTTAAGAAAGATATAGAAAAATGCTATCCATGGGGATTTTGAAAGAAATCCGAATTTAAAGGTATGTTTTTTAAATTATCGTTTGCAACATTATCCGCGTTTTTAATGATCGATAGATGGCTCTTTCTCAACTGCAGTTTTTAGTAAATATAATACCCACGTGTACTGTTCTTTCTCAGTGTTGCCAACTTAGCACCTTTAGTGCTAAATCTAGCTCTTTTTCGACTTGTTTAGCACTTGAAACAGAAATCTAGCACTTAGCACCAAATCTAGCACTTTTTAAGCAACTGCCCAAATTTAGTTACTTTTTTTTTTCTTTGTAATGTTCCACATATCGACTACAGACAAGATCAAGATATTAGAGTAGACACCGGGTTGGTTAATTGGTTGGATTTTACGCCGCACTAGTGCTGCGCAAGAGACAATTTGCAACAGTCTGGGACTCACCCCTAGAGACATGCTATCACAAATTTGATTCTCTTTAGGAGGGATGAATCTTAAACTTCTGTTACCCCTCATTGGTATAATTTTGATGGGAACAAGAGTAGACCTCGGACTAGTAACCTTTTCGCTTTCGAACATCACATCCCCACATACTACCAAACCAATTCATTCGTACACCCACATTCCACTTCACCAAGGCTAGTTTCCTCCACCTTTGTTATCGCTGTTTTACAATTCGATTGGGTGTAAATTAAACATAAACCACAAACTATACAAGTTGAAATGAAAAGCGAGTAATCTAATCCTTGTTATTGATTGAAAACTGTTCTGTTTGACTTTCTTTCCAGTTTTGGTGGTAACAGGAACAGAAACAAATCATTTAAATCATGCAAAATCCCAAGAGCTAAGAAAGCAATTATCACCAAAAAAGGTGCAAAAAACGCTGTGATATTCCGGAAATTCATCTCCATACCAGTATAGGGAATCCGTGCTTTACAAGTATATCTGCTCGATGGTTCCACACAAGGAAGTTGAATAGAATGGTTCCCCTGCATAATTCAACGATTTTATTAACTAGTGGATCGCAGATCAGGAGCCTTAACGTTTTATTTGCATCACACATTACTCAGCAGATCATTTTTCTTTATTTCTTATTATATAATATATATATAGATTCAATTGACTACCTACATAAACATAAACGTTTCTGAGGGGAGCTGGCGTCCCCTCAAACCCCCATTGTATTTCTCTTTCTATAACTATCTATCATCTATCTATATGTATATATATATGTATTCCTTTTAACTGACTGTCTTGTATTAATTCCCCGTAATTCATAAACACTTGTACCAAGTTCCATACAAAATTCTTACATAACATATCGGAATTATTTTGTGTAACCCTGTAAATGAATTACCAATTCCATGTCCACACTTTTCCACTGAAAAACATTCTTTTAAAATTTTAATAAAATTTCATTCTATTTAATAGGGTGTAAACATATTAAAATACACTTTTAAGGAATACCGACTAAAAAGGACCCACCTATTTAATTAATTATAACTTTGTTAATATTTCAACCAAATTGGACATCATTTGGATGATTACAGTACGTCATCGAAATTCTTTTGTGTGGTCCCGTAAATAAATTATTTAGTCTATGCATATCTTTTTTTTTTAGAGTAAACACACTTATAGGCATCTTCATAATATATGTTAATTCATTGTGTTCAATGCAGCATAAGCACATCAAAGTGCGCTTAAATAAAAATTTGTCCATAGGCTATAATGTCACGAAATTCTTTTATGTGTCTCTGTAAACAAACCATAACCATTGTATACACCAGTAAAAACTATTGAACTTATTCTATGTTTTTCATGAATAATTATTCAAAATATCGAAGTTTGACATAATTTGGATGATTATCTGGCATTGCCAGAACACTTTTGCAAAGTCCTGTACATTAATTAGGAAATCTAAGAATACATATTTTCTGCAGAAAACATAATTTTAAGCATCTCAGTAATGTACACCAATCTAATTTTGTTGATTGCAAAGAAATGATATTAAAATGCGTTGACGAAAGTCACTCCATATGCGGTAATGATAAGAATTTTAGCATGTCCCTGTACACAATCGATAAACAATATAGACATAAAAATTATACAGCTATTTCTATACAGAGCCTGAACGTGTGTGCCAATTTGCAAATCAATCGGGGATTTTTGCGGCCGCTATTGCGGTACATACAAATTCTGCCCATAGGCCGTAATGAAAAGAAAAATTTTGGCGTGTCCCTGTACACGAACTGCAAATGGAAGCACATCCAAAACAATACAGCTAATTTCGTGTTAAATTTACAGTCTTAAAAGATAAATTTATTGCAAGCTTCAATTTAAACATTGGCTAAAAGGGTAAGAAATCGTACTTTTATGTAACTGTACTGAAACTTTTATTTATGAATTCAAGTTCATTTATTGATCTGTTCAACCACTTCAGCATTTAACATTTGAATTCTACATTCATCTTTTAATAATTTATTACTATTTAGAGTTTACTTAAAAAAATCTTATCATTAAATAAATATTTGTTATTGTTATTTGTGAAGTCAGAATTGATTGGTTGGATATAAGTTGAAGGATGCCATTGTGGTGTGGTGACATTGACATAAGAAACATACATACACAGCAGTGAGCTTAGACCAGAAAGAGCTTTCTTCTTTTAGATCTCTCTCACATATTTTTTAAAAATGAAAATAAATAAATAAAGAAATAAGCTAAAATTAGGAAAAACCATTGAAGCTGCTATATGTAACACTATTACACTGTTGAATGCTTACAAAAGTCGCATTTGAATTTTAGCTCTTTTTTTTTTAAATTTATTAAAAATCTAGCACTTTTTTCAGTTTCGGGTTAGCACCTTTTTTTTTAAATTTATCAGATTCTAGCACTTTTTAAAGGTTAGTTTAGCTCCAACTTCCCATAACGAGTTGGCAACACTGTTCTTTCTTGCTGTTCTATCATTGTTTCAACGTGAAAGCTATCAGTGGTATGATAATTTCACCTTAGCCCACCAGAGGGCGAGCATTTCATTACAATCGCGGATATCTTAGAACAATAAAAAATAATATTAATACTTTTTTTTTATATTTAAACTTTTTAATGAGATAAATTAAAAAAAATTAAAGGTTTCTCGTTTATCTGTTATTATTTATTTATTTTTAATTCCTGTTCTAAATAAATAGTTTTTTTTTTTTTTTTAATTTAAATAAGTTTGGCAAATGGTTGATAATAGTGTGTAAAATTATTAGATACTGTATTCTCGATTCAAAATCAAATTGTTCATGCGCAGCATATTAAGTATTCGTGATAAACAAAAGATATCTTGTTAAAAATATGTACTTAATTTCATGTTATTTGTTTCATTCTTAACACATTTAAATTTAAAAACTATTTGGTATGTCAATTTAAACAACATTTTTTTCTTTTAACTATGCTCTATAAATTAAGTAATTCTTGCAAACATTTAGTTGTATACTCTATTTCCACAATAACTTAAAATTAATTTTGATTTTCTTCTACATATATAAGAATGAAGTACTGGATTTTTCAAAATTTTCTTTTTCTGGCTTTTGGTGCATTTACAAATTTGGGATTTCCTTAAACTCGACTAAACCATTTTTAGGAGATGTCTGTCTGTGTTTAATCAAAATTTTATGTTTTGGGTGCTGTATCTCACAAAATAATGAACAGAATTGTACAAAAGTTTATATTTAGATGCACTTTCACATAAATTCGTGCTGAATAGCTTTTGGTACATATCAAGGGTTGCCAACTGCTCCGATTTTTGCGGAGTTTCTCCGAAAACTTCACAATTCCACGAAGTAATGTTTATGCTCCGCAAATTCAGTCTTGACCACCTATTTAAATATTTTTTATACATAAAATTGAATAGTGGCAGACTCTGAAAAAAATTTTTTTTTTCTTTTTTCTTTCTTTTTATTTTTTCCTTGCACACATCTAGGCAGAAATCGTTGTCCAATCCTTATCAACTTTTGATTTTGCATTTCCAACAGTTGCTGCATAAAACATTATTCTTTGAATTTTATTACTTCCTTATACAAAGTATAAGGAAGTATAGTAATCCCGATTTGCGAAATGGATTTTGTATTTCACATTGCTCGAAAACGAATGATCGTCGAATGTTGACAATTTATACGTGTGACTGTCATGATATCTAGTTGCACACCTGCAAGTGTCGTCTTAACACGAGCTCTCGTTATAGAGATATAAGGGATTTTACACGATTTTTCGTGACGTCTGTATGTGTGTGTGTGTGTCTGTGTGTGTGTGTGTGTGTGTATGTCGCATAACTCAAAAGCGGTTGGACGTAGAAAGTTGCGAATTGGTACATAGGTTTGTTATAACATCTAGTTGTGCACCTCCCTTTTTGGACTTTCTATGATTTTCCGTTATGGAGATATTTAGGAAAATTAGGTTCATAATGACAAAAATACATAGGTTTTGGCCATAATGTATCAAAAAACGGTAATAACTCAAAAACGGTTGAACGTAGAAAGTTGCGAATTGGTACATAGGTTTGTTATAACATATAGTTCTGCACCTTCCTTTTTGGACTTTGTATGATTTTCCATTTTGGAGATATTTTGGAAAATTAGGTTCATAATGACCAAAAATACATTGGTTTTGGCCATAATGTATCAAAAAACGGTAATAACTCAAAAACGGTTTGGACAAATCTTGCAATTTAACTGACTTCCCGACTAGCTAGACATTTGAAACTTTCAGAAAAGCTCAGAACACGTTGACAATGCGTTTTTTAAATATTTTTGGCCAACTGTTTCCGATACCTGCTGCCTTCGGCAGCGTTACCAGTACAAATCTTGCAATCGATTTTTAACTAACTTCCCGACTAGCTAGACATTTAAAACTTCCAGAAAAGCTCAGAACACGGTGACAATGCATTTTTTAAATATTTTTAGCCAATTGCTTCGTGTCACTGCTGCCTTTAGCAGCGTTTATATGATTCAACAGAAAATCTATTTAACTAACTTCCCGACTAGTTAGAGATTTGAAACTTCCGGAATAGTTCAGAAACACGGTGAAAATGCATTTTTTAACACTTTTATCCAATTGTTTCGGATCCGAAGTCCCCCCCCCAAGGCACAACTTTGACATGAGTCCCCCCCAAGGCACATGAGTCCCCCCCCAAGGCACATGAGTCCCCCCCAAGGTACAACTTTGACATGAGTCCCCCCCAAGGCATAACTTTGACATGAGTCCCCCCAAGGTGCAACTTTGAAATAAGGCCCCCCAAGGCCCAACTTTGACATGAGTCCCCCCAAGGCACAACTTTGACATGAGTCCCCCCCCCCCCCCAAGGATTTTAAAATGAGTCCCCTCAAGGCACAATTTTATTTATTTATTATTTTTTTTTTTTACGTATGCATGCATTTTTTTTTAAATATTTTTAGCCAACTGTTTCGGGTCCAGTGACAATATTTTTTAACATTATGTATATTTCTCAAAGTGTATAAGGAAGTCATGTGGTGCCCACATCAGATTTTTTTTTATCTATGAAAGCGCTGCAACGTATCTTGAAAATAAAAAAATAAAACTAACTTTTACAATTTAGCTGAAGAACCACACGCTTCATCCTACAATACTCATAAATAAATAGTAAATAAATAAAAAAAAAAAAAAGAATGAAAGAAAAAAAACATTCTAGTGATCGAAATATTGCTGACTCAGAACAGGAACAAGTATTTGTTTACATTAGCTAAGAGTGTGTTTAATTAAAACCACAAGTTGAAAGGGGGGAAGAAAGAAACCAAATGCTATAATTATGTGCTGTTTTGATTTTCATTTAAACTGTATCAATGTATCAGTTATCATTAAAAAATTGTTTATTTTAATTATTTATCGATAAAAATAATGGATTCAAAGCTACTGAACTTTAAGGCCGATTGACAACGCTTTATTTAAGATTTATTTGAAATAATTATGCTTTTATTTTATCATTCACTTAAAGCGTTAATGATTTATTATCATATCTTCATTTGTATCTGGGAAAAAAAATAAGTAAACAAATTATGACCAATAATCTGAAAAATTCTAAAGTTTACAAAACATATGGTCCCAAGCTATGCAGATTAGAGGGAGTTGACTTAGAGATGAGATCATTTACACATTTATATGATTTCGTTTTTAGATTTTTATGTGATAGTATAATTATTTCGACATTCATGAAAATTGTTGGAAATTAATTTTTTTTTTTTTTTCGCTTTGTGTTTCTCTTTCTTTCTTTCTTTTTTTTAATGTAACTGAATAATCTACTAAATAATAATACTAATCTACTGAATAACTACTAATAATCTACTGAATAATCATATATTGCCTTTATTTATGTATGGAAAATATGCCATTATGCAAAAAACAAATTACTTTTGGGTTTTAAGCTTATATTCAGACTTAATCATTTCCCATTCTTATCTCTCTTCACTGTTTTGCTAAATATATTTGATTATCAATAAATATTTCTAAATTTCATATGATTATTGTTAATTTATTTTTGTGAGTAGTTTATTTCTTTTCTTTTCTTTTCTTTTCCTTTTTTTTTATGTATTTTTAAAATTGCTCCTCAAAGTAGCCAAAATGCTCCTCAAAATTTCTCTGAATACTTCTCAAACTGTTTTTGAAAAGTTGGCAACCCTGTAAAAATCATCTAAGAAGTGGCGCTACTATGCTGCAATTTCCCACAATTAAGGAAAGACTATATCTTAGCTTCTATTGTGTAGAACTTCACATAACTTAATGTTCAAATAGTCGATTGTGAAAGACTATGTTTATTCAACTTAGGTGCATATCGGTCATCAGGTAATGCCAGTATGTTGCAACTTTTCACATTTAAGAAAATGCTGTAACTGAGCTTCTGTGATATATAAATGCACTAAACTTGATGTGTGCCATTATGAACTATTATGCTGATTTAATTTGGACGCATATCGGCCGACAGGTGACGTTGGCATGGTGCAATTTTCTCTATTTATAGGAGAGCCATATCTCAGCTTCTATGATATGTATGTGCACCGAATTTGATATGTAAGTTGTATGTCATACATCCAAAAACTATGCCAAAATAGCTTTTTAAAAACTATGCCGAATCAATTTGGGTGTACATCATATGACGTGCCGCGCTACTATTACTCTTTGTAAATTTCCAGATAGTTATAGTATCTCAGCATCTATTTGTTAAATTAGTTTGTAAAATCTTTATTTGTGAGAAGCTGTGTTAATTACTTTGTGCATTGTAACTGATATATGGTGCTATTATATTAAATAATAATAGAAGAAAATTTTGTAATGGCTACAGCATATACTAATTTTAGATATAGTGGGTTAAATATATATTAGTAATTTGCAACTGGTAATTATGAATGATTTACTTATAAATTGTCAAATATAGTTCCCCCAGAAAATTTTTTAAATTCATTAATACGTAACATTTTTTCCCCACAATAGTATCAAGACACGGAAAAGGTATATAAAGTTTATCATTAATGGTATAAATGGCAAACATTTCCAATTTAACAATAAAACTTTTTTTAATAATTTACAACAAGTAATTTAAAATACTTTATTTAAGTGGGCATGAATATTATAATACTTACAAAACTTTAAATTGACACCATAAAAATAAAATATCTCGCAACAATTGTTTCGGGTCGAAAGAGCACACGACCCTTCGTCAGGCACCCAAAGTAGGCACGAGTGCAGCAGTCAAAGTGGTAATGCACGGCTTTGACTGCTGTACTCGTGCCTACTTTGGTCGCCTGACGAAGGGTCGTGTGCTCTTTCGACCCGAAACCATTGTTGCAATTTTTTTTTTTTTTTTTTTTTTTTAATTTTATGGTGTTTATTCAAAGTTTTGTAAGGATTATTTTGCAACGCCAGTTCTGTGGTACGAATAATTGATAAACCTTTTTTCATTTTCTTTCTGAAGCAACAGACAGCCAAAAGCCATTTTTTTTTTTTTTTTTTTTTTTTCCTCTCTCTCTCTCTCTCTCTCTGTGTTTTTTCTCTCTGTGTTTGTTTATCTTCGATAGCGCACATTCGATCTACGACTGCAATTCACAGCTATCGTACTGCTCACCTTTCAAAATATTTTTTACAATTATAAATCTAAATTTGTAGGCATATTTATAACTCTGTAACTAATTTAAACATTATACACATGCTAGACATGTATCGGAGCTCCTCCCTATTCGTATCCAGAAAAATAGATCCGTATTTGTATCGATCTGTTTTCTTTTCTTCAACGAAACATAACATGTATCTTTTGTAGAAATTGTATAAAAATTAGAAAAGTATTATAAATCTTTTTTGACTGTTATTAATATATAAACTAGCGAGCTTCGCCCGCTAGCGGGTCAGTATTTTCAAATGAATCACTATAATTAATGAATCACTAACAGTAACTTTTAGTCTTAAGAAAAGAAATTTAAAAAAAAAATCATTTCTGATCGGGCAAAGTGTCGTCCTGGGTCCCCACTGCCTTCGGCAGCGCAGTCCCGTGCGCGCTGCGCGTGCACAAGTTAAGGGATACACGCGCTGCGCGCGCGTATTCCTTCCCTGACCCTTCGTGCCCCCCCCCCCAAAAAAATCATTTCTGATCGGGTAAAAACTCACACCGGGTCCCCACTGCCTTCGGCATCGCAGACCCATGCGCGCTGCGCGCGCACGTGTGAAGGTATATGTGCGCAGCTCGCAAATATTTCTTCTCAAATTAAATTTTTATTCTTAAGAAAAGAAAAGAAAAAAAATCATTTCTCATGGGGTACAAAGTCGGCCCGGGTCCCCACTGCCTTCGGCAGCGTAGTCCCGTGCGCGCTGCGCGCGCACCAGTTAAAGAATATACGCGCTGCACGCCCGCATTCCTTCCCTGACACTTCGTGCCCCCTAATAAAATCATTTCTGATCGGGAAAAAAATCACACCGGGTCCCCACTGCCTTTGACAGCGCAGACCCATGCGCGCTGCGCGCGCACGTGTGAGGGTATACGCACGCTGCGCACACGTATTGCTTCTCGAATCAAATTTTTATTCTTAAGAAAAGAAAATTAAAAAAATTATTTCTCATCGGTTAAAAAGTCGGACTGGGTCAGCGCAGTCCCGTGCGCGCTGCGCACGCACAAGTTAGGGGATACGCGCGCGGTGCACGCCTATTTCATCCCCACCCTTTCAGCCCCCTTCTAATAAACCTACGTATACCAGTTTCGAACGGTCTTACTCAATTAGCTGAGATGCAAAAGAACACGTAATCAGGACGCCTCAAAACGTGTAAATCTGCTGATTTCGATAATATAAAAGAACTTTAAAATATCTTTCGAATGATGTATTAAAAATAATTTAATCATGATTAGAAATTGAAATATGGAAATTTGAAAATATTACAGCGCCATCTGGCGGTAGAAATTTCTGTATTCCACTGTTCGATCCCAAGTCAACAAAGCTTTCTAATGATGTATTACTTATAAAATTATTTTAATTAGTAGTTGAGATACAAAAGAAAACTGATTCAGGAGACCTCAAAACGTGTAAATCTATTGAAATCTTGAATTAATTTTCGATAATGTAAAAGTACTTTAAAATGTGTATCGAATGACGCATTAAAAAAAAATAATAATCATGATTAGAAATAGAAATATTGTAATTTAAAAATATTACAGCGCCATCTGGCGGTAGAAATTTCTGTAATCTACTGTTCGATTCCAACTCAACAAAGCTTTCAAATGATGCATTACTTATGAAATTTTTTTAATTAGTAACTGAGACAAAAGAGAAACCCATTCAGGACACCTCAAAACGTTTAAATCAGGAGAAATGTCGAAATATCGAATTTCTGTAATCTACTATTCAATTCCAAATTAACAAAGCTTTCAAATGATGTATTACTTATGAAATTATTTTAATTAGCAGTTGAGATACAAAAGAAAACCCATTCAGAACACCTCAAAACGTGTAAATCAGGTGAAATATCTAATTCCACTTTCGACACTTTAATTAGTAGCTGAGATACAAAAGAAATCCCATTCAGGAGACCTCGAAACGTGTAAATAAGCTGAAATCTCGAATTCCACTATTGCGATGCAAAAGAAAACCTAATCAGGAGACCTCAAAACGTGTAAATCGGGTGGAATCTCGAATTCCCCTTTCGATAATGTAACCGTACTTTAAAATGTGTATCGAATGACATATTAAAAAAATATAAAAAAGTTAAACATAATTAGAATTTTAAATATTGAAATTTTAAATTGTTACAGCGCCATGACACCTCAAAACGTGTAAGTCAGGTGAAATTTCGAATTCCATTATCTACGGTTGTCGGTTAATGGAAGTAAATAGAAAAAGAAATATTTTTACCTTAAATTTATTTGTGTCGTTTTGAAACTCACATCCTCTTTCGACAGATAAAATGTGATTCGATTAAAGATAAAATTTAATTTGCAATTAAAATGTAAATCTTTTGTTTATTGACGAAAATCGATGAAATTTTAACAGGAAGTTAGTTTTGTGGTGTTAAGATTGTATACTAATTCAAATGTGCGAATTTTGAAAAATTGAAGAAAATAGAAAATTGTAATTTTTAATCCCAGTACAAAAATACATGACCTCATTAAAACACCAGATGTTTTTTCTTTCCGTTCAAGATCGTCTGCCAAGTTAAAATGCTTGTGATTTGTTGCCACCATTTTTGTTTAGTTTAGTTAATTTAAAAAAATCTAATTGTCCGATCAATAAGCCGTTTACACCATCGGATTGAGAAAAAAAAGCCCTTTCCAATGGTATCTTGTTTGTAACAATACGATTGATATTTCTAATTTATTTTCTACTTTTTCCGTAAAAATGTCGCTTTTTAAGCATTTAATCATGAATTCTGGGTCATTTTTCGGTAGACATGGGTGGACATTTTAATTAATATCTCCGCTAATTAGGGTCACATCGCTTAGCGAAATATCGCGATGTCGAGATGAAGAAATTCTGCGTCTGTCGACACCGGTTTCGAAGCGCTGCGACCATTAGCGCCGGAGCTTTAGCTATGACAAGGCATTTCTCACAGACAGACAGACAGACAAACGCGCACAGATTTTAATAATATAAGGAGATTAAATAAATACAGTATAACCTCGTATTTACATCCTGGAAATTGAAAAGATTTCGCAATTTACATTTTTTTTTTTTTTTTTTTTTTTTACTTTATTCTATATTTAATAGAAGAAAGTACTAGATTCATAAAAATTTTCGACTTCCGTTTTCCGATGAATTTGCACGTATTGAAAGTTCCAGAACACGATTTGACTATTTTTAGAAAATATTAGATATGCCTCTGTGTGTGTGAGAGAGACAAAAATTTTGTGGCGACTGCAACTCTGGAACTACTGCACGTAATTGCATATAAATTTATATGTAAATGCACCTTGACATAAATTAGTGCCTATCAACTTTTGGTGCCCATCCATCAAGAAATGGTACTGCTATACAGCGATTTCTAGAGACCATATATTAGGAAACTATATTATACAGGGTCTCTAGCGATTTTAACAATTTAAGGGAATGCTATGTCTCATGAACTACTGCAGAGAATTGCATATAAATTTATATGCAGATGCACCTTGACATAACCTAGTCCTTATCAGCTTTTTATGTCAATTTCTCAAAAGATGGCGCTGCTATACAGTGATTTTCACAATTCAAGGGAAGGCTATATCTCAGGAACTACTACACATAAATTTATATGTGGATCTACCTCGAGATAAATTATTGTCCATCCACTTTTGGTATCAATAATTCAATAGGTGATGGTGCTATATAGCGATTTCCATAATTTAAGGAAAAGAGATATCTCAAGTTCTATTGCGTACAATAATAATAATAAATAATATGTGAAAAGACCATTCTCAGACATTATGCTAATTCAATTTGGATGCATATCGGCCAATAGTGGCGCTGCTGTACTGCAATTTTCCCCGAGAACGGAAAAGCTATATTTCATCTTCTATGGTGTATAGTACAAAATTTGATATGTGAGATAACCATTATGAAAACGCATTTTTTAATATATTATTTATAGAGAATAAAGCTGTCTTTCTTTGTACTTTCAATGCAATTTTTCTCAAAGATGAAAATCGTCTGCATTCAGTATGGTAGGTAATTTAAATAAATAAGAGCTTTAATAAATTATTTGTACTGAGCGAATTTGTATTAGAAAAAAAAAAAAAAAAAAAGTCTTGTGGTGGCCACAACATACTTTTTTTGTTGTTTTTTTTTTAAATACCTTTATTTTTAATAAAATTCAATCCTCGCTTTTATGTGAACGAAATTTTCAAAGCAAATATAGAGGAAATACTTGTCGTGATTTCATTTAAAGCTATTATGTTGTGACCACCGCAAAACTTTCTTCTATATTTTCCTATAGGAAAATTCATTCGCCCAGTAAAAATATTTTCTTAAAACTATTATTTATTAAAATTATCTACCATAATGAATGCAGATAATTTCATTTTAGAAAAAACTAACACTAATAATAAGAAAAGAAAGACAGTTTAATTCTCTATAAATAAAGTCTTAAAAAATGCTTCTTCATAATGGTTACCTCATATATCAGGTTTTGTACAGTTATATGACACAGAAGTTGAGCTATAGCCATATCCTGTTCTCAGAGAAAATTGCAGTATAGCAGCGCCACTTATTGGCTGATATGCATCCAAATTGAATCTGCGTAATGTCATATAATGACTACGTTGATACGTGTCAAGTTTTGTTTGATTATACACAACAGAACCTTAGATACAGCCTTCCCTGAAAACGCGAAAGTCGATGTATAGCTGCACCAACTGTTTAGAAGTTGACAAAAAATATTGGTGGGCACTAACTTACGTCAAAGTTTATCTGCATATAAATTTATGCAAATTCGTTTAGTAGTTTCTGAGATATATAGCCTTTCCTGAAATTGAGAAAATCGCGGTCTAGCAGCGCCACTTGTTAAGCAAATAACACCAAAAGTTGATAGGCACTAACTTAGGCCAAGGTACATCTGCATATAAATTTATATGCAGTTATCTGCTGTAGTTCCTGAGATACGTTGCCACAACATTTTTGTCTCACACACACACACAGTCACATATTTTTCTAAGAATGGTCAAATCGTGTTCTGGAGCCCTCAAAACGTGTAAATCCATTGAAAAGCGGAAGTTGAAATTTTTTACGATTGAAATACTTTCTTCTATTGAATACAGAAGAAAGTAAAAAACAATATAAAATAAACAAATCGTCGAACAAATGCAATAAATAAAGATACTTTTTTTTTTGTTCAGAACAATGAACTACTATCACTGACCTTGAAGCACATTTTTGCAATCTTGAAGTTCACAACTCACATAAGTGTTTAAACATTATTATTAGTCTCTCTTTTTTTTTTTTTACTTCCTTATACAAAGTATAAGGAAGTATAGTAATCCCGATTTGCGAAATGGATTTTGTATTTCACATTGCTCGAAAACGAATGATCGCTGAATGTTGCCAATTTATACGTGTGACTGTCATGATGTATAGTTGTACACCTGCAAGTGTCGTCTGAACACGAGCTCTCGTTTTAGAGATATAAGCGATTTTACACGATTTTTCGTGACGTCTGTATGTGTGTGTGTGTGTGTGTGTGTGTGTGTGTGTGTGTGTGTATGTCGCATAACTCAAAAACGGCTGGACGTAGAAAGTTGCGAATTGGTACATAGGTTTGTTATAACATCTAGTTGTGCACCTCCTGTTTTGGACTTTGTATGATTTTCCGTTTTGGAGATATTTAGGAAAATTAGGTTCATAATGACAAAAATACATAGGTTTTAGCCATAATGTATCAAAAAACGGTAATAACTCAAAAACGGTTGAACGTAGAAAGTTGCGAATTGGCACATAGGTTTTTTATAACATATAGTTCTGCACCTCCGTTTTTGGTCTTTTTATGATTTTCCATTTTGGAGATATTTAGGAAAATTAGGTTCATAATGACCAAAAATACATTGGTTTTGGCCATAATGTATCAAAAAACGGTAATAACTCAAAAACGGTTTGGACAAATCTTGCAATTTAACTGACTTCCCGACTAGCTAGACATTTGAAACTTTCAGAAAAGCTCAGAACACGTTTACAATGCGTTTTTTTAATATTTTTGGCCAACTGTTTCCGATACTTGCTGCCTTCGGCAGCGTTACCAGTACAAATCTTGCAATCAATTTTTAACTAACTTCCCGACTAGCTAGACATTTAAAACTTCCAGAAAAGCTCAGAACACGGCGACAATGCATTTTTTAAATATTTTTAGCCAATTGCTTCGTGTCACTGCTGCCTTTAGCAGCGTTTATATGATTCAACAGAAAATCTATTTAACTAACTTCCCGACTAGTTAGAGATTTGAAACTTCCGGAATAGTTCAGAAACACGGTGAAAATGCATTTTTTAACACTTTTATCCAATTATTTCGGATCCGAAGTCCCCCCCCCCAAGGCACAACTTTGACATGAGTCCCCCCAAGGCACAACTTTGACATGAGTCCCCCCCCAAGGCACATGAGTCCCCCCCAAGGTACAACTTTGACATGAGTCCCCCCCAAGGCATAACTTTGACATGAGTCCCCCCAAGGTGCAACTTTGAAATAAGGCCCCCCAAGGCCCAACTTTGACATGAGTCCCCCCAAGGCACAACTTTGACATGAGTCCCCCCCCCCAAGGATTTTAAAATGAGTCCCCTCAAGGCACAATTTTATTTATTTATTTATTTATTTTTTTACGTATGCATGCATTTTTTTTTAAATATTTTTAGCCAACTGTTTCGGGTCCAGTGACAATATTTTTTAACATTATGTATATTTCTAAAAGTGTATAAGGAAGTCATGTGGTGCCCACATCAGATTTTTCTTCAGATTTTTAACGCAATACAATTAGTAATTACATCTTTTTTTTTTTTTTCTTGTATGTTCAATGGAAGGAAGTATTGGATTTGTAAAAATTTTCGACTTCCGGTTTTCGACAAGTTTTGAGAGGTTAGACTAGACCACGATTGACCATTTTTAGACTAGTATGTTGTGGCCACCACAAGACTTTCTTCTATATTTTCCTATACAAATTCACGCAGTAACAATATTAAAAAAAAAAAAAAAAGATTTTTTTTTTCATTTTTTTTTTTTTTTTTTTTCGTTAAAAGTAAAAAAAATCGATAACTTTGTTTTAAATTACCACATATTTATAGTTCAACCATTCGTTTTAAAGGTATTGACGAGACCTTTAGAAAGATACCGATCTTGAAAATTTACACCCCCTAGGGGGGGGGGGGGGGAAGCGATGCCCCAATTTTTTTCCCTAATTAACTACTACTATTATCAATAATTCATATTAATTTCACAATCACAGTTTAAGAATAACTCTCATTATGTACGTTTATACGAAATTTTTTCCTATACTGCCATGTTAAAAATTTAGAAAAAATACGATCACAGCACCACCTGTTGAGCCATTGATCCCCAAATCTAATCAGCCTCAGTTTATTTCAGGGGCCAACTAAATACCAAGTCTGGTTAAATTTCGTTTAAAAAAAAAGAAAAAAAAAAATTTTTTTCTAAGTTTTTTTTCGTTAAAAGTAAAAAAAATCGATAACTTTGTTTTAAATTATCACAGATTTATAGTTCAACCATTCGTTTTAAAGGTATTGACGAGACCTTTCGAAAGATACCCATCTTGAAAATTTACTCCCCTCGAGGGGGGACTTCCCCCCCACGGGGGGTGGCGAGGCTCCTACGCATACAAAAGTTTTTTCCCAGTTGACTATCTCTATTTTAAATAATTCTTGTAAATTTCATAATGATTACTAAAAAATAATTCTCTTTATGCACATTTATACAAAATTTTGTCCTATATCACCATGTTAAAAATTTAGAAAAAGCGGGATGGCAACGCAACCTGTAAGACAATTTTTACCAAAAGTTGATAGGCACTAATTTATGTCAAGGTACAACTACATACCAATTTGTATGAAATTCTGTGCAGTAGTTCTTGAGATACAGTTGCCACAAAATTTTGTCTCACACACACGCACACACAGAGAGACAGACAGACAGACAGACAGACATTTTCTAAAAATGGTCAAATCGTGTTCTACAGCTCCCAAAACGTGTAAATTCATCAAAAACCCGAGGTCGAAAATTTTTACGAATCCAATACTTTCTCTATATTACATATAGAAGAAAGTAAAAATGCCTTGTCTGTCCGTCTCTGTGTGTATGTATGTGTGACAAAAATTTTGTGGCAACTGTATCTACGGAACTACTGTTCAGAATTACATATAAATTTATATGTAGATGCACCTTGACCTAAATTAGTGCCTATCAACTTTTGGTGTCAATCGCTCGAAAGGTGGCGCTGCTATGCAGCAATAGCATTTATAATATGGTTGTCAACTTTCAAATATGCTTAACAATAGTGTTGTAACAGGGATATATTCATTAAAAAAAATAATAATTCAATAAAAAAAAAAAAAAAAAAAAAAAAAAAAAAATCAATAAAACCAGATCGATTCTTAAAAAAATCTCGTGCTTGCTTTTCTAAAGTAATCATACGAATTATAAGGTATGGTGTTATATGAGAATATATATATATCATCATTACCAATTTCAGCCTCTATCAACCCACTGCAGGATGAAGGCCTCTGCTAGGCGATTCCAAAGTGCCCTGTTTTCGCGCGCGCACACACACACACACACATATATATATATATAATAATTTATGCATAGATTAAGAAAGGTTTTGATAGAATATTTCGTCTCCTCATTGATTTATTTGATTTCCAATGAAGCCATCTATGATATATGCAACTTCTTAATTGAATGCAACCTATGCAATGAGGTGAAATTTACACCTCATATAACGTATTTCTTAGTAATGTCCTGATGTCTTTTTTTTTTTTTTTTTTCTTTTTTTTTTTTTAAGGTTTGTGAGCCCTATTTTAAACCTGATGGAATTATACAAACAATAACATATTTTGATGAAAAAGAAGGAAAGTTATATGAAGTCCCAAGAAATAAACCAGTTGTTAAAGATGGTGCTATTCTTACAATTTTCAGTGGCTTGCCATCATGGAGAGCTATTAGGCATAAAAAAATTACGTTTTATTACCTAATTATATTTGTGCTTTTATATTATTATTATTATGATTAATTTTTATGTAAATTATGGAGCAATCTTCTTCATGTATATGAAACATTTATAATTTTCAATAAAATTATTTTTATCTTGATTTTTGTCTTTTATGTATTATTTCAATTACATAGTTTTAATGAAGGAGAAATCTTATTTAAATAAGCCACTTAAATTCATGATTTGAAGAATGTTGAAAGTAATGTTATCAGGTAAGTAAGAGTTATTTTGGATGATCAAATACTTATAAATTATTGTTATATATTAAAATTTCTCTGGGCATAAAATTTACAGAGATGATTAAAAATAAAAATTCTTATTATATACGTTAAAGTGTTTTTTATGCAAATTTTATGTCCACCCTCACCTTAAAAAAAAAAAAAAAAAAAAAAAAAAAGTATATCATTAATATTTATGATTTTAAAACTTTAAATAACCTGACATTTGAGTTCGATGTTATTTATAGTTTAGTACATTGTATCGTCTATACCGTGCATATTGTTTATATTGCCTGTATCAATTGTTAAAGCACATTGTATCGTCGTACTTATCTGTAATTTTAATCAGGTGGAAAAAATCCATTATTTAAAAAAATATATGCATATATTCAGGTGGCTTAAATATTAAAAAAAGGAACTTAAAAAAAAAAAAAAGAAAAAATGTTTACATTTATTTTTGTAACCACAGCGTATAAAATTAAAGCATCGATGAGAGAATATATATATATATATTTCTAAATCCATATATGAGGATGTGCATAAAAAGTGGACTAAATCATGTGGCGCCACAATCCTCTTGGAATGCCTTGATAAAAAAGTGTTGGATAAATGCGTGCGTTAATGATGAATAAAGGTAGGGAAGAATGATTAAACTAGCAAATTCTTTGTTTCAGTAGTTTGTTAAATTTCCAGTAATCATAGCTGCTAACTTTTTTAATTGATTCCGGAATGTTGTTAGCCCTAGCTTCAAACCATATTCTTTGAGGAGTAATTATCTTCATATTTAATTGTAATTACATGCTAAAGAAAATTATTCTATTAAGAATATGGTATGAAGAAAAGGGCGAATGTTGACAACATTCTGGAATAAATTGAAAAAGTTGGCAGCTATGAGTATTTTAATCCAGTTGATGGACAAGTAATATTTTTCAGAAAAGTTTTTAAATATTTTTTCAAGGTTGAACATTTAAAAGGGGAGGGGGGATTAAACAATTACAAAAGTAAAGAGGTTAAGACTAACAACAATGCTTTTACAAAAGCCCCTGCAAAAAAGTATGAGGCCACTTCCTCATAAAATATGAGGGATTTTAATCAAATAAATTTTTTTGATTAATCTCTCTCAAATATTATGAGACAGGCTAGTCAAATATTTTTTTTTCGGGCTAAAATTCCTCCACAAATATTATGAGGCAGCTTAGTCAAATAGAGACTAGTTTTCCTTTTCAAATATTACCAGACAGATTAGTCAGGTAAATAGTCTTGACTATCCTGCCTCTTCAGATATTCATTGAAAATTGACTAGCTTGCTTCGTAAAATACCTGTTGGCTGCTGACTAACCGTCTTAATCAAGTGCAGATTCTGACTAACTTGCCTTGTCTGGCAACTGCGGTTGTTGACTAACCTTCCTGGTCAGATAATTATGATTATCGACTAGCCTTCTTTGTCTAATAATATTAACTTTCCTAGTCTGGAGTAGTGTTTTGGTGACTAGTTTAGCAAGTACACTTTTTAGTTTTGGAGACTAGTTCAGCAAGTACACTTTTCAGTTTTGGTGACTAGTTCAGCAAGTACACTTTTCAGTTTTGAAGACTAGTTCAGCAAGTACACTTTTCAGTTTCGGTGACTAGTTCAGCAAGTACACTTTTCAGTTTTGGAGACTAGTTCAGCAAGTACACTTTTTGGCTAGTCAGTTATTTTGGTTAGTCAATTCTGTATTGTCAGCTGAGCATTTTGGCAGGTCACTGTGACCAATTTATTTTTCTGTGTGTGTGTGTATGTATGTGTGTGTATGTCTGTGAGTGAACACGCTAGCGTCTAAATGCTTTGTTGGAATACTCTGAAAGTTGGTACGTATATTGTAAGTCACCATAGTACGAACCCTATTGATTTTGGTGAATCTAGCACTTATAGTTTTTTACAGGGGCACAAAGAAAAATTCTTTATCATTATTGCCTATGGGGCCAAATTTTTAAGAGTGCGATAGCGTCTAAACGCTTTATTAATCTGAGTAAAAAATTTCTACTCATGTTAAAGGTCACAGTTACACGAACTGTATAGATTTTGGTGAATTTAGCACTTACAGTTTTTTTAGAGGGGCACAAAAATATTCTTTATCATTATGGTCTATGGGGCAAAATTTTAAAAGTGTGATAGCGTCTAAACTCCTTATTAATCTGAGCAAAAAAATTGTACACATGTTATAGGTAGCAGTTGCACCAACTGTATAGATTTTGGTGAATTTAGCACTTACAGTTTTTTTACAGGGACACAAAGAAAAATTCTTTATCATTATGGCCTATGGGACAAATTTTTTAAAAGTGCGATAGCATCTAAACGCCTTATTCAATTGAGCTGAAAATTTATATGAATATTATAAATCACTAATAATAGCAGGAGACTTGGCGTTGGAATATTAAAACCCGAAAAAACTACTACGTCAGAAACGCCAAATATTAGAAACGCGTCTGCATTTCCAATATTTTTCTTTGGCGTTTTTGACGTAGTAGTTTTTTCGGGTTTTATTATAAATCACTGTTGCACTAACTGTAAGCATTTTGGTGAATCTAGCATTTATAGGTTTTTACAGGGACAGAACGAAAAATTCTTATCATTATGATCTATGGACTGAAAGTTCAGTAGCGTTAAATAAAACATCGTGTAATATATGGATAAAAATACTCAAACACTCTATTATGGTTTTCTCTCTTTTTTTTTTTTTTTTTTTTTTTTTTGTTTAACAACTCCTCTTTCTTTACTTTATCTACAAAACTGTTAATTACTCAATGTTCGGAAAGTCGAGTGGAGTCACTCCAGTTTTTTTTTTTTTTTTTTTTTTTTTTTATGAATGTTGATACAAAATTGAAATGGGAAATGACACAGAAATATATGTCTCATAAAATTTTTTTTATCATACTTTAATGCAGAATGTGCCAAATATGTTAAGAGAATGACGCGTAAATACCACACCAAATTATTATTATTATATATATTTTTTTTTAATCAGAAAATATGCCTATCAATTTTTATTATTTTCTTTTTCATAAATATTAAATATTGCTTAGTGTTAGAAAAAAGCAAACAAGCACAAGCTCAATTCTCAGACAGTTATCAAAATTGTCATCAGATACAATAAGTTGCAGAATGTGCGTGCAGTAGGTTGTATTCGAACCTAAGATCCTAGGGATAGGATTCCAAAGACGAAACTCTGGACAAAAGGTTAACCTTATATTTGCCGGTAAACTTTGAGGCTCTATCGTAGAAATGGCGTTTCTACAGTGCTCCCTTCCCAGAGATTACTCCGTCGTACGAGCGATATTACTCCTCTAGACTAAGACTCCTATAATACGAGCTGACTCACAGCTGATCATTGTTGCCCGGCGGAAATATAGCTTGGCGATGCTTAATTGCAGACGTATTACTCGGCGTCTTTATCGCCTAAAATGACGAGTTTGCCTAAGGAGAAGAGCGAATTATTGTTTGTACTTGATAAGTTTGGCGGTAATATTTGGTGAAATTTTCTTATAACCCTTGTAAAAAGTAGCCATTACTGTTGCTGTTAAATTAGTTAATTTTAAATATTTATACACGTTGAAAAATAGTGTAGGTTGTAAAATATAACATTTAAATAATCAAACAGCAATAAAAACAAATAATTGATACAAAAAATGCAAGAAAACATATCATAATTACACTTATTGAAAGCTAAGCGTACAATTTTCTTTTGGACAATTAATAGCCCATTTCTTTCGACTTTCTTCATCTGTTAGAAATATTAAATGTTCTAAAAGCAGTTCTGGTATGATTTGAGCAATTTTCAGCTGCAAAACGTTCATTTTATGTGATTTGATAACACTTGAAATTCGGACCGCGTGGGCAGCAATCACTGAGTGGGAAACAAAATGCCTGATGAGCCAGCCTGTATTGGAGGAGCTCTACTCTAGACGGCAGCGGTTACCAGATTGTGCTGTCATTTGCCCGTCATTAAAGTGGCACGACGTGGAGCGTGACAGGCTTCGTGCTGTGAGCGTTCCACAGGCTTGTCTCGGTGAAGGTGTGGTGCTGCCATCTATTACTATATAGTGAAGTTGACAAGTCGTTGCGCGGATCGTCCGCGATCACCAATGCAGAAAGTGCGTGCGGTAGGTTGTATTCGAACCTGAGATCCGAGGGATAGGAATCAAAAGACAAACCTCTGGACAGAAGATTAACGGTTAACCCTGTGTTCATCGGTAGACTTTGAGACTCTATCGTAGAAATGGCGTTAATGACGTCGCTACAAAGTTATCATGAATTAACTAAGAAATGGGTTATAATCGTGATAATGTTTAAGTATAATAATTTCATATATCTATTTGTGTGTATAGCAGAAATATATTCTCAAAGGTATTTCATGCATCCGAATTATTCATATTTTACTATTTATACTGATTTTAGCTTGATTCTTTTAAAAATCGATATTTCTGTATCACGTAATTTTTTAATCTCTGTATACATTGTATACGACGATAGTTTGTCGTCAAATTCAGTCTAATGAGGCTGGTCATCTTGGTACGCAATGGTTATAACTTTTATACGAGATTACAAGCTGTATTACAATGTCCTTGGTAAGAATATTTCTATTAATTATTGCATATCAAATGCACGAGCATTAAATTTTTAACTGACTATCTTATTATTTATTATTGAAATTGTTTTTAAACGAAACAGTTGTTTTGAAAATATTTTTTTAATTCTGTTTCTTTATGACGATGGAATATTTTTTGACTGTAAATGAGAATGTGTCTCTAATTACTTTTTTATTTGGGACAATAACATTTCTAAGTTATTTATTATTTTCCCGATTCAGTGGAATAACTAAATATTTTTCAAATACTTCCAAATATGATGAAATGTGTGAAGAGATCTCAATAATACCAATATTGGATTTAATGAAAAAGGAAGAACAAAAGAAGACATCTAGAAGACAACTTCCAGAATCTAAGCCAATGCCAGCAGATTCTTTTATGATAGTTCAAGAGAGTTCTGTATTAAGAAAAAAAAATAATGCGATAAACAGGAGGGATGAAGAAAACTCAGAGAATTTCAGTCAAAAAACGGTATATAATAATAAAGAACCGTCAACAGTTAAAGATTCGAAAACTGCCGTATTAAAGAACAGTGTCTTTAATCACATTAATAAAAATGAAAACCTGTTATGTATGAGTCGATCTGGAAACAACTTGAAACAAAATGAAGTGACAGTACTAATGCCTGACAGTGGATTTGGAGTTTATGTTAATGTAAATGATAAAACGATAGAAATTATTGGATCTGAAATACATGTAACAGACGAGAATCAATGTAAAAGATACGTTTGTGACTCTAAAATACTATATGTTGATGGAAACAGAAATTTAATAAAAGCCACTGTATCTAGAATAAGCGTCAATGGAAATGGAAATCGGATGTACATCGTAGAATCTGGAATGAAACCTTCCAACTTCTGTAAAAAGAAAGATTGGCGGCATACTTGTCATTTTAATACATTACATGTCAACGGTAGTGAAAATTTAATACGATCCACAGTTTGGAGAATACATCTTGAGGGAAATGGAAATATTATTCGCTTCCGTGGTCCTGGAAAATTGCATATTAATAGTAATACCAGAATAAAAGGAATACAAGTCAAAGGAAAAGGAATTAAAAATGAAATTTATGTCAGTGGAACTAAACATCCTATGAGCAAAACTGGTGCAAAAACATTCACATTCGAAAAATTGTGACATTATTATTAAGAAAAACAAACAAAATCCATCAACATAATAAAATTATCCCCTCAAAAATTTAAAAAAAAAGAGGGGGGGATTAAATGAAAATATTTAAAAATTAAAAATCACTGCAAAAATAAAAATATACTGCGCGTTTGTCGTTTTAAAACTTTGCATATATATGGTAAAGCGAATTTAATACAAGGCACAATTTTAAGAATACAGCCCAATGGAAATGAAATGAAATTCACTTCGATGATCCTGGAACATTGAATGTTAATGGTAGTGTGAATTTAATGCAAGGCACAGTTTCGAAAATACCTCGATGGAAATAAAAATAGAATCCCTTTCGGTAATCCTGGAACATACATATTAATGATAGTGAGAATTAAATACAAGGCACAGTTTCAAGAATACCTCGATGGAAATAAACTAATTTCGATGATCCTAGAACATTGTATTCGGATATCCTGGAACGTTGCATATTAATGGTAGCGAGAATTTAACACAAGGTATATTTTCGAAAATGCAGCTCATCGGAAATAAAATTCGCTTCGTTGATCCTGAAATATTGCATTAAGATTAATGGTAAAAGAAGAGAAATACAAACAACATGAAATGGAAACAAAAATTAAATTTCTGTCAATGAAACTATTTATCGTATGAGTAGAAAATGCATAACAACATTCATATTCCAAAAAATGTGAAATTATTGTGAAGAAAAAAAAAGCACAATTCATCAACACGTCAAAATTATCTAACCAATTTTTTAAAAAGGTGTTTAAATGAAAAATTGAAAAAACAAAATCATCGCAAAATTATATAAATCATATTGGTCTTTATTTCGCATACATGAAATTGGACAAAAACATTTTCCAATTTGCAAAAAATTTAAAATCAGAGAATTTTAAAAATGTAATGCACCTTATTTCTTTTTTGGTTTTATTTGTATTTTAATAAATTGGCTTCATATTGATTGTATTTTGTAAAATAGTTTTTAATGATAAATATTTCTGAAGTTTTGCGATGTAAAGTATTTATTTTTGATATAGATATTTTGTACCATACTTTTCAGAGCATTTGGTTAGAATATATGCGGTGATTTTTATAACATATCTCCATAATATTAGGTATAGCTTTGATATAAGTCATCCTTGGTGGTTTCTAGATTTGGCGATCATAAACGTGATACAAAAACATACCCGCCAGATGTAGAGTTTTGTAATATATATTGTACAAAATATTGCTTCATATTCTTCATTTCTCTCTTAATATACCTTATTAAAATAACCAACCAGGTTTTTGAAAGGAATTAAATGCATTCACCAGATAATTTGGCGATCCTTTTTCTTTTCACCAAGAACGACAGATACCAAATCAGATCCTAATATTGTCTTATATATTAGTATTACTCTGCCAAGAGACCATATTAGAAACGATTGTAGAATAAAGGAATGAAGCCAAAGCATTAGAAATACAATTTGAAAAAAAAAAAAAAAAAGGTAAAAAATTAGAAATTCAGATGTGGGAAATAGACATGCAACATGATAAAGCCACGAAAGGTTTGGAAATTCAGATGCGGGAAATAGAAATACAGCGCGAAAAAAATAAAAAAAAAAAAAAAAAAAGCCGAAGAGTTAGAAATGCAATGTAAAAATCAGATGCCGTAAATGGAAGGTCGTGACACAATTGAAATTTAAAAAAAAAAAAAAAAAAAAAAAACGCCGAAAAAAAATAAAAATAAAACTAACTTTGGGAACTGATAATATAAATTATGCTACATCTAAAAACTAGTTGGCATAGGTGAACTCTGCTCAGTTCCCCATCATATTTATGTTCTCATAAATTTCTAGTTTGAGAGATATAATCATGTTAAAAGAAATGAATTTGACAAAAGCTTGATACAGTGACAGAATGAAAACCCCGCCTAATAGGCTATCCACCATTCACTTCGATATATTTATCTTATTCTAATCTATTAATTTATTTTATCAGGGTCAATTCCGTTGTTTAGTTTTCATGCTACTATTTCCAATGCAATAATCCTCAAAATTCATATTTATATGAAAAATTTACAATTTCGCTATGTTGATAAAATCATAAATTACGAATAATTTACGAAATTCTCCTATTAGAATATTTGTATTCAATCATGTCCAAACAAATATCATAAATGTAATTTTGAAGTTGTCTAATGTATTTACGATCCTCAAAATGGAAGTTTATGCTCAATTTTGCCTTATTCTGACATGTTAAGTAAATCGTAAATTCCAAATAACTTACGAATTTTTTACACTGGAAAAATCATAGTCTATGATATTCATGCAAGTATCCTAAATAATATTTCGAAATTGGTTTCACGTCTTTACGGTGAAAATATCCCTCAAGATTGACGTTTATGTGAAATTTTGCTCTGTTTTCCCATGTTAAGAAATTCGTAAATTTCCAATAACTTACGAAATTTTTATATTGGAAAATTCTTAGTCATTAATATTCATTCCAGTGTCCTAAATAATATTTCAAAAGTAGTCTGACATCTTTACGATGAAAATATCTCTCAAAATTGACGTTTATGTGAAATTTTGCCCTATACTGCCATGTTAAGAAATTCGTAAATTTCCAATAACTTGCGAAATTTTCAAAGTAGCCTATTTATAGTTACTGATGTTCATTCCGGTATCAAAACGGATATTTTAAAACTGGTCTGACATTTTTAGAGTAAAAAGTTTACGTTTAATGCACGTTTAAATGAATTTTTGTCCTATTCTCCCATGTTAAGAAATTCGTAAATTTCCAATAACTTACGAAATTTTTATATTGGAAAATTCATAGACATTAATATTCATGCCAGTGTCCTAAATAATATTTCAAAAGTAGTCTGACATCTTTACGATGAAAATATCTCTAAAAATTGACGTTTATGTGAAATTTTGCCCTATACTGCCATGTTAAGAAATTCGTAAATTTCTAATAACTTGCGAAAATTTCAAAGTAGCATATTTATAGTTACTGATGTTCATTCCGGCATCAAAACGGATATTTTAAAACTGGTCTGACATTTTTAGAGTAAAAAGTTTACGTTTAATGCACGTTTAAGTGAATTTTTGTCCTATTCTCCCATGTTAAGAAAATCGTAAATTTCTAATAACTTACGAAGTTTTTAAAATCGAATGTTGCAAATGAATAGGGTTCTTGCCAGTGTCGAAAGTAATATTTTAAAACTGATCTGACCTCTCTGCGACAATCTGTTCTTGAGATATCGTGTACACAGACTAACAAACTAACGAACTAACGGACTAACAGACACCCTACAGACAGACAGACACCATACAAATTTTGTCATTTTCGGATTCCTCACATCTGAAAACGTGTAGAAAAGTCAAAAAACCGAGGTCGAAAATTTTCACGATTACCTAAGTTCCCCATACCTATAGTATGATGGGGAACTAATAATCGAGATATTAAAAATATTATTTTTTTAAAAATTTGATCCAGATGTCAGGATACATTTTTAGTATAGAAACACCTTGGCGACTTTTAAATTTTTTTACCATTTTTGGCGATGATTTAAAATGGCTATCGCAATTGCGTAAATAATGATCTTGGCGAGAAAAGTCCGAGCTACTTCGGTGCCAAATTTAAAAGTTATGCCGATGGAATATTATACTAAAGCTGTTCCTTTATTGTCAATTTTTCCCATGGATATCGTGCAGATGATAGTACGCGAACCAAAAAAGACATTGAATATTATGATTATGAACTATTGCCAAAGCGTTATCTACTAAGCACAGAAGTATACATATTTTATTTAAGACCCCACCCCAACCTTTAACAACCCTTATTTTTAACTTTCTGCATAGAAGAAAGTATTGGATTCCTAAATTTTTCGATATCGTGTTTTCGATGGATTTGCGCGCATCGAGAAGTCTAGAAAACAATCTGACAATTTTTATAAAATGTCTGTCTGTGTGTGTGAGAGAGAGACAAAATTATGTGGCAACTGTATCTCATGAACTACTGCAAAGAATTTCATAAAATTTTATATGTAATTGCACCTTGACATAAATTAATGCATATCACCTTTGGTAAAAATCTTCCAACAGGTGATGTTACCATCCCGCTCTTTCTAAATTTTTAACATGTCGGTGTATAGGACGAAATATCGTATAAGTGTAGATAAAGAGAATTATTTTTTAATAATTATTCTGAAATTAAAATATATATATGCATTCATTATAGGGATAATCAACTGGAAAAAGAAAAATTTTGTCTATGTAGAAGCATCGCTTCCCCCACCCCACCCCACCCGATGGGGGGCAAATTTTCACTATGGGTATCTTTTGAAAGAGCTTGTCAATACCTTTAAAACGAATGGTTGAAACATTCTGCAATAATTTAAAATAAAGCTACCAGTTTCTTTTTTAGTTCCCCATCATACTATAGGTATGGGGAACTTAGGTAATCGTGAAAATTTTCGACCTCGGTTTTTTGACTTTTCTACACGTTTTCAGGTGTGAGGAATCCGAAAATGACAAAATTTCTATGGTGTCTGTCTGTAGGGTGTCTGTTAGTCTGTAAGTCTGTTAGTCTGTTAGTGGGTCAGTCCGTTAGTTTGTTAGTCTGTGTACACGATATCTCAAGAACAAATTGTTGCAGAGAGGTCAGATCAGTTTTAAAATATTACTTTCGACACTGGCAAGAACCCTATTCATTTGCAACATTCGAATTTAAAAACTTCGTAAGTTATTAGAAATTTACGATTTCCTTAACATGGGAGAATAGGACAAAAATTCACTTAAACGTGCATAAAATGAAAACTTTTTACTGTAAAAATGTCAGACCAGTTTTAAAATATCAGTTTTGATGCCGGAATGAACATCAGTAACTATAAATATGCTACTTTGAAAATTTCGCAAGTTACTGGAAATTTACGAATTTCTTAACATGGCAGTATAGGACAAAATTTCACATAAACGTCAATTTTGAGAGATATTTTCATCGTAAAGATGTCAGACTACTTTTCAAATATTATTTAGGACACTGGTATGAATATTAATGACAATGAATTTTCCAATATAAAGATTTCGTAAGTTATTGGAAATTTACGAATTTCTTAACATGTCAGAATAGAGCAAAATTTCACATAAACGTCAATCTTGAGGGATATTTTCAGCATAAAGATGTCAAACCACTTTCGAAATATTATTTAGGATACTGGCATGAATATCATAGACTATGATTTTTCCAATTAAAAAAAAATTCGTAAGTTATTTGGAATTTACGATTTACTTAACATGTCAGAATAAGGCAAAATTGATCATAAACTTCCATTTTGAGGATCCTAAATACATTAGACAACTTCAAAATTAAGTTTATGATATTTGTTTGAATATGATTGAATACAAATATTCTACTAGGAAATTTTCGTAAATTATTCGTAATTTACGATTTTATCAACATAGCGAAATTGTAAATTTTTCATATAAATAATATGAATTTTGAGGTTTATTGCATTGGAAATAGTAGCATGAAAACTAAACAACAGAATTGACCCTGATAAAATAAATTAATAAATTAGAATAAGATAATTATATCCAAGTGAACGGTGGATAGCCTATTAGGCGGGGATTTCATACTGTCACTGTATCAAGCTTTGGTCAAATTCATTTCTTTTAACATGATTATAATATGTCTCGCACTAGAAATTTCTGAGAACATAAATATGATGGGGAACTGAGCAGAGTCCACCTATGCCAACTAGTTAACACTTTCCAACAAGGTTGAAAAGTGTTTATGACTTCGGTTTGTCTGTCTGTCTGTCTGTCTGTCTGTCTGTCCACGCTCTAACTCCCGTAAATATTTATGGAATTTCTTGAAACTGACATATGTTATTCAAGTTCACTGTCGGACGGTCCCTATTGAAAATGAAATTTATACCTCTACTGGTTTGTGTACAGGGACACCCGAAAGTATTTCAAAGCATTGTGTTCTATGAGAGGTATTTTTATAAACCATATTTTCATACCTTTAGTGTAGACATATCTTAATGAAATTGAAATATGTTATTCAAGTTCCCTATCGGACGTTCCCTAGTGAAAATGGAGTTTTTACCTCGACTGGTTTGTGTACAGGGACACCCGAAAGTATTTCAAAGCATTGTGTTCTATGAGAGGTATTTCTAAAAATCATATTTTAATACCTTTAGTGTAGACATATCTTAATGAAATTGAAATATGTTATTCAAGTTCACTATCGGACGTTTCCTATTGAAAATGGAGTTTGTACCTCGACTGGTTTGTGTACAGGGACACCCGAAAGTATTTTGAAGCATTGTGTTCTATGAGAGGTATTTCTAAAAATCATATTTTAATACCTTCACTGAAGACATATCTTAATGAAATTGAAATATGTTATTCAAGTTCACTATTGGATGTTTCCTGCATAAAATGGAGGGAATGCCACCATTGGGTTATACACAGGGACACTCAAAAGTATTCCAAAGCATTGCGTTCTATGAGAGATATTTCTATAAATGAAATTTTAATAACTTTAGTTTCCACGAAATTTTAGGAAATTGAAATATGTTATTTATATGCTAAAAAGAATGCTTTGAGTAGAATATTACATAATTAGCATTATATTTACAGGGTGGCACAAGAATATCCAGTTAAATTAAGAGCTATTATTTAAAAAATTGCTAGATATGTACTTTCGTTTACGTTAAGCGTTTTTAACCCTTTCTAACATTTTTAACACTTTCCAACAAGATTGAAAAGTATTTATGACTTCGTTTTGTCTGTCTGTCTGTCTGTCCGTCTGTCTGTCCGCGCTCTAACTCCCGTAAATATTTATGGAATTTCTTGAAACTGCTATATGTAATTTAAGTTCACTATCGGATGTTCCCTATTGAAAATGGAGTTTATACCTCTACTAGTTCGTGTACAAGGTCACCCGAAAGTATCTCAAAGCATTGTGTTCTATGAGAGGTATTTCTATAAACCATATTTTCATACCTTTACTGTAGACATATCTGAATGAAATTGAAATATGTTATTCAAGTTCACTATTGGATGTTTCCTGTATAAAATGGAGGAATTACCACCATCGGTTTATGATACTCAAAAGTATTCCAAAGCATTGTGTTCTATGAGAAATATTCTATAAAACAAATTTTAATAACTTTACTTTCCACGAAGTTTTTGGAAATTGAAGTATGTTATTTATATGCACAAAAGAATGCTTTGCACAGAATATAGCATGATTAGCATTAGAATTACAGGGTGGCACAAAAATGTCCAGTTACATTAAGAGCTATTAATAAAAAATTGCTAGAATTGTACTTTCGTTTACATTAAGCGTTTTTAACACTTTCTAACATTTTTAAGTGTGAATATATTTTCAGTTTGTGTATCTGTCCATCTGTCTGTCTGTCTTTCTGCCCGCGCTCTAACTCCTGTAAATATTTATTGAATGTCTCAAAACTGATATGTTTTATTGAAGTTCACTATCGGATGTTCCATATTCAAAATTGAGTGAATATCGCTTCTGGTTTGTGTACAGGGACCCCCAAAAGCATTTGAAAGCATTGTGTTCTATGAGTGTTATTTTTATAAATATTTTCCCTATAGAATGTTCCCCATTTAAAATGACATTAATAGGTCCTGTATAACTAGTTTGTTTACAGGAACAAAAAAAAAAAAAAAAAAAAAAAACACTGTATTACGATTTATGACAGAATTTTTTAAAAGTTATATTTAAAAAACTTTCTACTACAAAAATCTTAAGAACATTGACATGTATTATTAATATTCTAAAATATTGTTTTGAATAGAATATGATATGATTACCTCTCTGATTTACAGGGCTACACTAAATCATTCAGAGAGATCAAAAGCTGCAATTATAATGTAACGTCTGCATTTTCTTTTGCGTTAAGCCTTTTTAACTCTTTCCAAAATGCCTAAGAGTAATTTTAAAATGAATTATTCTATCTGTATACTTTCAGTCATTCTGTCTGTTGTGTGATAACGTAGGCAAAGAATATTAAAAGTTATTCGATACAACAATTACGTACAGTTGGAAAGTGTTACAAATCAATGCGTACTGCATGATTTTTCTTTCTTGTTTTTTTTTTTCATTTAAAAAAAGAAGATTAATATTATATAGAGGATAAAATTGACTTTTTTTGGAATTTAGTGTTATACTACTTCTCTAGAATGGAAATCATCTACATTCATCATGAAAAATAATATTAATCTTCTATACAGGGTGTTCCTGAATTTATGGGCCAAACTTTAAGGGTAAATGAAATACATATAAAGAAGCCTTTTTTGTATAACAATAGGGGGTCGAAAATGAAGAGTGTAGGCAGAAAACATGAAAGAAAAATGAGAAAAGAAAGATAGCTCTTTACTAACATAATATTACAGAAAGTGCTCAAATGCGTACAATATTCGTATTAATACAACCAGTACTTTAAATACATCGATTAGCAACAGCATTATTACTATGCATTTCTTTATGTAATCATATGCACACACAAAAGAAAAAAAAGAATGTTTGTTAAAAATTCAACGTTCAAAAGCCACACCAACATCTGTTAAAAAATAACAAAAAAACGACTGGTTTTTAATGGGTTAAGATGACATTTGTCACCAATTCTGAATCCTTATCTCCCATTAAAGTTTGGACCATGAATTTAGGGACACCCTGTATAAATAAAGCGAAGTGTCTGTGTGTCTGTACTCTGGTGCTCACATTACTGATGGCAGAGCTACAAAATTTGGCATAGGGGTAGCTGAGACCTTGCAGGTGTGCACTTTGTCGAGAATTTTTCGAACTTGCAATTTATTTATTTTTTATTAATTTATATTTTTATTTTTTAAATATTGGCTACTATGTTTCACTTTTCTAAAACTTATTCTTCCATTGCAATCGTCTGCGTATCTTAGCAACGGCTATTACGGTATTCATTTTTTATATATTTCATTCCTTCATTTGAAGGCGAAATCTTATTTTTTTTTTCCCTTTGCTTAATTTTATTGAAAATCAAATGGTAATGCAGTAGAAACTAGTATGTTGTGGCCAACACAAGACTTTCTTCTATATTTTCCTATACAAATTCACTCAGTAACAATATTTTAAAAAAAAAAGAAAAGAAAAAAAGAATTTTTTTTTTCAGTTTTTTTTTTGTTAAAAGTAAAAAAAAAAAAAAAAAAAATCGAAAGCTTTGTTTTAAATTATCATATATTTTTGTTGAACCATTCGTTTTAAAGGTATTGACGAGACCTTTCGAAAAATACCCATCTTGAAAATTTATGCACATTTTTTTTCCTAATTACCTAGTACTATTATCAATAATTCATATTAATTTTACAATCACAGGTTAAGAATAACTCTCATTATGTACATTTATACGAAATTTTGTCCTATACTGCCATGTTAAAAATTTAGAAAAAAATACGATTAAAGCGCCACCTGTTGAGCGATTGATCCCCAAATCTAATCAGCACCAGTTTATGTCAGGGGCCAACTAAATACCCTGTTTGGTTAAATTTCATTAAAAAAAAAAAAAAAAAAAAAAATACGAATTTTTTTTTTTCTAAGTTTTTTTTTTTTTTTTTTCGTTAAAAGTAAAAAAAATCGATAACTTTGTTTTAAATTATCACAGATTTATAGTTCAACCATTCGTTTTAAAAGGTATTGACGAGACCTTTCGAAAGATACCCATCTTGAAAATTTACTCCCCTCGAGGGGGGGACTCGCTCCTACACATACAAAAAAAAAAAAATTTCCCAGTTGACTATCTCTATTATAAATAATTCTTGTAAATTTAATAATGATTACTAAAAAATAATTCTCTTTATGCACATTTATACAAAATTTTGTTCTATATCACCATGTTAAAAATTTAGAAAAAGCGGGATGGCAACGGAACCTGTAAAACAATTTTTACCAAAAGTTGATAGGCACTAATTTATGTCAAGGCACTAATTTTAAAAAATAACAAAAAAACGACTGGTTTTTAATGGGTTAAGATGACATTTGTCACCAATTCTGAATCCTTATCTCCCATTAAAGTTTGGACCATGAATTTAGGGACACCCTGTATAAATAAAGCGAAGTGTCTGTGTGTCTGTACTCTGGTGCTCACATTACTGATGGCAGAGCTACAAAACAATACTATACTAAACAATACTACATACCAATTTGTATGAAATTCTGTGCAGTAGTTCCTGAGATACAGTTGCCACAAAATTTTGTCTCACATACACACACACAGACTGACTGACAGACAGACAGACAGGCATTTTCTAAAAATGGTCAAATCGTCTTTTACAGCTCTCAAAACGTGTAAATCCATCAAAAACCCGAGGTCGAAAATTTTTACGAATCCAATACTTTCTTCTATTGAATATAGAAGAAAGTAAAAATTAAGTATATTAAAATTTAAATTTAAAAACTTAGTTATAACAGATACCAACTTTTTATTATTTTTTTTTTTTAATTAATTCTTTTAAAAGAAATTCTTTTTCTTTTTTTAATGTATAGAATTTATTGAAAAAATAATGATAGTATATAGTAAAAAGGATTAAACTTATTAAAATTTAAGTTTAATTAAAATTTATTTTATTTATTTATTTAAAATTTAATTTGGTTAAAATTTATTTGTTTTTTATTTATTGAATTCCTTTTAATAGAAAATCTACTTTTCATTTTGTAAAGAGAGAGGACTGTAAAGTATATGGTACAATAACTAAAATATTTAATAGATGCTGAGATACAGTCATCTTTAAAATCGTAGTTCTTAAATAATTGCAGATCCTCCTTTCGTCGATAAATACCTGAATTTAAGTGCCCGGGAAAGACTTTTCTGCAGGCAGTAGGAACCTGAACCCGACGCAGTGCGACTAAGACTCCTATAATACGAGCTGACTCACAGCTGACCATTGTTGCCCAGCGGAAATATAGCGTGGCGACGTTTAGTTGCAGACGTACTACTCGGCGTCTTTATCGCCTAAAATGGCGAGTTTGTCTAAGCAGAAGAGTGAATTATTGTTTGTACTTGATAAGTTTGGCGGTAATATTTGACGAAACTTTCTTATAACCCTTGTAAAAAGTAGCCATCACTGTTGCTATTAAATTAGTTAATTTTAAATATTTATACACGTTGAAAAGTAGTGTAGGTTGTAAAATGCAACATTTAGATAATCAAACAGCAATAAAAACAAATAATTCATACAAAAATGCAAGATATCATTTTATAATTACACTTCATATCTGTGATTGAAAGCTGAACGCACAATTTTCTTTTGAACAATTAATAGCCCATTTCTTTTGTCTTTCTTCATCTGTGGGAAATCTAAACGTTCTAAAAGCAGTTCTGGTATGATTTTAGCAATTTTCGGCTGCAAAACCTCCATTTTATGTGATTTGATAACACTTGAAATTCGGACAACGTGGGCAACAATCGCTGAGTGGGAAACAAAATACCTGATGAGCCAGCCTGTATTAGAGTAGCTCTAAGTGCGACCGGGAAAACAGGTGCCGTAGGCAGCGGATGCCCGAGGCGAGGTTTAGAGAGATTTCAATGAAGGTATTTTTTTTTTAATATTGTAATATAAAAATAAATAGTGATTCAATTCTTTTGAAAAATCATTTAAAATATAGTGACCAGCGAAGCGGGCGTAGCCTGTTAGTAAACACTAATTTTAAAAAGTTATTTTTACCGAGTGAATGTGTACAGGAAAATATAGAAGAAAGTCATGTGGCTGCACAACATACTAGTTTTTTTTTTTTTTTTTTTTTTTTTTTTTTTTTTTTCAGTTTTGGCTATGAATTAAAGCGATTTATCTCAGTTGCGTAAGTAAAGACCTTGGCGAGTTACATCTAATCTACTTCGATGCCAAATTTGAAATTTTGTCAAGTAGTTCCTAATCTTAAGCTGTTCCTCCAAGAAGCTTTTAAAATGAAATTTGACCAGGTTGTTGCTATAAAGATTACATTTTTTAATTCAGAACATGATTAGATGGCTAAATAATCTAGATATTACAAATTTCTCTCTATTCTAAAAAAAAAAAAAAAAAAAAAAAACTTTTTTTGCTTTTTAAGTAATAGATATAAAATTCTGCACAAAATAGAAATTAATTTAGTACAATAAGGCTGACTTTAATCTATTCTCCCATGTAAGGACATCATTCAATGTGTTTCATTGCTTTATTTATTATTTTAATGTTTCAGTATCTTCGATTTTTCGGAGGGTTTAATTAATGTTTTTCACCATGGCCTAGATGACAGATAATATTGACTTCTTTCAACTTTCGAGTAATTCAATTTATTCACCATTTGCCACTCAGATTTAGCTTCCCATTCACTGTCGTACACCAACTGGGTAACAACTCTCCAAAATCTCAAAACCCTGACCTCTAAAATATTTTTCGTGTCACCACCTTTTGGCATGAATGGTACTTTTTTTTTTTTTTTTTTTTTTTTTTTCGAGTAAGTCATTACTTAATTTCAGTTTATTTTATTTGAATAATGGCTTTTGGTGAGGTCTGGCCGAAATATTATTCTATCGTTTAGTTGGTAGGTATCAACGAATTGTTTTAGTTTCGGCAGACCTTTATTATTGTATACGTCGAAATTGGGCACTTGTCTCAAGACTTTTGTGACCCCTCCCCCCCTTATTTAGGAGAAAAGAAATAAGGAAGGTGCTCGATGGAACCTCGCAATTGAATTTTAACGCTCTAAATTCGATAATCCAATTGGTAAAAAAAATCACATAAATACACGCTGATAGATTTTAAAATATTTCAAATTATTGCTACAGTCAAAAGTATTTAATTTTCTTATTTAAATACAGTAAAAAGTATTTTAAACAGATATGTGTTGCATAAAAAAAATAATCTGGATCGGCACTCAAACGACTTTCTTGTACCTTGCAGTTCGATACTCTAAAAACTAACTACAGATTAAGGGGTAAAATATCAAGTGCAGTACATGAATGTACTTTTAAAACAGGTCCAAATATGTTTAGAAACAGTTTTATTTGATATATTTCTGTGTGAGGGAAGCTTCCATACAGTACTTATATTGACAAACAATTTAAAACTGTTATTAAATTTAGAAGGTTATTTCAAATTATTCAGGCAACTTTCACCAGCACCATTCCTTGAAAATTACCAGTTGTAATAAAAATTTTAAGTAGCATCTGCATATAATCATCAAAATATCAAATTTTAATTTCAGGCAAATATTTGTTTTAAAGTTACGCTGATGACAGACAAACACATAGATCAACCGCTAAAAACTTTATTTTTGTATTCAGGGAACCTCAAGAAGTTCAATTAGGACAAAATAACATCACTGATAATTGGATTTCAAACAAAGCATTGTCTACTGTAAATATATATATATTATGGCGTGTAACAACCACACGACTTCAATTACCCACTAATGTACATGCTACACAGCTCTGCATGAAAAATCGGCCTCAACACCGTTCCTGCAGATTCTTATGTAAAAAGACCTTCTGAATCTGAATCTGAGGCCCATTTTGCTCCATCATCTACCATTTTTTTTTCTACTGTATATATATATAATATGGCGTGTAACAACCACACGACTTCAATTACCCACTATTGTACATGCTACACTGCTCTGCATGAAAATCGGCCTCAACACCATTCCTGCGAATTCTTATGTAAAAAGACCTTCTGAATCTGAATCTGAGGCCCATTTTGCTCCATCATCCACCTTTTTTTTTTTTTTTTTTTGGGGGGGGAGGGGTCATTTTTTTTATCACTCTTCTTTAACTTTATGACTATGAATTTGATTTGAAGGGGGTGGGGGATTATTTTAACTATTAAATATCTTCTGAGGGGCTATAGAGGTGAAAAATTCTAAAATAGGAACATTTGTAGCAAGAGGAAACTTTAGGGGGTATTTGCCACTAAAATCATAAATTACATTTATTTATTTTATTAATCTATTATTATTATTATTATTATTTATTAGTACGACAGGACTATTCTTTCAGACAGCGATTTGCGTTGTCACACTTCCAATATGCCAAGATGTCTGCTAATATTCAATTTTACCATTTAAATTCTTAAACTAGCTTAAAATATTTAGAAGTTTTATTGATAAAGTCATTAACCGTGAAAATTTATTTCAAGTAGTTTGGAGTATAAGATAGATTTTTTATTTTTATTTTTTATACCAACTGCGTGAAAAAATACCAGAGCCGAGAATTGAACCCAGGCCCTCTACTTAACGTGCGGATTCCTTTCCACTGAGCTATCCTGGCTGACAACCAGCTGACAACATTTCTCACCTGGCTGACAACATTTCTCACATAATAACCGTTACATCTGCGTTTGCAGATACGGTGACCTTACCAACGGTTATTATGTAAGAAATGTCGAGTTTGTTGTTAACCAGGGTGGCTGATAACTTTTTTTTTTTTTTTTAATTACAAGATTGCAATATATAAATTAGTCCTGTCGTGCTAAATTAAATTCTGTCTGTAAAGATCATATTCGAACTTTATTCGAATCGTTTGCGAACTTTTAGTTTTTCTGAAGTGGCATCAAGAGGATGCGGAGAGATTGCGAATGGGAATAGCAGAGAAAAAAGGAAGTGCCGAAAAGAATGTTAGAAGGACCTGGCTTCACAAGCTAATTTTGAAATGTTAATTTTAGAATGTATATATTTTTTTATGTGTGGTAGTGTGCGCGTTTGTAAATATGTTTGTGCAGTGTCGTAGTTAAATTCATAAGTTAAAAGTTTCTCCAGAGTCCAGAGTCATCATTTGGAATATGTTCAATCTTTTCTTCAATTCCAGTGGGCATATATATATCTTCGGTCACGACAACAAATGGTTACTCTGTCAAAGACAGATTTTTTTTTTTTTTTATGTATTTTGCTTTTAAGTGTTCAATTAATTCTTTTTTATTCTCCAAATTAAATTCATGGCCATAAAATTACCGAATAGTGATAAAAACTGGGGGAGGTGGTAGCGTCCCGAGAAAACAGTGGGTGATTCGGTAAAAGGGGGGGGGGGGGGTCATATTCGGATTCAGGAGGTCATTTTGCATAAGAAGCAGAAAGAATAGTATTAGGGCTTTTTTTTTTTTTTTTTTTTTTTTTAATGCTCTTTCTTTTTAAATAGTGTGGTCAAAATAAATAAAATTATTGATTTAACAAATTAGACACCTAATAATTTTCCTGTAAGCACAAACTGATACAAAGAGAGTTTACATAGTGAATTAAAAAAAATTCGTTAGAGTCGGTTTTTGAAACACTCATTTCTGGTATCTATAACTAATCTACCTAAAAAGAATGCCTGTCAATTTTTTTCTGTAGTAACCAAGTATTGCACGCTAAAGGACATCTAAAAAGTTATTTATCTAGTAAATTAAAAAAGAAAAAAATAATCGTTAGAGCCTTTTTTAAGATACCGATTTTTGGTCCTACTCCGATTTTCACTAAAACTCGGAAAATTCCTTCGTTCACCAGAAAATAAGAATTACATACGAAAGGATATGTAAAAAGGGAGTAAATGGGCGAGTTCGACGAAAAATCCGTAGAGCCATTTTAAAAAAACTCACTTGAGAGATTTAAAATTGACCTATTTATATAGGAAGTCTATCAGCTTTCCTGACCTATAACCAGCAAATACATACACTCTAAATAATTTCAGTAATATTTAGAGAGTTGATCGTTAAATTTTTAGATCAGCTTCTTTCTTAAAAGGAAAAAGTCCAGTACACTCGTATTTGTAACAAAGTGCTGTAAAATTCAGAGTTCCGAAAGTTATTTTCTACACACTACCGACTACCATTTTATACGGTAGTCGGGTAAAAAATAATTGATATTTCTAAGCAATTTTTCTGAACATTGTAAAACGTAGTAGAGCATCTCCATCAATTACATTAAAAAAAAAAAAAAAAAAAAAAAAAAAAGAATGCGTTGGCTAGTATATTAGAAATTATAATATTAGAAAAAGCTTGTATATAGTTAACACATTACATTACTTGTATTAACACATTACATTACTTGTATATTACACACATTACATAGTGAACTGAACGATAGCACAATATGAAAAATACATAGCACAATTTAAAATGCCCTTCAGGTAATTTCCAAATATAGCCCTGATATATCCCAATTCGTTTCGTTATATCTGTAAACGAATGGTGAACGATTTCATACTATATTCTATTTGAAACATGTTTATATATATATATGCTCATTTAATTTTATTTATTGCAACTTAAAAATGGTAAACTGCACTTAACCAGAAATTTTGCAAATAGACGTAATGCATTGGATATCCTTTCCATTGGATAATTTTGGATATCCTTGCACACGAACCATTTCTGTGATTTCAATAAAAAGCATCCCCATATGATAAAAATTAAGAATACCGAGATTAAATTTCTTGCTAATATTTGTATTTGAGTTATGGTGACAATAGACTCACATAAACGTGTCGCTAAAACCCTGTTTTTATTATTATTATTATTATTATTTAAGTGATCTCAAAACGTGTAAATATCGCAAAAACGCGAATTCGAAAATGTTACATAAGAAGATGTTTTCCTACCATATAACTGGTTAGAGAAAATAATTATATGTGCAAATGCTAGAGTAAAAAAAAAAAATTACATGAAGAAAAAGTAAGGAAAATTGTTCTTACAAATAAAAGAAATTATTGTTCTTAGTGAAAATAAAAATAATAAAATAAATAAAGAAGAAGAAGAACTTCATTTAAAAAAAAAAAAAAAAAAAAAAAAAAAAAAAAGGGCAGCAAAAATATAAACGAATTGAAATTTTCTTAACATTTTTATCACTTCATTGCTCTTTAATAATAAAAGAAATGAAGACAAAATTGATAAATGAAAAGGTTTAAATAATACGTTATTTTTGCCTCAGTTTTATCATTTCTTTCGAAAAAATTTAATGCATTAAGGTTATTAATTGAGAAAAAGATTATTCATGCGTTAAAACGTATGTTACTAATCTTAAAATATTGCTTGAAGTTCTCTAAAGACATTTTCTATGTAATGACATTTTATGTAAAAGATAACCTTTTTTTTATCCTTTTCCTAATATAATCTTCTTACAATGTAAGTTTTAAAAATGATATATATTACTTTCTTTATGCCTTAGTTGTTCATTTTGAAGAAGAAAAAAAAACACATTTCAATAGCTTTATCTATATATTAATAGGCAAGCATAAAATTTGTAGTCCCTTTTTAACATATTAATTATGGGAGTAGAGGGTTGAAAATGGTATCATTCGAAAGGTATGGTTAGCCGAAAGGTGCGAATACAAATATTATTTTCTTACGATGTCAAGAAGGTATTTAAAAATACATTTATTTTTTACGCATTTTCCCAAATTTTCCCCTTTTATACACGTATTCCTTTACATTAAAAAATACCTAAAAGTAGAAAGTTGTTAAATCTGGCAATTTCATAAAGCTCAAATAAAACCATAGACACAGTAATTTATATAATGTGGCATCACTATACGCAAGCGAAGTGATGACGTCACTGTCTGTCCATGGAGCCATGAAAAAGATTTTCTATGTTAATCGTCCATTGAATTTTTTGTAAAAAATTATTAAAAAATAGCGGAAATTATCTGCCGATTTTAATTCCGATGTTTGGGTATAGTTATACATAAGGTACTGTCTACATGTGTTTGATTGAGTTATTTTTTCTGTAAAATTGATAAAATTTTAATTTAAAATCACAAAACGCCAGAAAAAAAATGGCAAACTTCCAGTTTCGAATGTAAACATAAACATTTCATTTCAAAGGGTGATATTTAAACAATAAATATTCAACTAATATACTAAATAAAAGGAAAATAGATTTGTTACTAACTGCTGCATGTATAAGTAGACGATACGGAAAAAATTCCGATTTCCGTTTTTCTGCTGAATTTACATGTTTTGAGCTTTCTTTACTTTTCAATTAACTGAAATTGGCTACTTATTTTTTAAAAAAGTGTCTTTATTGCTAGCTTTTGTGGTAAGAAGAAGCAAGTAGAAGATACATAAAAACTTTTGATTTCCGGTTTTCGATGAATTTACACGTTTTGAGATTTCCTTGCATTTTAATTAAGTGAAATTGACTACTTATTTTTATTTTTTTTAAAGTGGATTTATTATTCTTTCCTCTGCATATATAAGTAGAAAATATAAGATTCAGAAAAGTTTTAGATTTTCGGTTTTCGATAAAGTTAGACGTTTTGAAATTTCCCGAACTCAATTCGACCATTTTTGAAAAATATCTTTTTTTTTTTTTTTTTTTTTTTTTTTTTTGTTCAAACACTGTACTTTATGAACCAATCGAATTAATTTAACAGAATTTGATACTTGGTTGGACATGGTACCTATTAGCTTCTGGGCTGTGTCACACAACAAGGGGCGTTTTCACGTTGCGATTTTCTCTCATTTCAGGAAAGGCTAACATCTACAGAGAGAAATAGTTATATTAAGTAAAACTCTGCTGATTCAGTTAGAGTGAATATCGGCAAACAATTGCCGCAGCTGTGTTGCAATTGCATTCCGTTTAGGACAAGGCAATAACTATGCTTTGCCTCGCTTTGCAAAAAAAATGGTCGAGTTTCGACCACTGGGCGATACTAGTTACTATTATTATTACTATTATGTTAAATTTTTACTTTCTCTTACCCATATAAGTAGAGAAAGTATTGTTTCGGGGCCAAATTTTCGAAAGTGAGTTGTTGTTATATTTACACGTTTTTAGGTTTCCTGAATCCAAACATCATGTTTTTAGCGGTTGGTCTATGTGTGTGTCTATCTGCTATCAGTATATCTCAAGAACAAATAATCACAGAATGTCCAAACTTGGTATTCTAAATGTGTATCATATAGGGATGCTACAGTAAACTTTTCGTTGAGATCAAGCAAATAGTTCGTGTACAAAGACATCCAAGAGAATTCAAATACATTACGTCTATGGGGAAATTTCTGGTAAGTACAGTGTACCATCTATAGGCTGATTTAAACTAAATGGAATGAACAGAATTTATTATATTCCTAAAAGTATGTTTTGTGTAGATTGTGGTATGGAAATCATTCATCATTCGTATACAGGGCTACCCAAAGTATTTGGATATATTGGGGCTATACTTGGAAATTACAGGAATCATAATTCCTTTTGTGTTAAATGTTTTTCAAATAAATACAGAGTATTCTTAATAGTGCATATTGATTATAGACAATATACAGGGCTACCCAGAATTAAACAAAACGTTCTTTTCTATTGAATGCAATTAACAGAAGTGCTTTGTACATTTTACTATGTTGATGAATACTGCAAAATTAATTTTTCATATCCATACTGTAAATAAAGTATTTTTTGATGTTCTATTTTCAACTCTGTTTTTTGTATAGTATCACGTTTTGAGGTGGCCTGATTACTAAAGTCCAATTTTTAGCGGTTGATCTGCATACATATGAATTATTAGCATAATTTAACAACAGGTAACTGCAGGAAATTCAAATTTGGTATTTTGAATTTCATATCTAGTTGTTCAAGTTGATCAAGTTCAGCATAACTTAAAAATAAATTTCTGCAGGAAATTCAAATTTGACATTTTGAATTTCGTATTAGATTACTACTTAAAAATATGATCAAGACTGACAAATCTGAAGGCAAATTAATAACAGCCTGGATTTTTTTTTTTTTTAATAATTCTATGCACTGTAATTGAACGGGGGTTGAGGGGACGGTAGCTCCCTCACACAGAATTACATGTCAAATAAAACTTTTTCTAAACTTATTTTAGAATATTTTAACATCGTACATTGAACATTTTTTTTCTTATGCTATTGATCTTAAAATTTAATATGCAATCTAGCATTATAATATTGAAATGCAGGGTAAAAGAAAGTCGTGTGAGTGACACACCAAATTATTTCTTTTGAAACTATGTGTCTTATGTGTGCTTTCTAATTTAGGTAATCAGGCATATCATTTCTAATCAAGTGTTATCAAATTATTAAAAATAAAAGTTAATTTAACAAAATGTCTGTTTTTCCAGACAGAATTTGTATGTACCACGATAGCGGACGTAAAAATCACGCTATTGACTTGCTATTCGGTACACATATTTGTGAGCCACACGGAATTTTAGCTGTATAGTTTTGGGTGTGTATTTCATTTGTAGTTCGTGTACAGGAACACATACAAATTTTTCTTATCATTAGGGCCTATGGGCAGAATTTGTATGTACCGCAATAGCGGCCATAAAAATCCTCCGATTAACTTGCAAATTGGCACACACGTTCAAGCTCTGTACAGAATTAGTTGTATAATTTTTTATGTCTATATTTTTTAGGGATTGTGTACAGGGACACGTCAAAATTCTTATCACTACGGCATATTGGGTGGATTTCGTTTAAACGCATTTTGACATCATTACTTTGCAATCAACAAAATGAAATTAGCGTACATTACTGAGATGCTTAAACTTATGTTTTCTGCAGAAAATATGTGCTCTTAGGCTTCCTAATTAATGTACAGGACCATATAAAAGCGTTCTGACAATGCAACGTAATGCAACGTCAGCCAAATTATGTCAGATTTCGAACAATTATTCATGAGATACGTATAATAAGCTGAACAGTTTTTACTGGTGTATACAACGTTTATGGTTCGTTTACGGAGACACACAAAAGAATTTCGTGACATTACAGCCTATGAACAAATTTTTATTGAAGCGCTTTTTAATGCTTTTATGCTGCATTCAACATAATGGAATTAACATACTACATTATTAAGATGCTTAAAAGCATGTTTACTGTAGAAAAGGGATACGTATAAACTAAATAACTTATTTACGAGATCCCACAAAAAAATTCCGATGACGTACTGTAGTCATCCAAATGATATCAAATTAGGTTGAAATATTAATGAGTTATAATTAATTAAATAGGAGTATTCCTTTTAGTGTATATAATTACTGTGGATCTTTTTCTGAGATACATAAAAGAATTTTGTAATATTGTTGCGTACTTGGGGGTTCGTGAGTTGTCTGAGAATGAAAGGCCAAACGTACAAAAATTCAGTAATTTATTCACAGAAAATTCCAGAAAAATGCAGGTCTATAAACCAAGTATCAGCTTCAATTCAAACAGTAAACACAGCTTAAACAACAGCTGTCAATAGCAAATCCACAGTACAAACTGTAGACCAATAACACTTGAAGCAAGTCTCTCTCAAAGAGGCTCAAGAGCAATGCAAGCACTAGCGAACCTGGCTGAGATCTGAACTGAACTAACTGCCTTGGCGAGGAAGCGCTCCTTATATGCTGTTCCATGGAGCCCAGATTTTTCGAGAAAACTCTAGAAAGTGGTCAACCAATCAACTTACAGCTTCCATATTTGGTATATCCCATATAAGGATTTTCTCGCCAATGTCGCCAAAAAAATCGCCAAGGTGGGAAAAAGTCGCCAAATTTGGCGCCAAATCCATTACGTGCATTACTGGGGCTTTTTAATGCGTTTTTAAGGGAAAATAAGGCTATTTCAACGCTAAAACGACTAGAAATGCACAAAATTATCACTTTATCAACTTACTAAGCCTCTTTGAAAGAATTTATACAAAAATAAACACAATTATTTACAATTTCGTAACACTGCCCCCCTCCCAAGGACTGCACGTCCCGGGCAGTGCAACCCTTGGTCAAGAGGCGAAACTAAACAAATTTACACAATCTAGAACACAAAAACTAAGTTGCACATAAAGATAACATAGAAATATAAATTAAATGGGAAATATTTACAAAATTCACAAATATGTACAAATATTTACAGTGCGCATGCGCAAATTTTACCAGTATCTACATTTTAAATTTTAATTTTACCGTTACTAGTGGTACTTGGCTAGCCTATTATAGTGCACCACCTTCGGTTTTGATGAAGGTGTTTTAGTGATCCGCACCACTACATCATTCAGCCTTTTTAAGACTGTGTATGGTCCGTCCCAGTTGCACTGTAACTTGGGAGAGAGTCCTTTGCGTCGAACAGGATTCCACAACCACACCTTCTCTCCTTCCTGGAACTCATGTTGTGTAGCCTTTAGATCGTACCTTGTCTTCATTTTCTCCGTTGCCATGTTAATCCGCTCCCGAGCAAAGTTGTGTACGTCCTCAAATCGTGCCTGGAGATCTTGGATGTACTCCTCGGGCGATGAAGGCGCATCGGGTGGACAACCAAACAGGAGATCACAGGGGAGACGAAGTTCACGTCCAAACAGCATCTGGGCTGGAGTATAGCCGGTGGTTTCATGGACAGCACTTCGATAAGCCAGCAGGAACAATGGCAACTTCAAGTCCCAATCTTGCTGGTTCCTTGATACTAGCAGAGAGAGGTTATTTAGGATGGTACGATTGAACCTCTCGACCATGCCGTCCGACTGGGGATGTAAGGGTGTTGTCCGGGTTTTGTCTATGCCGAGCAGTTGACACAGTCCTTTGAAAACATCAGAGGTAAAGTTCCTACCTTGGTCGGTATGAAGTTGTAGGGGCGTGCCGTACCTTGACACCCATTGCTGCACTAGGACCTCTGCGACTGTGCATGCCTCTTGATTGGGAATGGGATATGCCTCAGGCCACTTGGTGAAATAGTCCATCACGACGAGGATGTATTTATTTCCACTGGAGGTCCGTGGCAGAGGACCCAAGATGTCGATTGCAATCCGTTCAAATGGTGCTCCCACGTTATACCGTTGCAGTCTTCCTCGACTTCGTTTCTGCGGGCCTTTACGTGCCGCACAAGCATCACAGGATTTACACCATTTCTCCACATCCTCCTTTGCCTTGCACCAGTAGAAGCGTTCCCGAACTTTCTGCAGAGTCTTCATTACCCCAAAATGGCCTCCGGTAGAGCTACTATGCAGTTGTTCTAAAACAGCTGGAATTTTTGATATTGGTAATAAAATCTGCCATCTGAAGCTTTTCCCATCATCAGATTCCCACTTTCTGTATAATACGCCGTTTCTGATATGAAGAGAGTCCCAAAGTGCCCAATAACTTTTCGTAATGGGACTAAATCTGGAAATGTCCTGCCAGATAGGTCTGTTGCTGGTCGTTTCCTTCAGCTGTAATATTGGCTTTATGTCAGGATCTTCCAACTGGGCTTTTCTAAGTTCTTCGTCACTCCATGGATCGGGATCTTGATCTGATGGTGTTGAGACAGTAACTTGGCAGGCAACCGGATTTATCGGCAGGTATTTCTGTTCGGCTCTAGAGCAGTACTTGCAGCTTTCCGAGCAGGGCTTCCGTGACAAGGCATCTGCATTACCATGTAGAGTCCCTTTACGATGACGTATCTCGAAGTCATATTCCTGCAGGCGTTGTATCCACCTGGCAATCTGTCCTTCCGGGTTCCTGAACTGGAGCAACCACGTTAAAGATGCATGGTCAGTCCGGAGCAGGAATCTTCTGCCATACAGATAATGATGGAAATGTTCTATGGCTTTTACGATGGCGAGTAGCTCTTTCCTGGTGGTACAGTAATTTCGCTCCGGTTTAGACAGGCATTTACTCCAATAGGCAATGACATGTTCTTGACCGTCAATTTCCTGCGACAGAACAGCACCGACACTCTCATGGCTGGCATCTGTATCAAGTATGAACTGTCTGTCGGACTGTGGATATGTCAAGATAGGCGATGATGTTAAGGCCTCTTTAAGTCGCTTGAACGCGTTTTCACATTCATCTGTCCACAGGAACTTCTGTTTGGCTTCCGTCAGCTTGTGGAGTGGTCTGGCAATATTTGAGAAACCCTTGACAAACTTCCTGTAGTAAGTGCATAACCCCAAGAAACTTCGTAGTTGGTGTACATTTTCAGGGCGACTCCAGTTCTCGACTGCAGAGATCTTCTCAGGATCAGTTCTCACGCCTTCGGCAGAGATGATATGGCCGAGGTAGCTCACTTCACGACGGAACAAGTTACACTTGCCTGGATTCAATTTGAGGTTAGCCATTCTGAGTTTCTCTAGCACCTTTCGGATGTTTCGTAGATGGTCTTCAAAGGTGCGCCCCACAATGATAATATCGTCCAAATACACCAGACAGGCCTCATAGGAAAGTCCTTTTAGCACTGTCTCCATCAGGCGTTCGAAGGTGGCAGGAGCATTACATAATCCGAATGGCATAACTTTAAAATGCCACAGTCCCTGTCCCGTGGTGAATGCAGTCTTCTCACGATCATCAGGATGTAATTCTACTTGCCAGTAACCGCTCTTCAGATCCAAAGTCGAGAACCATTTATTGCCAGCAAGTGTGTCTAATGTGTCGTCAATTCTGGGAAGAGGGTAACTGTCTTTCTTCGTGATGTCATTCAAACGACGATAATCCACGCAAAATCTTGTTGAACCATCCTTTTTCCGCACCAGTACTATGGGAGAGGCCCAAGGACTCGTTGATGGCTCGATGACATCATTGTGCTGCATTTCACTTAGAAGTTCAGTGACCTCTTCCTGTTTAGCAAAGGGAAGTCTTCTTGGATGTTGTTTGATTGGAGGATGATTTCCTGTATCAATTCTGTGCTGGGTGATGTTCGTTCTCCCGACGTCTTCAGGTGTTCGAGAAAAAAGGTCTTTAAATTCTTGGAGTAGCTTCTCTGCAGCACATCTCTGTTCCTTTCCTAACTCCGCATTCTTGAGTAATTCCTTTATTAACTGTTCAGAAGACTTGGATTCAGTTGATTGCGTGGGGCGGTTGATGCATGTTACAGGAGTGCAGGCTGCTAACACCTCATCCTTCTTCACTGTTCGGACCTTATCGCTGATGTTTGCGACTCTCACAGGAATAGTATTCTTTGAGAGATCAACCAGAGATGAAGCTACCAGAACTCCTCTTGGGCTATTGTCTGTATTCGGGTATTCAATCAGTCCATAGCGGAAGTATTGCTTTGTAGGTGGTGTTCCTGAAACTATTATCTCTGTGTGTGGAGGGATGGAAATTTCAGACTTGGCTGTTATCTGGCAAATTGTCTGAATGTCTTGATTTTCAGTGTTGAACACAGCGATGTCTTCCGAACTCGAATGCAGTTCATTATTCTTGAAGTCCAATTGAAAGTTAAATTTTCTCAGGAAATCAATTCCAATGATTAACGGATCTCTTATATCAGCCACATATGCCATATGATGGTAACTGGCATTCCCAAAAGTGATGGTCAAGTTCATTTTTCCATATATTGTGATTTCGTCTCCGGTCACAGTCTGGAGTTTAACACAGGGCGACGTCCAGATGATCTTCTCTTTTAGTTCTTGAGCCAAATCCGTTCTAATGATGGTCACGTTGGCTCCTGTGTCCAGAATCATCCGGCAGGTGGTGTTGTTGACTTGGCCATAGACGTGAAGTCCATTATCGCCGCCACTCATCGATGAAACATGAAATACTGTAAATTGGGGCTCTTTAATCTCAGGCAACCTCCGCCCCGCGAGATGGCCTCCTCTTAGTTTCCCTGCAGTGATGATGAAGCCGGGTGATTTCCTATAGTTAGTCGTACAGGGCAGTTCCTCTTTACATGACCATCCCCTCCACAGCCCCAGCACTGTATCTTCCGATCCTTTATTTCCTTATTATTCTCCAGGCTGCGCAATCTCTTTAAGATCTCTTCGATACTTCTCTTCATTTCATTTTCACCAGCAGGCGTATCGTTTAATGAGACTGCTCTTATGGTATGGCGGTCTTTACGGGAGGCTTGTTGGGCTGCCTCTATCCTAAGTGCATAGCCTAAAGCTGATTCTACGTCTCTGATGTTGGAGAGTCTCAGCGCTTTTTGAATTTCTGGATCACGAACAGCATCGATAAAGTACTGAAGAGCTAAGTCGTTTCGAGTGTCAGCATGACAGTCTGAGAATGCTAGGTGTGACAGTCTCTGAATGTCCGCTGCCAGCTCTTGCAAACTTTCGCCCGTTTTTTGGTAACGGGACTTTAGCTGGAGGCGACTACAGTCCTTAGAACACTTCTCTCCGAACCGTAGCTCCAGTGCTCTAGTCAAGGCCTCGAAGTCGTTCCTTTCTTCTTTAGAAACATTTCTCAGGATTTCGGCTGCATCTCCCCGTAATGCTGCTGCTAAGTGGACTGACTTGGCGGTAGAGTCCCAGCCGTTAGCTTCAGCAACGATGGAAAACTGCGTCTTATATACATGCCAGGAGGAACTGCCGTCGTAGGTGGATAGCTTAATAAATTCCTGATTCTGGATTCTTTTATCTCTCTTTTCAGTTTCCTGAGGCATGAATTCTAACTTTTCTTCGAGATTCCGAATCTTGCTCCGCAGTTCATTCCCTATTACTTCTCTGTTCCACTCTTCTTTCATTTTTCTTTCAAGATCTTCCTCCATTCTCTTAAACTTGCTTTCTATCTCTGAAAACCTTCCTTTCAGCTCTTGATCAAAGTTTTCTTTAAATTTCTCCTCTACACTCCGTTCTATCCTCGTAACACTCTCTTCAACCTTCGTAACATTTTCTTCTATCTTCATAGCTTTCTCTTCAACCTTCATAACATTTCCTTCTATCTTCATAGCTTTCTCTTCAAAACTTTCTTCTATTTTCAAAACTTTCTCTTCAAAATTTTCTTCTATCTTTATAACTTTCTCTTCTATTCCATCCATTCTATTTTCCATCATCGTTAATTTACCCTCTATTGATTCTTTCGCCGTTGAAAGCTCTCTCTTCATCTCATCTTGATTAGATTTAATTTCTTCGGTCAAACTGGCTTCCATCTTTTCCTGAACTGCTTTCATTTCCTTCATTTCTTCAGTCAAACCGTCTTTCAATTCCTTCTGTCCGGCTTTCATTTCATTCATCTCTTGACTCAGACTTTCTTTCATCTCTCTTTGCCCTTCCTTCATTTCATTCATCTGGGTAGCTAAGCTTTCTAGAAGTTTCTTCATCTGTTCCTCCATAGCTCTAGTTATAACCATTCACAGACAAATCCCCGCTTCTGACACCAAAAATGTTGCGTACTTGGGGGTTCGTGAGTTGTCTGAGAATGAAAGGCCAAACGTACAAAAATTCAGTAATTTATTCACAGAAAATTCCAGAAAAATGCAGGTCTATAAACCAAGTATCAGCTTCAATTCAAACAGTAAACACAGCTTAAACAACAGCTGTCAATAGCAAATCCACAGTACAAACTGTAGACCAATAACACTTGAAGCAAGTCTCTCTCAAAGAGGCTCAAGAGCAATGCAAGCACTAGCGAACCTGGCTGAGATCTGAACTGAACTAACTGCCTTGGCGAGGAAGCGCTCCTTATATGCTGTTCCATGGAGCCCAGATTTTTCGAGAAAACTCTAGAAAGTGGTCAACCAATCAACTTACAGCTTCCATATTTGGTATATCCCATATAAGGATTTTCTCGCCAATGTCGCCAAAAAAATCGCCAAGGTGGGAAAAAGTCGCCAAATTTGGCGCCAAATCCATTACGTGCATTACTGGGGCTTTTTAATGCGTTTTTAAGGGAAAATAAGGCTATTTCAACGCTAAAACGACTAGAAATGCACAAAATTATCACTTTATCAACTTACTAAGCCTCTTTGAAAGAATTTATACAAAAATAAACACAATTATTTACAATTTCGTAACAATATTACGGTCTATAGTCGGTATTTCTTAAAACTGTATTTTAATATGGTTACACTTCGTTAAATATAATGAAATTTTATTAGAATTTTAAAAGAATGTTTTTCAGTGGAGATGTGAGGGCATAGAATTGGTAATTCATTTATAAGGTTGTACATAATAATTTCGATACGTTATGTAAACATTTCCCATGAGATTTGGTACAAGTATTTATGTATTAAAGGGAATTAATACAAGACAATCAGTTATTAGGATATACAGATTGTATAGATAAATATACAGATAGTTATAGAAAGAGAGATACAGCGGGGGGTTGTGGTGGGCGGAATCCCCTCTCAGAAACGTTTCTGTTTATATAGCAAATTAATGAATTTATGTATATATATATATATATTATATAATAAGGAATAAATAAAAATGATCTGTTGAATAATGCGTGATGTAGGAGAGAACCGTGTATTATGGACCCCCTAAGCAAGAATGCTCATAAAACTTAAATTATTAAAATAAAAAGATTTAATTTGGTGGCTGCTCATTACAATTGCATAGTCATATAGTTTAAACTTGGTAAAGTACTCTGGGAACTATTAATAATTGCAGAAAATAATTATTTTATTTGCGTATTGGTGATCCATATTACACGAACGTATGTGTAATATGGACCAAGTGGTCCATAGTGGTCCTTCCCGTTCCCCAACAGTTGACACACTTGGAATTGTGAAACGAACTGTCCAGCATGTTACCTCACACACTTGTACATCTCTCGGAAACAGTAGAAATGGACGAAAAAAAAATAGTTAATGGACGAATAAAAAGGGAAGGTCTAAAGATTATATCCAATGGGTAGTGTGCGAAAGAAGTAATAATTTGATTACCTCTGCTTCCTTGGCCTGTTCTATAGCCTCAAGAGTTTGAGTATGCGACATATGTACGCCGAGAATTAACAAAATCTCTCTGTTTTTATTATGGATCACTGGTCCATATTATAATATGGAACACAGTATGGTTCATATTACACGCGTAAACAGATCAACGTGGTTTCCAATCAAAAATCGCTATGCAAATTGATGCCCATGAAACGCATGTCTAAATTGTTCATAAAATAAGTGCATTTGCTACTATCAACGCGAAAATTATATTACAATTACCTAACAGTAGAAAGTAATGTTTTCATTTTAACATACTTGTTACATCAGGGATCATATAAACCGAAAACTCAATTTCATAATCGTCCAAATACAGGTACGCACGTACATGTCACTTCCTGCTTTAGATAACAATAATATTCTCTAACCGCAGTGAGATGGTTTCCCCATCTAGTGTTGAACATACAAATTCTTTCATAGTCCGTATTACACGATGGTTCATAATACACGGTTCTCCCCTAAATAGGTCCTGAGACTCCTGATCGGCAGATCCACTAGTTAATTAAATTTTTTTTCAATTAAGTTAGTGGGTATTTTTCTTCTAATTGTTCTTTTCTCCCAGCATAGCATAGAGATCCAGCCGGCTTTTCCATGTGACATATTTAACCCTTTCGCTACCAGAGCCTCAGGAGAAAAACAGTCACCACAGCCCAGACGTCTTACTATTTATATATGATAAAATTGTCATTTATTTTTGTGGGATGTATCTATAACGTTCTAACTAAAACCAATAACATCCTGTATCTATTTTGTTGTTTTATAACATAACCCGTCTGTGTGCGACACGATTTGATGCAAACTATTATCATAAACTGATAATGAACACCCGTCACATATTTGTGACGCGGGCTCAGGTAAGAAAATCGGATCGTCACATATATGTGACGCTGGTAGCGAAAGGGTTAATTACTTGAGGAAAGAGAGATGACAGGCGCAGCACACAATGACGACTAGGCTTTCTTTCAGGAAACATCTTTATTGCTTCATCATTTGAGAGTCGGGACAGGGCAAGCGAATGAAGTCTAAATTTTCGTCGCTCTGCCGATCTGCGGCGGCTCCATCGGCGCCCTGGGCCGCCGAATCCGTTGGGGAAGGCTTGTAAGACTTACGTAATTTCAGATGAAGGGCAGCGTGGAAATGTTTAACAAGTCAAATTCGTGGCAAGAACCCTCCGTTTGTTTAATGTTTGGCCTTTTATACCTCATTTTCTGAGCTGGTGATTGGTTCATTAGATCGTCTGGGCTCTTAAAAGGAATTTCTGGGATTAATTTATATGTAGCTCAATGCAGCAACGCTTGCAAATTGCACTATCGTCAGCGAATTTTGACTTATAATTTCGTTCCTTTTCTGATTTCTGAGTTATAAAGTCTTCTGATTGAAAACAAACTTTAAAGGGGCAATTACGAATTATTCGCGATTATAATTTCGATGAGCGATTTTCACACTTTTAAATTGGTTTTAATTATTACAAAACCCATTTATTTTTATCCCTTTCATATATATATATATATATATATTACTAGTGAGTATCACATCACATTATTGAATCTTTCTCTTTGAAAAAGCAAATTTGAAATAAAACTTCACAAAACACTGTCTGTCGAACACTGAAATTTAAATAATGCATTTTACTTATGCAGGAATAAAGAAAGGTGTAAAAAGAAGGAATAGAATGCAAATGAGACTAAAAGAAAATTTGAATTCAGAAACACGACATTTGTTTTATCGTCACTGAGGGTTTGCACAATTCGTAATCATAAAAATTCATTTCTCACCTAAACGTTCGGATAAGCTCAAATTGTTAAAATGCAATAATAGGTATAAAATATAATATTGAGGGATAGGAAGAGTTCACAAAAAAGGGTTTAAGAAAAGCGCAATTAAATTTTTTTTTGAAACGAAAAACAAATTTTTTTTAATCTATGTAAATCAATATTGGGTGAAAAATGTTATGTATACAATATGTATATCATGTATTTTAGAATGTACTTTATGTATATCATGTATTTTAGAAATTTTGCAATTAAAATGTACACAGATATATAACTAAAAAAAGCGTTATTAATATAGGATTTAGAAAAATCTAAAACAACATTAATCTTTTTTAGTGTGTTTTACTAACATTAAAGGTGTTTCTCACATTATGTGATTTTTATTTTTATTTGAAAAGCAGGGAGTAGTGCATGCATTAAATTCCTTCTATTAGAAGATGTGGCACGGTTCATTTAAAATCAATTAAAATAAAATAATAAAAGGGGCGGGAATTTTTCATCTTGTAAGTATGTCTATCCTGTTCTGTTACAGAAAATGTGAAAAATCTCTTTATATACACTGCTGAACAATTGCTAAGGACGGATCACAAATTGCATTGTAGCATAACATTAAGCGGGAGATAAGCCCTAGTAGGACCGAACATTAGAATAAAGGACATTTATTGTTGTGGAAAATACAAAAGGTTATGAAACATTTGAAAGAAAAAAAAAATGTTCATTTGATGCTATGTGTGGAGAAATGGAACAATGCATATGAAAGTAAGCAGGCATCTTGGAGAAAGGTGTCAGTACGGGACATGTCCACCGTGGAGGGCGATGCAACATGTCACACCGTCGTATCATGCTTTGCACAATATTATACAGCAGCTGTTAAGGCAATTTATCCAATTCCTCTGTCAGTGCACGGATGAGGTTGTTCTTGTTTGTTGGAGGAAAGTTTCGACTAGCAAGTCGCCTCCCCAAAGCATCCCAAACATTTTCAATGGGGTTTAGATCAGGAGAACGTGCTGGCCATACGAGGCGTTGAATACCCTCACTGTCTAGACAATCCTGAACAGCGAGTGATCGATGGCATGGTGCGTTGACATCCATGAAAACAAATTTATCACCGACAGCACGACGTAAAAGGCAAACATGAGGAAGTAGAACTTCATCAATGCATCGTTGGCCCGTCATAGTCCCAGTCGCAACAACATGCAGGGGCGAGTGGCCATTGATCATGATGCCGGCCCATACCATGACACTGCATGTCGTATATCGGTCCCTTTCCTGGATATTATCTGGACGATAAACAGTACCTCTCTCACGCCAGATAAGTCGGCCTCTACAATTCGATGACAGACTGAACCTACTCTCATCTGAGAATAGTACGCATGCCCAGTCCTGTTCAGTCCAATCGCGATGCTCAAGAAACCATTACAAACGGGCGGTACGGTGCAGTCTGGACAATGGAACACACACAACATGTCTGCGGGCGTATAGTCCTCCTTCTCTCAAACGTCTGGCTGCAGTTTTTCAGGAGATCTGTTGTCCTGTGGCAGCAAGAAACTGATTTGCCACCTGCTGAGCTGTGGTGCGCCAGTTCCTTTTTGCCAATAGGACAATGTACCTGTCTCCTGCAGACGTCGTACATCTCACACGACCTCCACGTGACGCTTGCTACACATTCCACTAGATTTAAATGATTTCCACAGCCGTAAAACAACGCTGTGGGCGATGTTGCACTTCCTGGCAACATCTGTTATTTTTTGCCCTTCTTCGATCTTTCCAATAATTCGGCCACGCGTAAAATCGTCTAAGTGATATCAGAAAGACATGCCGAAAATTTCAAGTTTGTCAATTAAATCTTTCCCGTAAAACTTCGACTTGTAACAACAACTGTCCACACGCGTCAAATCCTTTAAAGCTCTTATCAGAGCTATCACGTGATGAACAGACGTGAAAAAGAAAATTTGCATACGTACGCCTCTTCTTACTGTAACTCGCACTTATTATAATTTTTCACATTTTGCTTCCTTTCATTTTGTGGTTGCTATGGGTGATAGTGTTATCCGTCCTTAGCAATTGTCCATAAGTGAATATATATATATATATAGTCGGCAGCAAAAGTATCCGAGCACTAGCAAAAAAAATACACTTAATACTGTTTTGTTATGTAAATCCTTGTCGAATCATGTTCTTAGACATGATTCGACAAGGATTTATTTAACAAGACAATATTAAGTGTACTTTTTTTAATATAGAAATTTTTGCTACTGCTTGGATACTTTTGCTGCCGACTATATATATATATATGAGAATTGTTGTTGCAGAGAAATTACAAATAAAGGAGCGCGGAAAATAGTAGCAATTTATTGGCTTTTACATCAGAGGTCCTTCTTGTTGATAAACATGGCAACATTCTTTGGACTTGACAAAAAAATTTGGCGAAAAATAGTAGTTTTGGATTGGTTAATTGTGGAAAGCCTACATCTAATTGGAGTAGAGTTAGCTAGCTTTTTCTAGAATAATCTACAGATTACACGCTATCCTTCTCCAAATAACGTAAAAGAAGTCATCTATTCCAATTGCATTTGTGTAATAAATTATTATAATAAAAACTCTGAGATATGCTTTTGAGAATGTGTGACAAACAATTACTTAACAAACTATATTTGTACGCTTCCTTGTAAATAACGCAGTTTCTATAACTTTTGGCAAGTAATAATTTTATTGTGTTGTTTCGAAAATATTCTTCGAATTAAATGTATTTGCCGGCTAGAAACTTCTTACTTATTTAAGTTTATATTCACTTACGCTGTTAAAAAAATTCCCAGCCACTTAAAATGGAGTGAAATAGGGGGTAAAAAGATGGGGGGGGGGTCTGTTGTACAAGTCGGAAACTGCTTAAGAAAGAAATGTGATATTTGGTATGAATATTCTTCATTCAAGTATTTTTTATATTTTTCTAATTATTAAATTTTATTATCTCTTTTATATATATTGCATCAGTTTTCCGATAGGATCAGAATTTCCTAAGTATTTTAGTTAGTATATAATAATAATAACGATAATAATAAAAGTGAAATACATCTAATTTTGACAATCTGAAAAATGCTCTTTCATAAATTGAATAGTATTTCATTTCAAGTTGAAAAATGAAACCTGTTACTTTCTTTTTGAAATGCTTTTCGTATTTTTATTATGGTAATAATGATAATCATTTGACAAATTCTAAGTCGATATACAGTTTTTCCAATTGTTCTTTCATACATCAAAAAGTCTCGCAAATATTAGCTTTTTTATTATCAATATATTGATTTTAAAATGAGCAAAACCTTTTATTGTAAATGATAAATTCCAACTGAGTTTCATTCTTGTTATTTCTTTCTTTCTTTTCTGTTCTTTTTTTTTTTTTTTTTTTTTTTTTTTTTTCTTTTCTTTTTCAAAAGAAAGTATCGAAATAATACATTGTATCAGATTTTATTGGAGCATTTCCAATTCAACCACCACTTTGAAAAACGATTGAAATAACAGTTCATTTTTTTAAAAATGTATGGTTTTGCAGCAAGAAAAAAGTTTACTTTACAGGGATGGTATATATTTTGAATTCAATTTTTATTTAGGTTATTGATAATAATCAGTTATGTGAAACACTTTTCAAAGTATTGAGTTTCTACTCCTTTTTTCTTTTTTTTTTCTTAACTTAAGGTAACAGAAAGCAAGTGCATATTTTTTAAAATTTAAAATTAAGTAAAAGAAAAAGGTCTCTTAAATAGCTTTTTTTTTAAATAATAAAGTTTAAAAAAAAAAAAAAAACTTTTTTTTTACATAGTTTTTTTTTTTTTTTTTTTTTTACTTAAAGATAATAGAAAGCAAGTGTATATATATATTTTTTTAAATCGAAAAATAAATAAATAAAATAAACAGGCTTTTAAATATCTGTTTTAAAACAATAAAGTTAAAAAAAAACTTTTTTTTAATATTTTCTTTTTTTAAGTTCTTTGTCATACTATAAGTATGGGAAACTTAGGTAGTATTCGTTAGAATTTTCGAAATCGATTTTTCGACTTTTTTTTTTTTTTTTTTTTTTTTTTTTTAACATTTTGAGGAATGAAAAGTTCAAAAATCACAAAGTCGATGTCGTGTCTGTATGTAGGGTACTTAATTTGTTAATTTGTTATTTCTTTAGTTCGTTAGTTTAATAGTCTGTGTACATTATCTCAAAAACAGATCATCGTAAGGGGTCAGAGCAGTTTTAATCACTTACAATACTGGCAAAAATTCTATTTGTTTTTAACATTCTAATATTAAAACTTTGTAAGTTATTAGAAATTCCTGATTTGCTTAACAGGGAAGAATAGCGCAACATTTTGCATAAACGTGTATTATGAAAATTATTTTTAACCTAAAAAATTGCGGATGGCTTTTAAAATACCATTTATGATACTGGTATGAACAACATTGACTATGAGCATTTTATTTTGAAAACTTCGTAAGTTATTTAAATTTTACGATCTTCTTAACATGGGAAAATATGGGGCAAATTTCACATAAATGTGTATTATAAGAATTATTTTCATATTATAAGCATAGGCAACTTAGGTATTCGTGAAAATTTTCGACCTCCGCTTCTTGAAGTTTCCTTACGTTTTCAAGCATGAAAAATTCAAAAATTACAACATAGTTTGTAAGTAAGGTTTTCAGTCTTTTAATTTGTTAGTTTCTTAATTCGTTATTAGTAACAATGTCGAGACAGTTTTAAAATATCATTTATGATACTGGCATGAACATCATTGACTATGGAAATTCTATAATGAAAACCTTGTAAGTTATTTGAAATTTGCGATTTTCTTAAAATGGCAAAATAAGGCTATATTTCACATAAAGTTACATTATAGGGATTATTGCATTGAAAATACTATGCAGTTTGGAAACTGAAATATGAAATTTACCCCAATAAAATTAGATAAAAATTAGGACTAGGTAAAGGTATGGAAGCGGGATGAGAGTAGAATAGTTGGTGGGTTATTTCAATCTCCTACACAGCCGAATTATCAGTAGAATTCATCAAAATTTCTAAGTTGTCAATAGAAAAGAACAATTTTAGAACAATTTGCCAGAAAAATAATCTGCAAATGAAGTTTGAAGAAATTTGGACGTACCATGTTCCACATTATCTGTTAAAAATGTTTATAATAAACATTCAAATATTTGATATGGAAAGTTAATGTCACATCCGCTTCTTACAAATTAACATGAAAAAAGAAGACTTGATTTTGTAAAATATACTATGTTTCACTATCTAAAATGGAAAGATTTTTTCTGACGAAAAAGCACTCGATCTTGATAGGCAAAATAGTTTTCGTTATTTTTGGTACAATCTGCATCAAATAAAACACGTTTTTTTCAAAATGTCAATACGTTGGGGCTACAGTAATGATATGGAACTCATTGATATGTTAGGCGAAAATTATCATTTGGATCACCACTAATTTCTTCAGAAGACTATTTTTTCTAACGACATAACGCTTTTCTTCATGCATAGGAGTGCAAAACTCCGGTTTGAAGAAGCTAATTCAGCAAATAATTTGCTTGATTGGCCAGCAAAGAATCCCTATCTAAACCCAACAGACTATTCATGGGGCCTTCCAACCCTAGAAGTTTACACAAAAATGGGAATAGCACTTCCGTAGACTCTTCAGAAAAACTTTCCGCGTGAATGGTATCTCGGCTTAATCAAGTAATGGAAGAAAAGGGATATTTTCTTGATTATTACAACAAATGTTAACACATTTAGAACAAACCTTTATACTTTTCTTATGTATATTTTTAGTGATAATCTTAATAAGATAAGTAACCTTATGTAACTTTTATAAGGTTCTATTTCGTTATTTCATGTGTCATAAATGTTATTCTAAAATTTTATATAATACTAAAATATATTTTTAAAAAATTCAATTTATTAAAATAAAATTAAAGTATATTTTCATGCATTTATATATTGTCCTTATATTTTTTCCGCATACTATACATACCTTAACTGGTACTAAAATCTTGATTAAAAAAACTTTTTTCTTATAAAAGAAAAAAAAATAACCTAGAAATCCAAATCCAAATCGGGCAAAATAAAAGCTTTAATAATTCTAAAGTTTTATCACAGGTCAGCAGTTTTTTTGATTTCAAATTAATTTAATAGGCTGTCTTATTTATTTCTAAATCATACCCACGCCACATACCCCCTGATGAAATTCTTCCCAAAAGTTTTAAGAAAAGCTTGTTCTTTCAGTCAATATTATTGATCGAAAAAGATAAAGCTTGTTAGGCGATGTGGAAATTTTCAGTTCCGCCCTCAGCTACAAGTTAAAAAGGATTTTTTCTAAATGAAATGTACATGAATTGCATTAGAAAGATGTAATTTATAAAGCATTTTTAAGTGCTACGACTTGTTACAAACATTAGTTTAATTCATGTAAATCTGAAAAATTATTCTTTTTGCTTTCCGAACATATATCACGTAAGGAAAGTATTGTAATCATGAAAAAATTCGATTATCTATACGTTTTGAGGTCTCCCGAATTTACTTTTATTACTTTTACGGCGATGTGTTTACATGTGTCATATGCAAGTAAACACGGTAACGTCTAAAAACTTTTATTTGATTGAGCTAAAAACTGGTAGATATATTATAAGTCATGAAAATGTACTGATTTTCATGAATGTTAGACTAACAATTCTTTTTACGGGGTCACAGAGACGAGTTCTTTGTCATTACGGTCTCTGGACTCGAATTATCTGAATTATGCTTGCGTCTAAAATATATATACGATTAAAATAAAATTTGAGACGCATATTATATCACACCCAGGGCTCACCAGCGGCCGAGCGGTTTTACGCTCAATGTTGGTAGACGTGAGGTGTCGGGCTCGATCCCAGGTCACGCTCGTCAGCCTAGTTGTTCGGAGTTTTCCGTGGTTTTCTCCGAAAATTGCGTAAATTCGGGGTAGGACCCCTTAGAAAGAGCCCCACGGAGGGCATTCCCTCTCAGGCCTAGAGCCAGTCAATCGGCCTAGCAGTCAATCGGCCTTACTCCCAAATCCAATCCAATCCTATATCACACCCAAGCAAGAAAAATGACGCCACTCAAAAAAGTTGTATTTGAAAAAGATAAACTTAAAGATAATGATAAGGCACTGACTAGCTTACAATAAACCTGACACAATTGCCTCTCATGTGGATAAATTACGAGATAGAGATGTGCATGAATAGTACGCTTTTTACGCACGTTGGGGCAGTTCATACACATTTTCAAACTGTTTAGATTTAAAAAATTTCCATTTTTGGAGTTATGTCTATTTTTTTTTTCTTTTTTTACGGATTGCGATATGTTAAGCTACCTTCGAACGTCTTCCCATCTTCTGCAATATGAATATATTTTCACTAAAAACAAAATAGAGCCGACTGCAAAAGGCAGTTATAGTTAATATTAAAACTACTAAAAATAAATTAAAAATTGGCGTAAAATGAAATTCTAAATTGTGCTTAAAAGTAGTGGAAAGTAGGTGAATATGGAGTACCATTTCTATTTGAACTCATCATGATAAACTGAAGTATTTTGAATCACTGTGGATTCAACTATTGCAAACTTTCAAATGTTTTTAATGTGTTTGATGGATTTATGTTACAAAAAATAGAGTTCAGATGCAAAAATTTTTAGTTAAAAAAATAAGAAAACTATTCACGGGTAATATGGAATAGTTATGAAGGAAAATGTGAAATACCTATTTTTAAAGGATAATATGGAATAGGGTAGTATTTGTAAAGAAAATCAGGAATAATTGCAACATAAACATTTTATTTTGAAATTATTATTGAAAATAAACAGTATTGAAAAATTATCAACATTCAAGTTTACAAAATTCGTAAATAATATGAAATAGTTGGTATTCTATATAACCCGAATCGCCATCTTGGAGAATAAATCAATCTCAACAACCTGTTGGTAGAAATAAGTTCATGAAAATCAGCTCAACTCTAACTATCTCAACTCCTCTACCGGAAATGTCACTAGATTTCCATTCATTTTACTGCTCCGTAAATAGATTACAGAATTCGAATACTTACCTCCAAAAAAGTCTGAATCTTGATAAACCAAAAAAGTTGTAAGACACAAAAACTGCTTTTCCTCACTGACACGAGATGAACGATGAACAACCGTTCATAATTGAGACCCAATGAAAACATTTGACGTGTTTCCGGTTGGTTGCAGCAACGTGCAGGTGAGATATAACGGTATTCCATTTTTCCCGACTATTCTATATTCCCACCGTTCCTCTATAAAATAATTTCCTTCGCCAGACAACATAAATTTTTTGTTAATCATAACTTTTGAAGTTGCCGCAATTTAAATAAAAATTTATGTATTTTATTCAATGCATAAATTAAATACAGGAAAGCATGAAAGATTTAAATGCATATTATATCATGTCCAATTCGGGCTAATTATTATTATTATTTTTTTTAGAGACTGGTATGTATTTTAGAGTTTACAACAGAATAATCGTTGCCTGAAATTCCGTGTTTACCATTTATATTTATTTACAGGGACGCAGAAAAGATTTGGGATACATAACAGACCACTGTACAAAAATACGAACTTGGGGCGAAATATTCAAACTCCCTATTATGATTTTCTCTCTTGATTATTTACTTAATTATTCACCAGTTCAAATTTGTTTAAACACCCAATAACACTAAATGTTCAAAAGGTCGAGTAGAGCCAGACCAGATTTCTGAATGTAGGGTTCGATAATTATTTTATATTATACTGTTGGAAAGAGTTCCTTTTTATAAGTCGTTCCATTGTAAATTTTACTCAGTTCTGAAAAATGTAATAAAATTCACTGTATATTCCAATACGCATTGTGGTCTTATTCAAACTTTTGTAAAAATAGGCTAATCGATACAGATATCGATCTCTATGTTAAGCTATATACGAAACTTTTATAAAAAGAATAACATGATATTATGCAGAGAGGTCTTTACGTGAAAGAAAATATAAATAAATAAATAAAAATTCGTATACGCATATATTATCATTTATTGTCTGCATAAAATATCTCGAATGTTTATAAAATCGAAATGTATTTCTTACATAGACCACAATAATTTCTCCTTTATAAGTATACATATAATAAAATTATAAATATATAAATAATAAATTGTATTATTTTTAAAAAGGAATTTTCTGCAGCAAATTTACTTATTGATACAAGGATTACAGTTTGTTTTCAAATTAGCATAAATATATTTTCATTTAACCTTAACAGTCAACGTTAAGAAAAACTTTTGAAGATCATGCTGGATATACCAGAGACCAAAGTTTCATGTTTAAATATTAAGTAACTAGTATTATATAATATAAATATTATATAATACAATAATACAATATATAATATATAATACAATAATTACTTAATATAAATATTAAGTAAACTAGTATTTTGTGACCATCACAAAACTTTCTTCTATATCGTTTAATATAACAGCGATACCTATTGTTTAATATGCACTAAAATTAAAACATTGCGTCTCACATTAAAGATTTTACCTATGTAGTTTAGTGCAATTTTAACCAGAAGATGCTAAAATGTAGACATGGTTAAAATTCCAGAGGGTGAGTTATAGTAGCGCCACATGTCGGCTGATATGCACCCAAATTAAGTCAGAATTCGTTTTTATAATGGTCATTTCACCTTACACTTATACTCCATTGGTGTATTTATACTCTACAGAAGCTGAGATATACCTTACCCATGCACGGGTAAAATTGCAGCACAGCTGCGCCACTTAGGGACCGATATTCACCTAACTTGCATTAGCATAATTTTTCATAATGGTGTGCTCATATACTAGGTTTTGTACAATTATACACAATAAAAGCTGAGCTATAGCCTTCTCGTAAATGGGAGAAGTCCCTGACATTCCAGCGCCACCTGCTAAGCAATTTGTACGAAGAATTGATAAGCACCAACTTATGCTTAGATGCAACTAAATATAAGCTTTTATGAAATTCTGTGTATTGGTTCTTGATCCAAAGCTGCCACAAAGTGTTTGTCATACACACAGAGAGAAAGTCGTACAGACAGACATTTTAAAAATGATCAAATCGATTTCTCTCCAAATGTGTAAATCGATGAAAAATTAGAAGTCGAAAGTTTTTACAAATTCAATATTTTCTTCTATTGAATGTAGAAGAAGGTAAAAATGAATTAGCTAAAAAATATTCACTGCTTTCTTAAACCACTTTCTTCTCAAATTCCACGAAGTCTCCTAAAAAATGCGACTATTACTATAACGAGGATTTGTACGCATCGAACCTTCATATTGTTGTAACAGTGTCGACACTATCATGTTATTACAAATGTTCGCAATAAAAGGGAGCACTTTAAGGAAGTATTTATTATTTGCATCAACAATTAATATAACATTTATTATAAGAGAGCTAATAAACTATTAATGCAGCAACTTCTATAAGCCTTGTGCAATTATTTCTTTAACTTGTTTAATCAACCATAACACTGCTCTGAAAAAAAAAAAATCGAGTTCTGATACCATTCTTGCTGATTCTTATATAAAATGACCTCCTGAATCCGAATATGACTCCCACTTTGCCCAGTCACCCACCATTTTCTAGAAACACCACCCCGTCCCTCAATTTTTTTCCCCTGTTCTATAATTTTATGACCATGAATTTGATTTGATGAATGAAAAATAATTAATTTAACACCTAAAAACAAAAAATATATAAAGTTTAAAAAATAACATTAATAACAGATTAAAAATATATAAGATATGTAATACGTAATTTCAATGGCAAATCCCCCCAAAAAAATTCCCAATGTCGCAATGTTTAACAATTTTCCGGCTCTGTTCTGTAGCCCCTCAGGAGATATTTAACGGATAAAATATTCCACTCTTCTCCTAAAAATCAAATTTGTAACCATAAAATCACCAAAAAATGATAAAAATATGGGGCCGTTCCTAAAAAAATTGTGGATGATGGGGCAAAATTGGCGTCATATTCGGATTCAGGAGGTCATTTTGTTTAAGAATATGCTAAAATGGTGTCAGAAGCAATTTTCAAGTCGAGCAGTGTAATTATAATAGGTTTTCCCTCTAAAACAGGAACTTTGGGCTCTTCTTTCCTTATAAATCGACAAAACAACAATCTTTATAATTTGAACCATAATCTTCATTCCATAATTAAATTTTGAGTCCTATTAGTTTAATTCTATATGTGATTAACATGTGTAAATTGAAATTAAATATATCAAAAAAGAGAAAAATCTATTTGTATCAAAAACATAATAATTAGTATCTCTGATTCTAAACGTTATAATCTTTTAATCAACATTATTATTGACTATCTCTGATTTTAATTCTGATCATTCTTAAAATTTCAACGGATTCAATTGCAAAGAAATTATACTCTAAGCAGAAAACTGCACTGAAGTATGAAACATTATTTTCAAAATTTCATTAAGTCACCAGACGGCAAATCATTCGCTCTAGACAATGAAAACGTGACCTTTTTTTTTTTTTTTTTTTTTTTTTTCTTTTAGCAGATTTAAATATCTGCTAATATGCCTTACATATACATACACATTCTCTTTTAATTTAACATGGAAAAACTAGTATGCTGGAGCCATCACAAAACTTTCTTCTATTTTTTCCTATACAAATTCATGGAGTGCAAATTATTTATTAAAATTATTTTCTATGATGAAAGCAGACGATTTTCATCTCAGAGGTGTTACACTAAATGTCGAAAGAAAGTCAATTGTACGCCCTATAAACGGCCACTTTCCCCAAGGAAGGTAGGCAAGGTGCTTCCTCATATACAAAGCTTTTTTCCTGACTAACTTACTATTATTTTTTTTTCTATTTCAAAATAATTAACATTGTGCATACACACAATTTTGTCCCATAGTATCATATAAAAATTATGAGAAAATGGGATGGCAATTCTAACTATTCTGCGATTTGCATCAAAAGTTGGTAGGCGCTAATTTATCTCAAGGTGCAATGACATATAAATTTACATGAAATTCTATGTATTAGTTCTTGAGCTGAAGCTGCCACAAAATTTTGTCACACAGAAAAACGGGCATTTACTTTAAAAAAAAAAAAAAAAAAAAAAAAAAAAATGAAATCGTGTCGTGGAACAAAAATGTAAATATATCGAAAAGTTTCACAAAGTTAATAATTTCTTTTGCTGAATATAAAATAAAATAATAAAAATTGAATCCTAACTTTTAAAAATGAATAGTTTTAATGAAAGAGAGAATAGTAAAATTGTTTCATCTCAAACATAAAAGTTGGACATTTTGAGAAAAAGCATTTAAACATTATTTCTTTAAAAAAATATACACGTTTAAAACACTGTATGGCAAAAATTTAACATTTTACCACAACGCTATTAAAGTTTTTTTTTTTTTTTTTTTTTTAAAGCACATTGCTTTATTTTTAAATTAAATTCGCATTACTCTGCAAAATGCTAAAGTTTTTAATGGCACCTATTCCGCAAAGTTTAGATAAAGCTCTTTTTCTTTTTCTTTTTTTTTTTCTTTCTTTCTTTTTTTTTAACCAAAGTTAAATTTTTAAAAGAAAAGTAACTAACTTTCTTCGTATTAGCACACATTTTTACGCCAAATAATTCCAGTAACCGAATCCTTTTACAAAAAACGAAAAACAAAAACAAATTAAATGTACTACTTTAAAAAAAAAAAAAAAAAAAAAAAGGCTACTTTACAAAAGAAATAATTTAGAAGAAAAGAATATTTTTAAAATAGAGAGTGGTGAAATTAAGACATTTTCTGCTTTACATCTTGTTTTCTAATCTCTTGAAATGCAATGTTATAGTACAGCATAAATTATTATTACTCACAATTAAATTTATTTTTTCAGAATATTGTGTGTTTATCAACATTCCAGAATGAGTTATTGAAAATTACACAACTATTACAATACTTATCAATTTAACGATGAAATATTTATTTATTTAAAAAAAAAAAAAAAAAAAAAAAAAAAAAAACATTATTTTCACTGTCATTTCCCATTTCTAGAGATGATGATGTTTCCATTTCAGATTATAAAATTTTAAATCTATTGTTAATATGTACTTCAAACTAAATGTTTTTAAAACAAAAGTCTATTTCAATCAGTCAGCAATAAAAGCGGTGTTACCATTCTATAGACCACCTGGGGGGAAAAAAGGGGGTAGTAAAAGGCTTATTTCGGTGAAAATGAATTATTAGTGGAGAGTGTATATAGAAACTGATCTAACGGGTTGTGATCGCCGAGAAAATTAGTTGTTATTGATATGCCTATTTCAGAATTAAATTTTAAACATTACAGAACATTACAGACTGTAAAATAATTTAAATATTTTGATGAAAATTAAGAATGAAGTGTTCTGAAGAATTAGAAATCTGTATAACAGATTATGAAATCTCCGAGAAGATAAGTTTTTACTAGTAGCTGAATTTAAGCCTCCCACGTTGTTTATTACATTAACAAATGAAAAATAATAAAAAGAAGAAAAAAAAAGCATCTGCCGGATAAAAATCCTACTCGACAAAAGAACAGCAAAAGCACAAATATTTGTAAAATATTAAGCGTAAAATCATTAAAGAAAGCAAACTGCTTTAATCATTTTAATAAAATCCTTAGCTTTGAGATTTTTTTCTAAGACTTGGCAAAAGCGGTCATCTGAATATGAATATAAATAAATACAAAGTTTAGACATAAAGCCGTAAACAATCGTAAAATGCACAATTATATATTTATTACCATCAGGTTTCTATTAACTCACTTTCTTGTTTGTTTCTCCAGTACAAATCTTGCAATCGATTTTAACTAACTTCCCGACGAGCTAGACATTTTAAACTTTAAGAATAGCTCGAAACACGATGACAATGCATCATTTTAATACTTTTATTCAATTAATAAATGTTTGAAAATGTCTTATAATTGCTCTCTTTATTACGCATTTGATCATTTTCTTTCAAGTTGATAGGATAATTCACCAAAAAAAATTTTTTTTAAAGTATATAATTAATACATAAAAATCAAGTTTATATGATTCAACAGAAAATTTAAAAACGTGGTATATAAAAAATTCTTTTTATATTATAATTATTCTTTATTTACTTTCTTTTATCCATATATATTGTACAGAAAGTATTGTTTTGGTGTCAGATTTTCGAAATAGAGCTTTTGTCGTTTTGAGGTTTCCTGAATCCGAAAAGAAAGCGTTTTAGAAATTGGTCTGTGCATGTTTCATGTGTGTATATGAGTGTGCCTGTTACCAGCATATCTCAAGAACAAAGAGTAGCAGGAAGACCAAACCCAGCATTCTAAATTTGTATCATATAAATACATTATACATTAAACATATACATTAAACTTTTCATTGAAATCAAGCGAATTGTTTGTGTACTGTACATGGACATCCAAGATATTTCAAATACATTACGTCTGTAGGCGAAAAATTTGGTATGTACTGTTTAACATCTATAAACTGCGTTAAACGAAGTAAAATAAACTTATATTTTTCACTGAGAAAAAAAATATACTGCCTTCATCTAGAAAAATTGTATTTCTAAACCATTAAACTAGAAAAAAACGAAAACAATGGCATTTAAGGGCAAAGAACCAGTAAGAACGAAATTCGTTATTGATAATAAAATTATCGAACAGATACAACACTTCACCAATCTGGGATGTGACATCACTTTTGACTATGATAACGATTCCCCAAAAAAGTTACACAAATTCCAACACATTTGTGGCACTCTCATAAGAACATTAAAGAGAAAAACGAGAAAGGAAACACAGCTGAAGTTGTATAGGGTTATGGCAGTACCCACATTGCTGTATGGCTCAGAGACATGGACCCTGAGTGCCCAAGAGAGAAGCAGGATCCAGGCAGCAGCAGAGATACGGTACCTATGCAGGGCCTGATTAACCCAAAGGCTCGGGAAGCACAAGCTTCCCCTCTAAAATTTAAGAGGGGCCCCCAAAATGACTAAAAACAGGGTCTTGAATTTTCTGTTTTATATTTTCATACTGAGATTGAATTTTTCTGAGAAAATTCGCCTAAAGCAAGATAAAATACTCACTATTTCGGGAAAAATCTGTTATTTAACCTCAAAAATTTGAATATTCTTAATTAATAAATTATACGAGAAGATAAACCACCCAGATATATGAATGAAAAAAAAAAAAAAAAAAACTATAAACACACACTATATTTGGTCTATAGCATTTTTATATTACAATATGTAACAGGAAAACAAGATTTTCTGAAATGAAAGAGGGCCCCGAAATGATACTGAGCTTCCCCTAGCTTCAAAGCTTAATCGGGCCCTGTACCTACCATCTCTAAAGGGCTGCACAATCAAGGGCAAAATCAGAAATGAAGATATTAGAAGATAATTAAAAGCTTCTAACCTCTTAGACAAGAGCAATGTACAACCGCACTAATTGGAAAAATCATGTCCAACGTATGACACGCGGAAGATTACCGAGAGCTGCCTTCTATTACATTCTAAAGCGCAAACGTGACCGCAACAAACCCAGAAAACGGTGGTTAAACCAAGAAGCCGGAACAGGCTCCTAGCCTAATCATTGAAGATGATGATGGTAAAGCTGTTCATAAATCTAGTTTAATTTTTGTTTTTAAAGTTGGGTTATCTTACCCCTTAATCTGTAATCTGTCTTCACTTCATAGTATTGAAGTGCACCGTAACAGAAAGTCGTGTAAGTACCGCATCTTTTTTTTTTTTTTTTTTTAATGATAATCTCCTTATATTATTAAAATCTGTGCGCATCTGTCTTTCAGTCTGTCTGTCTTTCTGTCTGTCTGTCTGTCTGTGAGAAATGCCTTGTGACCGCTAAAGCTCCGGCGCTAATGGTCGCATCGCCTCGAAACTGGTGTCGACAGACGCAGAATTTCTTCATCTCGACATCGCGATAATTCGCTAAGCGATGCGACCCTAATTAGCGGAGATATTAATTAAAACGTCGACCCTTGTCTACCGAAAAATGACCCAGAATTCATGATTAAATGCTTAAAAAGCGACATTTTTACGGAAAAAGTAGAAAATAAATTAGAAATATCAGTCGTATCGTTACAAATAAGGTATCAAATGAAAGGTCCGATTTTTCTGAATCCGACGGTTTAAATAGCTTATCGATAGGACAATTAGATTTTTTAAAATTAACTAAAGTATGAAAAAAAGGTGGCAACAAATCACAAGAGTTTTATTAATTTTCTTCTAGACGTATTTCGGTTACCATGGCGCCGGGCGAAAGAATAAATAGATTTTACTTCCTGCTTTACTGATTTTGTACTGGAAATAAAAATTGCAAATTTCAAAATGCTTCAATTTTCTTCAAAATTATTTCAAACATGCTACACACTTTTAACATCACAAGACGAAGTTGCAGTTCAAATTTCACCGGGTTTCCAGAATAAATAAAAAATGTACAATTTAATTGCAAATTAAATTTTATTCTAATACGCGTATTTCAAATTCTAACTATGATTAAATTATTTTTAATACATCATTCGAAAGATATTTTAAAGTACTTTTATATTATCGAAAGTGGGATTCAAGATTTCGCTTCATTTACACGTTTTGAGGTCTCCTGAATCGGTTTTCTTTTGTATCTCAGCTACTAATTAAAATAATTTCATAAGTAATACATCATTAGATAGCTTTGTTGAATTGGAAGACTTTTTGCTTTGCAGACTTTTCGTCTACAGCAGTCTTCAACGGAAACACATCTGGTATTTAATGAAGTCACGTGTTTTGCTACTGCGATTTAAACAAAAAAGCAGCGATAAGTCACGTGTTTTGGTTCTGCGATTAAAAAATTGCAATCTTTACACGCCGGACATTTTTGCAATATTCTAATACGCGTATTTCAATTTCTAATTACGATTAATTTATTTTTGATATATCATTCGAAAGATATTTTAAAGTTATTTTATATTATTCAAAGTTTTCAACAGATTTACACGTTTTGAGGAGTCCTGAATTTGTTTTCATTTGTATCTCAGCTACTACTTAAAATAATTTCATAAGTAATACATCATTGGAAAGCTTTTTTGAATTGGAATCGAACAATGGAATACAGAAATTTGTACCGCCAGATGGCGCTGTAATATATTCAAATTTCAATATTTCAATTTCTAATTATGATTAAATTATTTTTAATACATCATTCGAAAGATATTTTAAAGTTCTTTTAAATTATCGAAAATTTTCAACAGATTTATACGTTTTGAGGTGTCCTGAATCAATTTTCATTTATGGCGCTGTAATATTTTCAAATTTCAATATTTCAATTTCTAATTATGATTCAATTATTTTTAATACATCATTCGAAAGATATTTTAAAGCTCTTTTATATTATTCAAAGTTTTCAACAGATTTACACGTTTTGAGGTGTCCTGAATTCGTTTTCATTTGTATCTCAGCTACTACTTAAAATAATTTCATAAGTAATACATCATTGGAAAGCTTTTTTGAATTGGAATCGAACAGTGGAATACAGAAGTTTGTACCGCCAGATGGCGCTGTAATATATTCAAATTTCAATATTTCAATTTCTAATTATGATTAAATTATTTTTAATACATCATTCGAAAGATATTTTAAAGTTTTTTTTATATTATCGAAAGTTTTCACCAGATTTACACGTTTTGAGGTGTTTTGATTAGGGTTTTTTTTGCATCTCAGCTAATTCAGTTAGACCGTTCAAAATTGGCATATGTAGGTTAATTGGGAAGGGTTGAAATGGTGGGGAAGATATAGGCGTGCACCGCGCGCACGGGACAGCGCTGCCGAAGGCAGTGGGGACCCGGTCCGACTTTTTAACCGATGAGAAATGATTTTTTTTTTCATTTTCTTTTCTTAAGAATAAAAATTTGATTTGAGAAGGAATATGTGCGCGTAGCGCGCGTATACCTTCACACGTGCGGGGGCAGCGCGCATGGGTCTGCGCTGCCGAACGCAGTGGGGACACGGTGTGAGTTTTTACCCGATCAGAAATGATTTTTTTTAGGAGGCACGAAGGATCAGGGAAGGAATACGCGCGCAGCGCGTGTATTTCCTAACTTGAGCGCGCGCAGCGCGTACAGGACTGCGCTGCCGTAGGCAGTGAGGACCCGGTCCGACTTTGTACCCGATGAGAAATGAATTTTTTAATTTTCTTTTCTTAAGAATAAAAATTTGATTTGAGAAGGAATATGTGCGCGCAGCGCACGTATACTCTCACACGTGCGCGCGCATGTGTCTGCGCTGCCGAAGGCAGTGGGGACCCGGTGTGAGTTTTTACCCGATCAGAATTTTTTTTTTGAGGGGGGGCACGAAGGGTCAGGGAAGGAATACGCGCTCGCAGCGCGCAAGGGGCAGCGCTGCCGAAGGCAGTGGGGACCCGGGCCGACTTTTTACCCAATCAGAAATGATTTTTTTTTTTTTTCTTTTCTTGGCACTAAAAGTTACTGTTAGTGATTCATTAATTTTAGTGATTAATTTGAAAATACTGACCCGCTAGCGGGCGAAGCTCGCTAGTCTCCTTATATTATTAAAATCTGTACGCGTGTGTGTGTGTGTCTGTGAGAAACGGCTTGAAACCGCAAAAGCTCCGCCGCTAACGGTCGCACGGACATCGAACAGGTACCGTCGGACAGAGAATTTATCGCAGATCTGGGTTATCTAATTTGCTAAACGATGCGACCCTAATTAGCGGAGATATTAATTAAAATGTCGACCATTGTCTAACGAAAAATGACCCAGAATTCATGATTAAATGCTTAAAAAGCGACATTTTTACGGAAAAGGTGGAAAATAAATTAGAAATATCAGTCGTATTGTTACAAACAAGATACCATTCGAAAGGGCTTTTTTTTCTTAAACCGATGGTTTAAACGGCTTATCGATCGGACAATTAGATTTTTTAAAATTAACTAAACTATAAAAAAATATTGGCAACAAATCACAAGAATCTTAGCTTTGCAGACTTTTCGTCTACAGCAGTCTTCAACGGAAACACATCTGGTATTTAATGAAGTCACGTGTTTTGCTACTGCGATTTAAACAAAAAAGCAGCGATAAGTCACGTGTTTTGGTTCTGCGATTAAAAAATTGCAATATTCTAATACGCGTATTTCAATTTCTAATTACGATTAATTTATTTTTGATATATCATTCGAAAGATATTTTAAAGTTATTTTATGTTATTCAAAGTTTTCAACAGATTTACACGTTTTGAGGAGTCCTGAATTTGTTTTCATTTGTATCTCAGCTACTACTTAAAATAATTTCATAAGTAATACATCATTGGAAAGCTTTTTTGAATTGGAATCGAACAATGGAATACAGAAATTTGTACCGCCAGATGGCGCTGTAATATATTCAAATTTCAATATTTCAATTTCTATATGATTAAATTATTTTTAATACATCATTCGAAAGATATTTTAAAGTTCTTTTAAATTATCGAAAATTTTCAACAGATTTATACGTTTTGAGGTGTCCTGAATCAATTTTCATTTATGGCGCTGTAATATTTTCAAATTTCAATATTTCAATTTCTAATTATGATTCAATTATTTTTAATACATCATTCGAAAGATATTTTAAAGCTCTTTTATATTATTCAAAGTTTTCAACAGATTTACACGTTTTGAGGTGTCCTGAATTCGTTTTCATTTGTATCTCAGCTACTACTTAAAATAATTTCATAAGTAATACATCATTGGAAAGCTTTTTTGAATTGGAATCGAACAGTGGAATACAGAAGTTTGTACCGCCAGATGGCGCTGTAATATATTCAAATTTCAATATTTCAATTTCTAATTATGATTAAATTATTTTTAATACATCATTCGAAAGATATTTTAAAGTTCTTTTAAATTATCGAAAATTTTCAACAGATTTATACGTTTTGAGGTGTCCTGAATCAATTTTCATTTATGGCGCTGTAATATTTTCAAATTTCAATATTTCAATTTCTAATTATGATTAAATTATTTTTAATGCATCATTCGAAAGATATTTTAAAGTTCTTTTAAATTATCGAAAATTTTCACCAGATTAACACGTTTTGAGGTGTCCTGAATTAGTTTTCTTTTGTATCTCAGCTACTAATTAAAATAATTTCATAAGTAAGACATCATTAGAAAACTTTTTTGAATTGGAATGAAACAGTGGAATACAGAAATTTGTACCGCCAGATGGCGCTGTAATATTTTCAAATTTCAATATTTCAATTTCTAATTATGATTCAATTATTTTTAATACATCATTCGAAAGATATTTTAAAGTTCTTTTAAATTATCGAAAGTTTTCACCAGATTTACACATTTTGAGATGTCCTGATTACGTTTTATTTTGCATCTCAGCCAAAGGAGTTAGATCGTTTAAAATTGGTATACGTAGGTTAATTAAGAGGGCCTGAAAGGGTGGAGAAGAAATAGGCGTGCACCGCGCGCGTATCCCTTAACTTTTGCGCGCGCGGAGCGCACGGGACTGTGCTGCAGTGGGGACCCGGTGCGAGTTTTTACCCGATCAGAAATGATTTTTTTTAGGGGGCACGTTGGGTCAGGGAAGGAATACACGCGCTGCGCGCGTGTATCCCTTAAGTTGTGCGCTTTTTTTTCTAGGGGGCACAAAGGGTCAGGGAAGGAATACGCGCACGCAGCGCGTGTATCCCTTAAGTTGTGCACGCGCAGCGCGCACGGGACTGCGCTGACGAAGGCAGTGGGGGCCTGGGCCGACTTTTTACCCAATCACAAATGATTTTTTTTTATTTCTTTTCTTAACACTAAAAGTTAGTGTTAGTGATTCATGAATTATAGTGATTCATTTGAAAATACTGACCCGCTAGCGGGCGAAACCCGCTAGTCTCCTTATATTATTAAAATCTGTGCGCATCTGTCTGTCTGTCTGTCTGTCTGTCTGTGAGAAATGCCTTGTCATAGCTAAAGCTCCGGCGCTAATGGTCGCAGCGCTTCGAAACCGGTGTCGACAGACGCAGAATTTCTTCATCTCGACATCGCGATAATTCGCTAAGAGATGCGACCTTAATTAGCGGAGATATTAATTAAAAAGTCGACCCATATCTACCGAAAAATGACCCAGAATTCATGATTAAATGCTTAAAAAGCGACATTTTTACGGAAAAAGTGAAAAATAAATTAGAAATATCAGTCGTATCGTTACAAATAAGATATCAAATGAAAGGTCCGATTTTTCTGAATCCGACGGTTTAAATAGCTTATCTATAGGGCAATTAGATTTTTTTAAATTAACTAAAGTATGAAAAAAAAGGTGGCAACAAATCACAACAGTTCTATTAATTTCGCAATAGACGTATTTCGGTTACCATGGCGCCGGGCGAAAGAATAAATAGATTTTACTTCCAGCTTTACTGATTTTGTACTGGAAATAAAAATTGCAAATTTCAAAATGCTTCAATTTTCTTCAAAATTAATTCAAACTTGCTACAAACTTTTAACATCACAAGACGAAGTTCCAGTTCAAATATCATCGGGATTCGAGAATAAATAAAAAATGTACAATTTAATTGCAAATTAAATGTTATTATAATACGCGTATTTCAAATTCTAACTATGATTAAATTATTTTTAATACATCATTCGAAAGATATTTTAAAGTTCTTTTAAATTATCGAAAATTTTCACCAGATTTATACGTTTTGAGGTCTCCTGAATCAATTTTCTTTTATGGCGCTGTAATATTTAAAGAAATAGGCGTGCACCGCGCGCGTATCCCTTAACTTGTGCGCGCGCAGAGCGCACGGGACTGCGCTACCGGTTCGATCCATGGCGCTTTAATATTTTAAAATTTCAATTTCTAATTATAATTAAATTATTTTTAATACATCGTTTGAAAGATATTTTAATGTTTTTTTTTTATATATTATTGAAAGTTCTCACCTGATTTACACGTTTTGAGGTCTCCTGATTAGGTTTTCTTTTGCATCTCAGCTAATTGAGTTAGACCATTCAAAATTGGTATACATAGGTTAATTAGGAGGAGCTGAAAGGGTGGAGAAGAAATAGGTGTATATCGCGCGAGATTTCACACTATTTACACGTTTTGAGGTGTCCTGATTAGGTTTTCTTTTGTATCTCAGCTACTAATTAAAATAATTTCATAAGTAATACATCATTAGAACGCTTTTTTCATTTGGAATCGAACAGTGGAATACAGAAATTCGTACCGCCAGATGGCGCTGTAATATATTCAAATTTCAATATTTCAATTTCTAATTATGATTAAATTATTTTTAATACATCATTCGAAAGATATTTTAAAGTTCTTTTAAATTATCGAAAGTTTTCACAATATTTACACGTTTTGAGGTGTCCTGATTACGTTTTCTTTTGCATCTCAGCCAAATGAGTTAGATCGTTCAAAATTGGTATACGTAGGTTAATTAAGAGAGCCTGAAAGGGTGGAGAAGAAATAGGCGTGCACCGCGCGCGTATCCCCTAACTTGTGCGCGCTGCGCGCGCACGGATCTCTGCTGCCGAAGGCAGTGGGGACCCGGTCCGAATTTTTACCCGAAGAGAAATGATTTTTTAAATTTTCTTAAGAATAAAATTTTGATTTGAGAAGGAATATGTGCGCGCAGCGCACGCATACCTTCACACGTGCGCGCGCAGCGCGCATTGGTCCGCGCTGCCGGAGGCAGTGGGGACACGGTGGGAATTTTTTACCCGATCAGATTTTTTTTTTTTTTTTTTGAGGCACGAAGGGTCAGTAAAGGAATACGCGCGCGCAGCGTGTGTATCCCTTAAGTTGTGCGCGCGTAGCGCGCACGGGACCGCGCTGCCGACGGCAGTGGGGACACGGGCCGACGTTTTACCTATTCATAAATGATTTTTTTTCTTTTTAATTTCTTTTCTTAAGACTAACAGTTACTGTAAGTGATTCATTTGAAAATACTGACCCGCTAGCGGGCGAAGCTCGCTAGTATTTTATTATGAAGTTCAATTCAAACATTTTCAACAAATCTGCAAAATTTCGGCGGGTGTTTGACCGAGGCAGCCGATGCGACATCCCCCCTTCCTTTGGTTACGGTCTTGGGTAGGTCAGTTGTAGGGGATCTTTCCGAGAGGTTCTGCTCCATATTTACGCGATATTCGGAAATAGAAAGAAAGAAAGAAAACTCTGAACGGCTGTGACGATGAGCGCGACTTGTTTACGGATCTAACACTTCCAGTCTTCCAGGTTTGAAACCAGAACTTTTCGGTCAATGCATAGGTCAATGGTAGGGGGGGGGGTAAATTTAGTCATTGTAAATGCTAAATTATTCCTTTGATTTATTAAAAATAGAACTATTAACAATAACATTCCCTTACATAATTTTAAGATCTAACTTGTCTGAATATATAGTCTAGTTCAGTTGAATTAATAGTTAAGCTATTCCTAATAAAATAATACTATGTAAGAATCAATTTATACAACAAAAATTATTTTTCAAAACAATTAAAAAATGTGGTGTATTTTGCCTTAGATTAAAATAATAATAATAAACTAAGATTAATAATAATTATTTCCTTATTAGTTAAAATTTTTTAAAGAAAACAAAATCCCCTATATAAAAATTTATTGACAATAGCTGAATGTAAAATATGCTAAACTTTACTTATCTGCATACTATAATAAAATATAGTAATCATGAAAACTATCCAAGGATTCAGCATTCTAAATTTTAAGTCGTTACAGCAAATGATTCGTGTAGTGCTGTCATCTATTAGCTATTTTTTAAACTAAAAATAGTGTTCATTTGAAGAGTAATAATAATCTAATAACCACTGAAATATTTAAAAAAAATTAAAAATCATTAATAAGTTACAAGTTACATATGTAAAGAATAAATAAATAAATTAGTTTATTTTTAGGTTAAGCACACATATTAATAAAAGTCTTTAAAAATATTAAATTAGTATATCAAAATTACTATTACTATATTATAATTAAAGAAGAACAATTGATCAAACTTTTATGCATCTATATACGCATTTAATTTCTTTAAGAACTTTGTTTTTTATAGATAGATCAACATTTAACGGATAGTGATTTTAATATCCCTCCAATTTTTAATGTCTCAGTGATTTTAAACCTCTTTAGAGTTCAGTTTTATACAGCCCAAATTAAACAATTTTTACACAGCAAACTTAAGAATCAAAGTTTTTTGGGGGGTTGATAGCTATCTTAACCCTTTAACGTTCACTACTTAATTTATTTTAAAAATTACTAAACTAATTTTAAAAATGGCTTTTACACACATAGCTGATCATAAATATTTAAAAAATAAAAAATTAGCTTTGTCCCTTTTCTAGAAATTATTGGTTCGAAACATCTATAAGTTAACCTTGTTAAATTCAAATAATATTTAATTTAATAAATAAAACACTTTGTAAGTAAACATTATCGACTACAAAAACTCGTAAAAATTGCTTCATGTGATATTGAAGCTTAAATACTTTAAGTTTATTATTTTATCACATCGGGCTGAGCTTATGATTTGGAGTTTGATTTTTATGATTTTATTTCTTGTTGTTTATTAATATTGTCTGAATAATTTAATTTCTTTTTTTTTTTTTTTTTTTTTTTTTCAATAAACTTTTACAAAATCTTATATTTTGAAATTCTTTACAGAACACAAATTAAACATTTTTATGTGGTAAACTTAAATATCAAAGTTATATATATATATATTAATAATCGCTGTTTTAAAAATACGGTTACCTTCTAAATACAAATGTCTTCAATTACAATTATCTTCACATGGTATTAATATACTTCTTAAAGCATTTAATAGCCTATAAATCAATTCATTCCCATATTTTTACGTTATTTCAGTTATGCCCATACATTATAAAGAACTTTGCAAAAAATCTCTTCTAATATTACTCGAATTCTAAAATATTATTCTTATTCTTCTAACGACAACGTACATATAAGAAGGTAAAAAATGCTTTCAGTTTACCTAAGGAAATCGAAACTTCTGTCTCGGTTGAGAGCATTTGGCCAATATTTTCTCTGCACTTAAGGCACGAATAGAAAAAAGAGCACCGATGCATATGGCGTTTCTCCAAATAACGGAAGAAAAATTTGCCAGCAAAGAGAATATGGAAATATTTCGCAAAAACTAGATATTGGAATTAAGACAGCAATTCTAATATACAGTCGGCTGCAAAATTATTCGAGCACTAGCCAATAATTCCTATATTAAAAAAAGTACACTTAAGACTGTTTTGTTAAATAAATCCTTCTCGAATCATGTTCTTAGACTGACTAAGAACATGACTCGATAAGGATTTATTTAAAAAAGCAGTATTAAATGTACTTTTTTTAGACAAGGATTATTGCTAGTGCTCGAATAATTTTGCAGCCGACTGTAAGCTAGAAAATGTTAATATTTAAAATGAGTCGGGGTGTAATTTTAATGCACTTTAGAAAATGTTTTAAATTATACAACATATTAGATCGATGATTTTCTTCACATGAGAAAAAAATAGAAATATATTTTTGCATTAATTGGTAAGAAAGATTACATTATAAAATTTGGTGTGAACACTCCCAAATACTATCACTTACCCTATTAGTTAATAACTGCTTAAATATTCAATATATCCTCACGAAACTCAACACACGTGTAAAATATGATATTTATAACCATATCTAAAATTTACAGATCAATCGAAACTTTTCCATATATAGAGTTATCACAAATATTTTTTTTATTTTATTGGATTTGTTTTTCGTCCCCTAAGAGCCTTCGTAACAGAATCTTTGCTGAAAAATATGAGGAAAGACGTAATTTTCTTATTCCCAAAATTCAAGAAAAGAACACGTTAAGTATTTTTCAAAATATTCGACAAAACGTAAAATAGCGAAGGTGTTCACAGTATTTTGTCCAACACCTGTACCAGTACTAACACCCCTCAATTCTCTCCATTTGTTTGAATATTGTTCCTACATTCATTAAACAATTAAGACGTTATTATATTCAAAATGCATTTCAGATTACTTGGAGAATTTTTACCCACACCAATATTAGAGAAATTTTTCAAGCGGCAACGTCGTATAATCTGTGAATACCAAATTTAACTCCATGCAATTATTTAAAGTTATGCTAAATGGTTCAGCTGTTGATAACACTGAACTAAAATTGTGTTAATCAAAATTGCAGCTGTTGATTTCAGTGTCTGTCTAGATAGACATTCTAGACAACCGCTGAAATTTTGGTTTTTGTATTCGGGGCACCACAAAACTCGATATTATAGCAAAAATTCGACTTCAAAAGCTGTACTCCAAAACAATACTTTAACTAACATAGTAGTAAGAGAAGACAATTATAATTCCTTAACATTTTTGGACATGAATAATTTTGTAAAGCGATTTCACCAATTACATCTACTAGAAAGCAACGTATTCGATTAATTTTGGGTAGTTTGGGTTTGACAGATTCTCTGTAAATTTTACAAGCACCACATAATGTATTTAAGTTTAGTACAATAAGAAAACTTATAACTTAACTTGAAATGCACTCCAAGCAATTTCAAAACCAGCCTTTCCAATAAGCACAAATTCTATGTTATGCGGCCTTGTAAACAAATAATGATTTCTTTTCATTTCATGCCATCTTATAAGATGAAACAATTTTTTTTACTTATAATAAATATCTTAATTTCTTTATTTCTTTCATTCTTTTTTTTTTTTTTTTTTTTTTTTTTTAGTGTATCCTAAAAAATTTTAAGTGCATTGGCGTCGAATTTCGCCCATAAATGTAATGTATTTGAATTCTTTTGTATGCTTTGTACAGGAACCATTTGTCCAATCTCAATCTAGTAATATCCCCATATGCCATAGATTTAAAATACAAAATTTGGTCTTCCTGCTAATATCTGTTTTAGTGTTACGCTGCTAACAGACACACACGCATACTAATTGCTACAAATCCGATTTTCGAATTCAGGGGACTTCAAAGTATGTAATTATAGAAAACACTGAGTTTCTAAAATTTGACATCTATACAATGTTTTCTCTATTATACTATATGGATAAGGAAAAGGTAAAAACGATATTAATAACTATAAACATAAAACAAAAGTAATAAATAAGTACTTTTTTTTTTTTTTTTTTTTTTTAAAGGATGGATGGGTTTTACGTCGCACTAGTGCTGCGCAAATATACAATTGGCGACAATCTGGGACACACCCCTAGAGGTGGTCTGGAGACATGCCGTCACAATTTTGATCCTCCACGGAAGGGATGGCTCTCCCGCTTTTTTTTTTAGGATGGAGGACTATTAGTCTCAATCTACGGATAAAACGTTGTCGCCAGTTTTACGATGGCTGGACATTTATCGAAATCGAAAATTTATCGAAAATATAATTGAATAATTTGAAAGCGATGTTATAATTGGGGAGGGGGGGGGGGGAACCTAATAGTCTTCCGTACTAAACTAAACTCTGCTTTTGCCAGAATTTCAACAGAATCTTACTTTTTTTTTTTTTTTTTAAGAAAAAGAAAATTAACAATAATCACTATCGAAACGGACAGTATCAAAAATGTTGAAGAAGACCTTTTTTAGACAAAAATACATAATTTATTTTACTTTTTTACTAGAAAAGATAAAAAATTTGCCCTTTCTTTGTGAATGAACGACAGTACGAAATTTCGAAGATTCCCTCTATATCTCGAACGACTCAAGAATTTCTGTTCGTGCATCTGTTCTGCTTTGTTCAATTTCGGTTCGTGCCTCCGTTTTTAATAACGAATTCAAAGGAAAATTGTAAAATAACTAGCATGTTCTGGACATCAAAATACTTTCTTCTATATCATTCTGAATAACACCACCATGTACCGGCTAACATGAACAAATATTTAATCTTAGTTTACCACACTAAATACACTACCTCTCCATAAATGACCGGACATTTTCAATTTCAGTAGTTTTTTTCAAGTACCTCAAAAAGTACTAAACGAATCATCTAGAAACTACAGGAGTATGAACATGTTATGCCTCATATATTGTTGGTTGTTTGGGTTTATCGTCTCACTAGTACTGTGCTATGTTTAATTGACGACGGTCTTCGATGCACCCCTAACAATACAACAGTTTATTTAAAAAATTGAAAAAAAAAGTCACTTTTTTAGCTAACACATAAGGTATTAAACATAGTACAAAGCCATATTCAGGAAACTAGACATACTGCAATCTTAAGGAAAAATATATTAAATATCTAATGAAATATAAGCATTTTTACTAAATAATTTTTAACTGTGCATGCACAAGTTTTAGCAAAATTTAATAATCAAATGTATTTAGCTACATATATGAAAACTCCAAACAAGTATCGTGTAAATTCAAAAAGATGTACGCGATAGAATGAACTGCTATTCAGTTCCTCTCTCAAAAAAAATTAATCTGGTGTGTCACTCACACGACTTTCTCTTACCCTGAAATTTAATACTGTAAATACAGGTTGGAGATTAAGAGATAAAATAACGAGTACTGTTATGTAAACCTATGTTAAACAATTCAAATTAGGCTTCGGAAGAGTTTTATATGATAATTAGTTCAGTGTGAGGGGGGCTATTGCCCCCCTCCCTCAACCCCCCATTTCATTAATGTACCCACATTAATATAGAATTTAATTCGGTTATTAAAAAATAATTTATTAAAAATATTATTTAAACAAATTATCTTTTATGATAATGCAGACGATTTCCATATTAGAGAAGTAGTATAACACTAAATGTCTAAAAAAAAGTTGAATTTATTCTCAATATATATATATTGTTAAAAATGAAAAAAATCGATACCTTTATTTTAAATTATCACAGATCGATGGTTCAACCATTCGTTTTAAAGGTATTGGTGAGCTCTTTTTGAAAGATACCCATCATGAAAATTTACTCCGCTCGAGGGGGAGGCGAGGCTCCTACATACAGAAAAAAAATTTCCCAGTTGACTATCTCTATTACAAAAAATATATATTCGTTTCATTTGGTTTAGTGCAGTCTATAGGTGTTAAACTCTACTTACCTGCAACTTCCCCCATAGACGTAATGTATTTCAATGCCTTTGAGTGTCCCTGTACATGAACCATTTGCTTCATCTCAACGAAAAGCTTACTGTAGCATCCCTATATGATACACATTTAGAATACCGAGTTTGGAATTTCTGCTACTATTTGTTCTTGAGATATGCTGATAACAGACACACAGACATCCATCCACACAGACAAACACACAGACCATTCTTTAAATACATGATTTTCGTATTCAGGTAACCTCAGAACATGTAAATATAAAAAAACTCACGTTCGAAAATTTGACCCTAAAACAATACTTCCTCGACCCTATGGGTAAGAGAAAGTAAAAAGTAGTTGGGAAAAAAAATGTGGGTTTTTCTCCTTACTTCGTTAAAAACAAACTTTTCTTTAGTGTACCATCGCAGAGACAAAACGTACTGAATGTTAAACGATGCAGCCTTTGGAAAGTTTATTATCATACAGGGTGTCTACTAGGTCATGAAAGTCATGAAAATCAGCAGTGGGTCATTAAATTCATGAAATTCAGCAATAGATCTTGAAAGTCAAGAAAAGGTCCTGAAATTTGGCCGTCGGTTTCATTCCTGCATCGGATCATCAAGTAACCCAACTTCACGGATCGTGTAATATAATTGTTTTCTTTTGCAGTTCGGGTTGAGTTGACTGAATTTTTTTCCCTACAAGTCGGATCAACCAGAACAACTTTCAAAATCATTTTTCCATAATAAACAGAAAATTAATATAACTATAACTACATAACTGATGCAAATGATGATATGTTTGCGTGCTGATATTCCACAATTATAAGTACCTGTACCCAAATTATTGTAGTAAAGTAAACAAACGTATCAAACAAAAGCTATTAACAAAGGAACATATAGTTATTATTATTAAGAATATAAACATTAACCCGTTAGCGCCCAGTGTCCTCATTTGAGGACAGTTAATAAAATGGCACGTATATTTTTTGTGGTTTCTTGGAATGATTTCTGCTTTTTAGTGACAGTTTATAGCGTCACTCTAAATGATCCCTGAAAGTTTTATATGCCTTGCCTACTATTAATTATTTTATAATTTGGATAGACATTTTATGATTTAAATTTAATTATATTAAATTTTTAATTATAACACGTAGGATATTAGACTCAGTGCAAAGCCATTTTCAGGAAATATGGCATACTACATTTGACACAGCATGCAGCAATCAGTATGAAAAAATTTTAAATATCTTACGAAATACAAGCACTTTTACTAAATAATTTTTAACTACGCATGCGCAAGCTTTATAGAAATTTCATTTGCATAATTTAATAGCCAAAGGTATTGAGCCACTTCTATGAAAACCCGAAACAAATATATATAAATTCAAAACGTTACTAGAAAATAGAATAAACAGAATTTAAATTCTTCTAAAAAAATGAAAGATGTTAAGGGGGGGGGGGCAATATTTATTTACAATCAGCGAAAAAACTGCAATATCATTTTGCATTGATTGAATCAAAAGAAAAAGGAAAGTGAAACCCCTTATAGATTAGCTTTTATTTTGAGAGAACTAAAATTTTGTTTTAGATGTTATCACAATATCAGTATATTGCTTGCTGACTGTAAACCTACAGCATAAACTTGACCTGACCTGTGAAAATTTGATAAAATTTAAACAAGACATGGTATCTAAAAGTTATTGGAATTATTTGAAAGAGTAAAAAAAGCAGGATATTGAAAATAACTTTCCAAAAAATAATTGGAATTAAAAATAACCATGCAATTTTCAAAGTTGCATAGAAGGATAATTCCTCTAAATATTACATAAATACATTATATAATTGCACAATTATTACATAATTTCAGAAATTTTATGTCTTTGAAAGTTTTACTTAGTTTTTTATTTCAATTCGGAAGCATAAAAAGTAATTGGTTCCTACAAGCTGAAATTTTTTACACACACAGAAAGATAGTGATATTTTGATACACAGGGTGTCTACTGACCTCGAAAAAATTTTCATGACCTTTTTTATCGACATATCCAACCTTTCTTTTTAAACTTACATATTCATTTTTTTTAAACCAATATACCACTTTTATTTTTTAAATTATTGTTTAACAGCATTATTAGGTAATTAAAAAAAATATATATACACTGAAAACATTTTTTTAAATTAAAAATTTAAGTAAATAGTAATGGAAATCAATCCAAAACAGACATGTAAAACGTCAATTTTTTTTTATTTTGATGTATACATAGATTACACAAGTGTCTCAAATAACTTTATTAATGAACTTTATCCGCCATTTTTAATAAAGTGGTGGATATCTTAAGTTAAGCGGGACCGCTTGAAATCAGGCCACCACTTGAAAATTTAAAACCATGATAACTTCCGAAATAATACTCCAAATGGAACCAAATTTGAACAGTGTCTTAACTTATCTTATAAATATCTTACATGAGTTTGTTAACCAAGTTGCTCCGCCATTTTGTTTTCAAGTGGAGACAACTTGAAAATTTCAAATTTAAATTGTAAAAAGCGTATTCAGAAATTGTTTGAATTTTGATGTAAATACAGACCACATAAGGATCTCAATGAATTTTATTAATAAACTATATCCGCCATTTTTATAGAGTGGCAGATATCTTAAGTTAAGCGCGGTCACTTGAAATCAGGCTCCCACTTGAAAATTTAAAATCACGATAACTTTTGAAATAATACTTCAAATCGAACCAAATTTTGACAGTGATATTATCATATAATTATCTTGAATGTTTTCACTAGGCAAACTTGTCCCGACATCTTGTGTCTAAGTTCCAGCCACTTGAAATCACACTGCCACTTGAAAATATGCCATCACGATAACTTTTAAAATACTAAACTGATTCAAATAAAAGCTGGTTAGTGAACTTTTGGTTCAAATATCTAGGATAAGTTCACTTGATGACTTGATCCGCAATTTTATTTTCAAGTGGCGGCCACTTGAAAATTTGTGATTATGGTAACTTTAGTAAGCAGAATCAATTCGCTTCAAATTTGGGTATTGGATTTATCATTCAAATATCTCAGATAAGTTCGCTAGGCATCTCACTCCACTTTTTTTTACAAGTGGTGCCACCTGAAAATTTCTTATGATTATAATTTTTGAAATTCTGATTTAATTTAAACTAGAACTGGACAATGAACTTATCGTACAAATATACTGGATGATTTCGATGGGCAAATTGTTTTGCTATTTTGTTTTACAAGTCGCAGCCACTTAGACTGCCACTTGAAAATTTGCCATAATAATAACTTTTGAAACACGGCACTGATTTAAACCACAGTTGGACAGAAACCTATGCTTCAAATATCTTCGATGTGTTTGCTGGAACTTTAGAAATACTTAATCAATTCAAATCAAAGTTGAAAAATGGATTTATCATTCAAACAACAAAAATTTAGGTAACTCATGAACCAATCACGTTATTGTGTCCATCTTTGGTATATCGATAATAAGTATTTTCTTGCCAAAAGTCGCCATAGGGGAAAAGTCGCCAAATTTGCCGCCAAATCCATTACATGCGTTACTGGATCTTTTTAATGCGTTTTTAAGGTAAAATTAGACTATTTTAATGCTAAAACAAACAAGAAATGCAGGAAACTAACATTTTATCAACTTACTAAGCCTCTTTGAAAGAATTTCTACAAAAAAAAAAAAATTATTTTCAAATTTGCAACGATATCTTAAATGAGCAACTTTCTCTGCCATTTTTATCGAAGTGGCAGCCACTTAATTTTTCAACACAATGATTTTTGAGATTTTGAATTAATTCGAACTATGTGTGTACAGTAGACTTATCTCACAAATGCATTTCATATATTTGTCAACTTAACCCACCATTTTTTTCCCTAGCGCCGGCCACTTGAAAATTTTAAATTCACATAAAAGTGTATTTATGAACCGATTTGCTTAAAACTCCATATGTGCATAGCCTACATCAATATTTCTACCAAGTGCATTAATAATTCATAGCCGCCATTTTTAAACAAAATGACGGCTACTTGATAAGGAAAAAGAAATCAACCTACCCTTCCGAAAAAGCCGGAAGGTCTTTTATTTTATTTAATTTTAATTTTTTTTTTTACACTACAGAGATGCCAGTTTCCCAAAGCCATCCTCAGTAAGAACTCCTTCAATGTTCTGCAATTTTCAAGAATCAAAAAATGAATTTTCAGTAATAATTTCAATATATTTTTTTAACATTACCATTGGATATTTACAACTTGTGTATGATAAACATGAGAAACACATTTCTTTTTAGATTATAAAAAAAAAAATTGTTCAAAGGAAGTGTGATTTTTTTTCCATGACGAAGATAAGATTTATGGAAATAAAAAATCTTTAAGTGCAAAGAGAGGCTTTTAAAATCAAATAGAAGAGAAAAAGTTAATATTCAGATAAATATAAAGAAATAAGTCTTAAAATGTTCAAAACTTATGCAGAAACTTACATCTGTTAAATCTCTCATCACATTACACAAAAACATTAAAATGGATATTGCATAGTACCATAGGATATTTATTTACTCAAAGAGATTTACCAATACATCAAGCAGAGGCGTATCCAGGATTTTATTTTGGGGAAGGCTGAGTTAAACTAATGTTTCATAGTGTGCAGAAATCATGCACATTACTCTTAATCCTTTTTTTTTAAACTTTCTACAAAATTTCAGGAGAGCTGCAGCCCATCAGCCCTCCCGCTGGATATGCCACTAACATCAAGCAATATTTATGCATTACCTTTGGTCATACATATGCTGCTTAAATATTCAATGACCACTTTATTAGTTTCAGCTAAATTGGATAGGATGCCACTTTCCTTTCCCCCACCCCTACCTCCATATGTTCCTAACATTTTCTTTCTACTTTTGTATTAATCCAAAGATTAACAAAAAAAGATTTTGAAAAGGGGAATTTTCCTTTTCGTGGAACTCTTTCATGCCTGCTATAATCAAGCAGAGTTTATGGAGGGTTTCTTGCAGGTTTAGAGCTCCCTAATCCCCTTGTTATTTAAAATGTCTGTCAAGATGATTTTCTGCATAAAATTTCTTCAATAATATTAAAAAATTAATTTTAAATTAACTTAGTTACAGTTATAATTTCTAATTTCCAATGATTTCCTGTAAATTTTTTTGTAATTTATGAGCTAGGGGAGAGTGAGGTTGAATGGGACAGTAGCAAAATTTTTAAGTTTTGCAAGCACTGGAAACTTGACAATTTTTCTGATATATGGCAGCACTGAGGTCATTCATCAAGTGTAGTTTCAGAATTGTGCTATTCATAGAAGGGCAGAAAAAAATTAAAGTGTCTTTTTCAGCTGCCAAAGTAAGTTTTTATTGATTCAGTTAGGTAGTAGTTAAGAAATTAACTATTTGCTTAAAATTAATATAACTCTTATATGGTGGAAAGGCATAATCTTTTATTGTGTTTATGATATTCAAGAAGAATATTGACAATTGTTCATTAAGCCTATTTCCTGTTTTATATGAACATGTGATGGTTGGGATGAATGGGACAGTTTAAATGAGGATGAATGGGACATTCCCCACCATGTACTAATTTAAAATTTTACACAAGAATTATATTAAAACGTAAATTAGCCATATTGATTATCAGGATTCTTAATTTTGTAGACTTAGAAAAAAAATTCGTAATAAATTGTTCTGATTTTTGTTTATAATAATTATGATTAAAAAAATTATAAGTTAGAATATTCAATGCAAATTAAATCAATAATTTAAATAAATAAATAAACTAATAATAATTTGATTAAAATCACAATTTCAATCAAGCTAATTAAATTCTGGTGATTATTAATGTAATACAGAATAGAATGTTGGTTTTCCCGATTAGTCGGAAACAAAAATTTATCTGGATAATTTTTACTCTAATATTATGATTTATCTCTTTCTAGTGTCTTATTTACATATTTATTTTTAGATTAGGTCTTATTAAATTGAATTACCAAAGCCTAGGCACTAGGAACTAGGATGTGCACATGCATGTAAAAAATGCACATGCATGTAAAAAAAAAAATTATTATTAATTAAAAATAACTTTTTATTAAAGTTAGTATGTTTATATGTAACTGATTACTGAAGTGTACATATGAGCAATGTTGCAAAATTCTGAATTACATATGGTTGATGTTATCAATAAAAACATGAAAAATGTCCCATTCATCCCCACTCTCCTCTATATCGCTAAAAAATAAAATAAATTATTTTGAAATAAAATTTATAATATTTAATATCCTTCTAGTGTAACTATCTTTAATTCAAAGATATATATTTTACAATTTGCAGTGTGTTCATAAAGCATAAGCTCAACTTTATTACTTAAATACTGGTCTTACAAATGTACATACTATGAATTGCAATGATGTGTAATAAAAGTACAAAATTTTATAAAATCAACTGAAAATTTAAATTGACTCCATTTTAAAAAATTTAAAAGCCCCTATGAAAAATGTCCAATGAGTGAAATATCCTTCATACATCAATAAAGTAATGTACAAAATTTCAGCATAGTATCATAAAACATGTGATACCTTAAAACAGGGGTGGCCAACCCGCGGCCCGCGGGCCGCATGCGGCCCTTAGGGTGGTGTCGTGCGGCCCGCGAGGAGTCTAACGATACTTACATTTTGGCAAATTTAGTTAAAAGCTTAAAAAAATAATAAATACTTTCTCACTTTTCGAAGTAAAAATACCTTTCAACGATCATTGTAGCTAAATCACACTGTTGTAATGAAATTGTTATTAGATTCAGTGTTTGTTCTTTTTATTATACTTCTTAATGTATAGTCATATTTTTTCCCAGATTATGATGTTAATTTATGAATGAAAAAAAAAAAAGTATTCTGCTCCGAATCTTCACCCTGCCCTTCCCCTGAAAAAAATATACTTTCATTGCCATAAAAATTTGCGCACCAAGAAAGAGTTGTCAGAGTGAAATGAAATTTTTTCTACGTAAGTGCAATGTTGATATAAGTAAATGATTAAAAAATCAAAGCGAAATGATAATTTATAATAGGAAAAGTTTCGAAAGAATGGAGGTTTTAGTTCCCTGGTGGGCCACCTCTAGTGTGAATGCACGATGCTATAGGGGCAAGCATTGTGGCATACAAGTCCCGTATAACGTCCTGCGGCATCTCGTTCCACATTTGTTGTAAACTCGCTTCTAATTCTTCCAAACTCCTAGGTTACGAATATTGCCGTCACAGGTGATCCCAGATATATTCAATTGGTGACAAATCTGATATCGAGCAGGCCAGGGAAGGGTGGTATTGTGAACAAGGTAGTCCTGTGACATCCTTGCTGTGTGTTGCTGAGCATTGTCTTGTTGAAAAATGGCTATTGGAGGCCCTGTCATATGTGACAACCCCTATGGCTGAAGGATGTTACGAACGTACCGCTGGTCTGTCATGGTGCCGTGGATCAATATCAGGAATAACCGTGTATCGTATGCAATGCCATCCCATATCAATACCATCACATCAGCTGTGGGTGAAGTCTGCAGCTGTAAAGCAAAGGCGTGATTGAGGTGTTTACCATGATGCCTCCACACACGTACATGTTTGTCATCACTGTCCAAATTGAATCTGGATTCGTCGCTGAAGACGACCTGCTTCCACTCGGTTGCAATCCAATTCTGTCAAGCGTGACACCACTCGAAACGGAGGATAGAGGTGTATTATTGGCAACATACGTAATGGACGTCGCGATAATAAATGCCTTTCAGCCAGGGACCTTGCGATGGTACATACAGACACAGGGACAGATCATATAGGAATAGGCTTTGCATATGTCCGGATATCGGACAATGAGACAGTTGGCGCTTTGCGTGTGTTTCATGGTATGACGGTTTTTTCGATTATTGATTTGTCGAGCACGTCCTTAGCCTAGTTTACGTGTAAGTGACCTCTCTTTTGTCCACTGATCACAACACCTCTTCACAGTAAAATCAGAACGTCCTAGGTGGCTGGGCACTCACCAAGCTGATCACCCGTATTCCATCACACCGTTGATTCTTCCCCTCTCGGATTCTGACAGCTGTTCGTATTGTCTTCGATGGCGGCGTAACGCCATCTCTATTTAAAAAGCCTCCCTCTGCAACAGATTATGCACATCAAGCAAGTTCTATTTACTTTACCTGTTTTATACTCCGAACAAAACTAAGTTCAACGACCTCTTTTGGCATTACGCAATGCGCAATCACGCTGCAATTCTAAACATTTGCATATCTGCCTGGCACGTACCTTCATGCCAAGTTTCGTTATGGTCCAATAATCATTTCTGGGGGCGCAAATTTTTATGGCAATGAGTCTACATACGTGATTCATACACTTACGAGAACATATAAACACATACACATATATACATACGGTGCGGCCCGCCTGAATAAAAAAGATTACAAATGCGGCCCACCTAGTGTTTTGGGTTGGACAGGCCTGCCTTAAAACACTGATTAAAACCAGTTAACCAGCGTCATGACAGAAGTTTTCTGATGGGAAGAAAGCATACCAACATGCAAACAAATGAACACCTTCACATTTCAATTTGAGACTAATCCTTCAGCAACTTCATTTAAACATATTTTTAGGATTTATTGAAAATGCAATGTTGAAATTATATGCAACTTATTTTGTTATGGAAAACATTTTACTCAATTAAATTTATTTTTTATTTATTGGGAACACATAAAGATAAAAATTCTGTTATTTTTGGAATTTAATCCCCTGGAATTTTTTATACATTTTATAAAATTCAGTACATTTATGTATTTTCATATTTGCTATATATTATATTTCTACGACATTTAAAGAAAGGAAGCAGAATTTTTCTAACACTGTATATTCGTTAAAAATATTAAGAAATTTTTTAGCTATCTGACATGAAAGATTGTTGACTGGCATTCTTTTTTTCTGAAACAGAATTCTAAATAATAGAAGCCCCATTCCTTTTCCAAAGTTGTTAAAAAACACTAACTTAGATTGTATCTAATGCATGGTGTTTATATGACTTATGTTTATATTACACAAGGAAATTTATGCCCATGCTTATAAAAAGAATAAAAACTTTCTTCACTGTTATGTCGTAATTATATATTACAGAACTTACAGAATTCATTATTAATACACTACAGCATCTTTTTATTGACTTCCAATACTGAACAAGATCACGGTCAAATGAAGGTTTTGGCTGTTCAAACCCCTCCAGAAATTTTGCAAATTTGTTGAAAATTTCTGTGTAAAACTTCATTTGTAACATTATTCAACATTATGTTCTAAAGTTTGAACCCCTCAGAAAAAAATTTCTGGATGAGGCCTTGATTGAACATTATACAATTTTTTAGTTAATAACTAATTTTTAAATCATTTCAATTAGAATTACAAAAGGCCATAAAATGAAATAAAGTATAATTTCAGACAATAATGATCTAGTTTTTTATTATTGATCATTGCATAGTATACATCTGATACCTACAGAACAGTTTGTACTGGCTGAGTTGTCTGGTCTGGTTGTGGTTGAACTGTTTGATGTAGTCAAGTCATCTGCTCTGATCATACCTGGCATGATCAAACCGTCTAACCTGATCAAACTGTCTATATAATTTTAAATCACATTTTTAAAAAGTAGTACACATTAAAAATGGAAGTAAGGACATATGACATTACAGTGATAAAATAAACACATTAAAAAGTGTATCTCCTAAATGGGCGCATGATAAACCAAACACAGAATTTATTTATGGTCTTTCAAAAACTTTCAAAACTGATTTGATAATACTCAGAGGTCGAACCAGGTTTTAATTTTTAGGGCCCAATTTTGTGAAAAATAAATTTTTTTGTGAAATTTTTATTTATTTTTGTGAAAATGTTATATATTTTTGTGGGGGAAAAAATATCATATAAAACCTTTCAATTTAAAAGTATTTCTATATAATCTTTAATATCAAATTAATAGAGTTTTATAAAATTTTTATAAAAGGATTGTTTTTAATATTGATAATAGAGTTTTTTTTAAACCAAATATGAACATAATTAAAAATAATACACTGAAAACATGATAAAACTTTATAAAACCATCAATTTTACAAAACTATATCTTGTGATGGGTCACTTTTTATGAATTTTGCGAAGGGTCTTTTTTTTATAGATTTGAATTTTGAGAAGGGTCCTTTTTTATGATGTAGAATTTTGTAAAGGGGCAGCAAAAAGGCCCCAATTTTTGTCTGGATCGACCCCTGGTACTCTATATGATTGTTTAAACTAGCATGATTGTTATTTATATATATATGTATAATAATGATGATCTAATAAGCATAGTAGAAGCCAAGTAACAGATACAAGATCACTGAATCACCAATGACCTAGATTAAAAATTTCTTTGAGAAGTTCAGAAAAATGAAAAAAAAATTTTATCATTGGATGAAAAACACAAATTTCCAGAAACCAGATTTATTAATTAACAACCTGCAAAACAAACGAATCAATAAACTATCACAACAAATCTTAACTTAAAACCATAAACTATATCAAAATTTATGAAAAGATAATTTAAGAAACTTAAGTTAGGTAGGAAGGAGGCAGGCGGCAAGACTTGTGACTTGCCTGTGGGGACAAACTAGTTTCACGCCGGCAACACTCACCCAGCCTGCCAAGACCAGAATAGGAGTCATATGGATTTAAAAAAGCAATTTTTCAAAGCAGATGAATAACAATGAAACCACGAAGCAACAATGAAATTCACTGATTGATTACAATGTGTTTAATAGTATGAATAGAATTTTAAGAATAGTTGACAACTCAAAAAAAGAAGAAACGGAAATTATAATGGAATAAGAAAGTTTGCATAGTAATACAAAGTAAATGCAACAAGCCTTCTGCTAATATATATATATATTTTTTTTTAATTTCACAGTCCCACCCAACCATCCAGCCTAACAACACCACCCCACCTCCGTAATCAAACATCTGCCCACCCAACCACCACCTTTTTTATTGTCTTTTATTATTTTATAATTTTTTTGTTAATATACACATATATATGATTAAATCACTACATAAATACATACGTTCATGAGGAGAGCTAAAAAATACTTTTTTTTTCTTATTATTATTTTTTAAATTAAAAAAATCAATAACTTTATTTTAAATTACCACAGATTGATGATTCAACCATCCATTTTAAAGGTATTGACAAGCTTTTTTGAAAGATACCCATAATGAAAATGTGCCTGCTGAGGAAGGAGGGGGTGATATTCCTACATATGCAAAAAAAATTCCCCAGTTGTCTATTGTTGTGTTGAATCTAATTAAATATACAAATAAGTTGAGTTTTTTTTTTTTTTTTTTTTTTTGGGGGGGGGGGGGGGGGGTGAGAGAAAAAGAAAGATTGGAAGTAATGTGTTGTATCTAATTAACCCACCTGTTATGTTCGGTCCATTTAACCCGAAACATTTTTCAATTCTGTATAAAGAAATGACAATTTAGAAATATTTTCTAGCCATTTTGTGACTTTGTTAGTGTTAGACATATATTAATTTTCTAAAAATACTTTTATTTTATTTATAGTTTTATTATGTTTTTAAAATGGTACAAATGTAATGTAAAGCAAATGGGAGCAGAACAGCAGGATTAAATATGCCAATAAAGTTTTTAAAAAAATGATAATATTTTTTTGTAATTTAAATAAATAATTAAAACATACATATTACTACATGTTATTTTAAAATTTGTAAATATTTTTTCTCTTTTTTCCTATTTTGAGAAAGTTCTCTTATTCAACAGACTGATTATCATAGAGAGAATGATTTATAATTGAATACTAAGTTAATAGCACTCTATTTTATATGTCATGTCATATGTTAGAAAAACCTTATTCAAGGAAAATAAAACTTATCTAGATAGTGCAACTTAACACCAGACTTCTTAATCTCAGTGGAAGAACATGAGAGGGACCCTAAAATGGTGCATAAAAAAATGAGCGGGAAAGGAGGATCAGCGATGGTGGAGTCATGCAAGGATGAAGGTTGATGACGAAAGAGAGGGCAGTAGCGATGTGCTGGGAATGTTGTTGATGAAAAAGTAACCAAGTGCCAGCGGCTGTATTATCTGAAAATGATGCTCTAAGCTGGTGAATGCAAAGAAATGGCATCTTTAGGGGCTCCTACTTCATGACAGACAATCACAGATAAGAAATTTTATTTTTTTATTGATTGATCAATCAAATTATATCTCTTTGAATTCAGAAATATTTAATTTCCCATATCTCAATTTTGAGAAAAAATATTTACAGATTTTAAAATAACATGGAATTTAATAACATAATGTATGTTTTAATTATTTATTTAAATTACAATATATATCTATCATTATAAACATTATATTGCAATTTAACTTTATTTGCATATTTAATTGTATTCAACACAACACTATCACTATTATAAATAATTCTTTTCAATTCCATAATTATTATTTAAAAATAATTCTCCTTGCATCCACTCATATGAAATTTTGTCTTAAACTACCATGTTAAAAATTTAGAAAAAGCTGGATGGTAACGCCACCTGTTGGATCATTTTCACGAAAAGTTGATAGGCACTAATTTATGTCAAGGTGCAACATATCAAATTTTATGAAATTCTGTGTAGTAGTTCCCGAGATACAGTTGCCACAAAATTTTGTCACACACGGACAGACATTTTCTGAAAATGGTCAAATATGTTCTAGACCTCTCAAAATGTGTAAATCTATCGAAAACCAGAGGTCGAAAATTTTTACAAATCCATTATTTTCTTCTATTGAATATAGAAAAAAAATAAATAAATAAATAAACATTGTTCTTACACTGACATGTATTATTTTACTTTCTTCTATATATATATGAAGAAAATACTGGATTCATGAAAATTTTCTAACTCCAGTTTTCAATGGATTTACACGTTTTGAGATGTTCTGAACAGGACTTGACTGTTTTTAGAAAATGTCTGTCTGTCTGTCTCTCTGTGTGTGTATATCACAAAATTTATGGATGCTGTATCCAAGGCCGTAGCGACCGCCCCCCCGTACCCCTGGTCGGCAGGGAAGGGGGGGGGGGGCTCTCGAAAGGCCTCACAATTCAATTATTAAAGATTGAAGCAAATAGTAAAATTTATTGTATTTTTTAAGAAAAAAAAAAAAAAAAAAAAGATATATGTTTGTTCAAATTTTCTTCAAATATTTTTTTCAAGTTTGTAAAAAGCACCAAATCTTTTTCCTTATACGGCAGAGAAAGTATTTTTTGAGTTTAATTTTGAAACTGAGATTTTTATATTTACACACTTAGAGCTCAACTGATTCCGAAAAGACTTTTAGCGTTTGGTCTTTGTGTCTGTCTGTGTATATGTTACCACCATAACCCAAGATAAGTAGGAAGTTCAAACCCAGAATTATAAATCTGTTCATATGGAAACGCTACTTGAAATTTTCGGTTAAATTTAAACTACTAATTTGTCTACAGGAGCATTAAACAGAATTCAAATGTCATCAGTGCATTACATTAAAACACATAATATATAGAGAAAAATACTCAAACACTTTATTATAATTTTCTGTTTTGCTTGTGTTTAAGACTTCGCTTACTTTAATTTATTTGTACAACTGTTTATTACCCAATGTTCGGAAGTCGCGTAGAGTCACTCCAGATATACATATATATATTATTATTTATTTATTTATTTTATTTTATTTTGGGGGGGGGGGGATTAACCACTTCTAATAAGTTTTTTTCAAGTAACTATTGAGATTTCATATTTATTGTAATGATTCTAAAGCTCCCCATTAATAATTTAATGGGAAAAATTACATATGCCTTAAGAGCGGACAATACCTAATCTCGCTGGCAGCCTTGGCCCATGTTATTCTACAGGAAAATTTGATTACATAATTACTCATTACCTAATGTATATTTTTCAATTCTGGTTTTCACATTTAGAAAATTCATAAGCGTTAAATTAGTACTTGTTTTTTAAAATTTTAGTATTTCATTTTGCGACTAAAAAATGACAAAAATGCATTTTATGAAAAAACACATTTTTGAACTCAAAATTAAAATGTAAAAATTAAAAAAAAATGAAATTTTCAAAAATGAGTACTCATTTAACGGTTATGAATTTTCTGACTGCGAAAACAGAATTTAAAAATATACATTAGGCAATGTGTAATTGTCGCAACAAATTTTCCCGTAGAATAACATTCGCCACAGCTGTTTGCGGGATTAGGTTATTGTCCCCTCTTAATTGCCAAATTCCTAATTAATAATCCGTAGTGTTATTAGTACCGCCCTTTCTTTCACACCAGTAATTTTTTAGAGTTATATTCTTCAAATGCAATTACGATTAAATAAGAAGAAAAATACTTTAAAAAGATACTGGTGTGAAAAACAAGGCTGGACTAAGAATACTACAGAATATTAGTGTGTTGGCAAGTATAATTTACTCTCAGGAGTGCATGGTGCAAGTGCAGTCTACAGCTAAGAACACAATAATTTTTGACTAATCCGTTCAAAGCACCTTCAATTCTTTCAAGTCATGATCGGAGAAGGAAACAGAGACTTTATGAAGAGTTTCCGTAAACTGCCGTTTATTTGACAGGAATGAGCTGTAAGAATTTTCGGCAGCTAAACTTCGTGCAAAAACTGCTCCATTTGTTTGAGCCGTGCTTTCGCTTTTTGTTCCAAAATTCCTTGATTCTAATCGATTTCTAGTCACTCATAGAAGTAAGTCCAGGCTTTTATTTCGTGTAATTTCCGATCGCAGTTAAAGTAAGATTGCATTTACGATTGCAAAATTATCTTAAAGTTTCTCCTTTTTTTGATTTTTTGTGTTATATTTGTCAAGCAGTGAAATAACGTTTACAGGGAAAATTCATAACTTTTTGTAATAATTATTAGTAATCTATAATTTTGAATAGTGTTTTCTTTAATTAAATTTAATAATTTTATATCATTTCACCCATGGACAAAACCTAATTATGGATGACAATAACTAAGTTATCTAGACTAGATGTTTTATTTGAATATCTAAACAAATAAATTGATTAAACAAATTGATTATCTTGAAACTTCAAGAGTAAAAAGAACATGTTATACCACATATATTTCACTGAATATTTTTGTGCCTAGGGGTAAAAGGGGACGAGTTACAAATTAACCAAAAATAAACATTCTTTAGGTTTGGGATCACCCTGTTAAAAATAATGTTTGAAATTAGTTGTAGTTATAGTATATGATTATGAGCCTTCTTTTAACAACAGATATAAATTTAGATGAGAATTGCACTTATATTAAAGGAAATTTAAAGGTCCTTTTAATAATGTCAACAGTCTTTCATTCATTTTTACTTCCTTATACAAAGTATAATAATCCCGATTTGCGAAATGGATTTTGTATTTCACATTGCTCGAAAACGAATGATTGCTGAATGTTGCCAATTTATATGTGTGACTGTCATGATGTCTAGTTGTACACCTGCAAGTGTCGTCTTAACACAAGCTCTCGTTTTAGAGATATAAGGTACTATACATGATTTTTCGTGACGTCTGTATGTATGCGTGTCTGTGTGTATGTATGTCGCATAACTCAAAAACGGTTGGACCTAGAAAGTTGCAAACTGGTACATAGGTTTGTTATAACATCTAGTTGTGCACCTCCCTTTTTGGACTTTGTATGATTTTCCATTTTGGAGATATTTAGGAAAATTAGGTTCATAATGACCAAAAATACATAGGTTTTGGCCATAATGTATCAAAAAACGGTAATAACTCAAAAACGGTTTGGACAAATCTTCAATTTAACTGACTTCCTGACTAGCTAAACACTTGAAACTTTCAGAAAAGCTCAGAACACGTTGACAATGCATTTTTAAAATATATTTAGCCAACTGTTTCTGATATCTGCTGCCTTCAGCAGCATTTATGTGATTCCACAGAAAATTTATTTAACTAACTTCCCAACTATCTAGACATTTGAAACTTTCAGACTAGATCAAAACACGGTGAAAATGCATTTTTTAAATACTTTTAGCCAATTGTTTCAGGTCCCTGCTGCCTTCGACAGCGTTTATATGGTTCAACAGAAAATTTATTTAACTAACTTCCCGACTAACTAGACATTTGAAAATTTCAGAATAGTTCACAACACGGGGAAAATGCATTTTTAAATACTTTTAGCCAATTTTTTGGGGTCCCTGCTGCCTTCGTCAGCGTTACTAGTACAAATCTTGCAATCGGTTTTTAACTAACTTTCAGAAAAGCTCAAAACACTGCTATAATTCATTTTTTTTTTTATATTTTTAGCCAACTGTTTCGGGTTCAATATCAATGTTTTTTAACATTATGTATAAAAGTGTATAAGGAAGTCATGTGGTGCCCACATCAGATTTTTTGTTTATAACGTACAAGGTTTTAAAACAAAAGCAATATAACTTTTAAAAATTTGACACATTTATATTTGACACAGCATATTGCAATCAAAATATAAATATATCAAATATATGATGAAATATAAGCATATCTGATGAAATATAAGCATTTATATTAAATGATTTTTGGCTGTGCATGTGAAAGTGCTAGCTTTTCTTTTTTTTTTTTTTGCATAATTTATTAGCCAAATGTATTGACAAAACAAATATATTTTAAAACCCAAAAATATATTGTCGATAGAAAAGTTTATTTTCATATACTTTCAAAAAAGGTTCAAAACGCTAATGGGTTTCACCCATATTTTTATTTTGAATCGATGAACAGTCGTGGATATAAATGAAGTCACACTATGATTTTCTCAAAAAATAGAAAACATTTAAAAACTATTATATAACCAATTATGTTTTAGTAAAAATAATCTTTAGAATATAATGACAACTACAAATATCAAATTAATATTTAAATTAATAAACTTACAAAAAAAAGTATGTTTATGGTAATATAATATGGAATAAAATGTATATCTCTGAATATTACTGACTATACGTAAGATACTAAAGATTAGAAAAAAAAGAAAATATATTTTGTACAAGATCTGAGTTTTAATGATATTTGCTTCTGGAATTTTTTATTTATTTATTTTTTTTTAAAATTAATTTTTTAGTTATTCTACACATTTGGCTAATAAATTATGCAAAAGAAGTTTTGCTAGTGTTTACGCATGCACAATTAAAAACTATTTACTAAAAATGCTCATATTGATATTTCATAAGATATTTGAAATTTTTGTGATCTGAAGTATATCAAATTTTTTAAAAGTGACATTTGTTTTGGTTTTAAAACCCTGCATATCTATATATATAATAACAGAAGATGTGTGTGTGTGTTTGTGTATGCATATATCCGGCGCTTTTTAAGAAAACTGCTGATCGCAGGGCTACACAAATTTGCATGTATGTTCGTACTGACCATTTTTTGACATAAAAATAAATATAATTTCACGCGAATTGTGTATTTAAAAGAAAAAAATATCAAAAATTAAATTTGCATATGCATATGACAAAATGGTGTTATTATAACTTTAAAATTAAATACAATAATAGAAAATAATAACTCAACATGTTTTTTCCAAATTTTGTTTCATAACCTTTTTAATATAACCCAATTCTCGATTTTTTTTTTTTTTTTTTTTTTTTTTTGAAATAGCATGTTTTTGGCACGGATAGTGTACTTGCCATGAAAGCTAGTTAAGCACTATATGAAAGATTTTTTCTTACAGATAACCCTGGGGGAAATTTTTAATCTTGACGATGTATACCGAAAATTTTTCGCCTAGGACCCTGCTTTAGAGACAGCCATTTTAAGCCAAGTAGTGCATCAAAAAATTTACATAAATTGTAAAATATTGAAAAAATAAATAAATAAATAGAAACAATAATAGCATAAATAATCTATTTTGGTCTAAAATGGCGACAAAAATTCAGATATCGCCAAAGGCAGCTATAATAAAGCTGTACCATGCTCAGATCTACATATTTATTTATTTTTCTATATACCAGCCACTATTAACTAACTATAAAATATTTAAAATAGAAAATATACATAATCACAAAAAATTAGTTGCCTCATGCAGTAGATGTAGCGCGTATAGTCTATTGCAATATTATATTTGGCATGAAATTGCTGTCATTTTATGGTCCACCAGGCTAATCAAATGGAATAAAATGAAAGTAAATAATATGTATAGTGCATATAGTGTTGTTCATATGTAATTAGAATTCAAATATAAAAGACTTCTTCGATTTGTTCGATACCATCCATTTCAAAACAGTCGAATAAATACCCAAATTGAAGCCCATGGATAAGGCATTATCGCAAGTAATAGGAATATATATCCGAGAGTTTGCGGCTGAGGAAGATGCTTCCGAAGGCAGCGGCAATCAAAAAAGATCTTTTGAGTAATTTCAAAGGATTTTCTTTTTCTTTTTTATTTATTAAGTGGTTTAAAAAAGTGATCATGTTATTAATTTATTTAAATATAGTGACCATCGAAGCAGGCGAAGCCTGCTAGTTATAGATAAATAATGTACTAAAAAATGTCTATGTTATTAAAGAAACATTTATATCTCCGTTAATATGAGTACAACTCTCAAACAAGTTGACAACTATAATTAGAAGAACATCCATAATCATATACTATAGTTGCAACTCATTTCAAGCATTATTTTTTACAGGGTAATCCCAAAGATTATATTTTTTTTAATTAATTTACGCCTTTTCAGCCTTTGAGGCAAAACTTTCGGCGAAATACATGTGCTTTAACATGTTCTTTTTACGTTTAAAATTTTAAGAGAATCCATGAAGTATTCGAAGCATTAGATTTAGATATTCGAAAAAAAAATAAAAAATCTATATAGCTTAGCTATTGTCATCCGTCCTTAGATTTTGTGCACCAGTGTGTACTGATTATATGCTTAAGTATCGGGGTAACTGCATCATTATAAAAGTAAAATCTGATATGCTAATTTCAATACAGTTTTTGTTCTAAAATAAAAGGAGGGGACCCTAGATGAATTTATGGGGGGAGCCCCAGAATACGTTCCTACGGCCCTGGCTGTATCTCACGAATTAATAAACTAAATTTAACCAAACTTTGTATTTAGTTGGTGGATCCTGACCTAAACTGGTGCTGATTAGATTTGGGGATCAATCGCTCAACAGGTGACGATGCGATTCCATTTTTTTCTTTTTTTTTTCTAAATTTTTAACATAGCAGTATAGGACAAAATTTTGTATAAATGTACATAATGAGTTTTTTTAACATGTGACTGTAAAATTAATATGAATTATTGATAATAGTAGTAGTAAACTAGGAATAAAAGTTTGTGCATGTAGGACCCTGTAACTCCCAAGGGGGTGTAAATCTTCAATACGGTTATCTTTCGACAGAAATTCATCAATACCTTTAAAACAAATGGTTGAACAGAGTTTTCACTTAAGTTCAAAAATAAAATTCCTTGACATTTCAAGGTTTTTCAGGTCTATTTTTAGAAAATTTCAGTCTCAAAATTTAGTTTGCGGCATAAAAAAATAGCTCACGGCATAAAACATAATATAGCTTGTGACATAAAAGACAACATTGTAACACAACTCACGACATAAATTGCATGCATTTTCCAGGTTTTGGGGCAATATTTGCAATTTTCCCTGATATTTCTCTGACTCTTTTCATTAAATTTAAATTCCGTAACTTTTCCAGGTTCTCTCTGACCCATGGGAACCCTGCTGAACCATAAATCGGTGATAATTTAAAACAAAGAAAAAAAAAGCATTTCTTCTGATGTTAGTACAAAATTGACTTATTTTCGACATTTAGGGTTACAATTCTGTGAGATAAAAATAGTCTGCATTCTAACATGGAAAATAATTTTAATAAATAATAATTTAATAAATAATTTGCACTGACTGAATTTGTGTAAAATTGTATAGAAGAAAGACTTTTGGTGACCACAACATATTAGTTACTCCTGAACGCACATCTGTGTAGGTCATTCATTAATGCATTGAGGATAAAACTGAAAATTTATTTACTTGACATAAATATTATATTCAGTTTAAGGATGCTCATCAGTCAGAGTCTCCCTTTCCTTCTATGTTTATTCTATGGGATTTTTATTGCTTTGTTTTATGAGGATATCTCATTCAAAAATGAAGTTTTCTGATTTTTGTATTTTGAATATTACTCCTTGAACCTGTTGCCTTTTAACTTAGTGAGTAATTATTAGAATAATAATCAATTAGAACTTTTTGAATAAGATATCTTTGCAATACAGCAATACAAATCTCATAGGATAACGTGGAAAGGAAGAAAGGTCCAATTTGACCAACGTGCTGCCTCAACTGAACATAGAATGAAATTACATTTTGGGCACATGAAATTACATTTTGCACCCTCTCTCCCCTTGGGGGCTAAATTTCTAAAATTACAGAAATTCGATTTTAGGTATTTATGTTAGCTATATTCCAAAGAGAAAATTTTACAAATATCTTTTTTCCTTTGAGATATAAGGGATTTTTTGAAATTGTATTTTGAAAATTTTGTAAAATCGTTTCGTCGTGGGTGTCTACGTCACAGAAAGAATGTTTTCTAAGTTTTATGCTTCTAGGTGCAGGGGTTGGAGCTGGGCGATGATGAATCAGTCACTCACTAACTCAGTCAGGACAAACATTTATATAGATGATAACTTTTGAAAGAAAGAGCTAATGATTCCTTATAATATAAAATAAAAAATATGAAGAAATTATTCTAAAATATAAAAATACGCTATCATTATTTTCTAATTTTATGCTTTATTTAAAATTTTAAATAGCCTAAGGAAAATGACACCAAATCGATTAAAACACTATGAAAGTATAAGAAAGTTTATTTCTGAATAATGGTAGAAGCAAATATTTACAAGTAAATTTATCTGTATTATCAGTTCCTTTCACTGTATTTCAAATATTATTCTGTGAATATAATTCAATGAGTGAAATAATTTAAAACAAAGAATTATGTCAAGATATCACAGGCTTTCATCTCTAACAAAATTTCCATGTTCTGGACCTCTTGGCACCAAGTGTTTAATCTTTGCTTCATATTTCCAATCTGAAAAAGAAAATATTAGGGGTGAGGAGATTCATATAAAAAAGAAAAGAAAAGTAAGAAACAGCATAGATATTTAAAAACAAATGAAAGAATGAATGAAAGATACAGCATCGATATATTTTTAAAAAAGAGAGAGGTAAATAATTTAAAAAAAAAAATCAAAAGATTTTAAATTTTTCCAAACAAGCACAACAAGTATCAACAGCATAAGCTGTTGATCAGGGTTTGAAATTAGTAGTCGTTAGGCATATTTTGCATCTAGAAATTTAAATTTGACGACCCAAATATCACACTCAGTCATCATTTTTGACACCTAACTTATGACCAGAATTTTTTTTTTTTTTTTTTTTTTTTTTTTTTTACAAAATGCTTGTATTTTATTACCTTAAAAAAATTCTTACATTATCAGTTTAAACACATGCATACATAAGTTCAATAAAAACCGGAAAGTACAAAAATACATAAATGCTGTTTTTGAAAAAAAAAAAAAAAATTTAATTCACAAAAAATTTCAAAATTTATATATATATGAATATTGGCTGGTAGTTCTCATTTTGCTTGAAGATGTAATACTTGGAATTTGACTGAATTTAAAAATCAGCTGACCAGCAGATAATTAAAAGAAATTTTCTGCGGTTCATTCTCCTTTAAGTTTTTAATTTTTTTAAATGTATACACTCATATTTTAAGTTTTGTGTTTTTATTCATTATTTAAATAAATAATAATAAAAATTCTTATTCCATTATGATCCCATTAAAAATTTTTTAAATTATGCCTGAGTAGACCATTTTGGCAAATAAGAAAAAATAATTATGTGCCATTCTGCCTGACTTTCACATTTTAATTTCTAACGCTATTATTGATGCTTGTTGAGCTTTGAATGCAAAAGATCCCACTTTGCAGCCTAAAGCAAATGGATTGATGACAGTTCGAACACGATTAAAATGAATTTTGTTATAAAAAGTACTAAAGCATGCTTACATCTTATCTAGCAGCATGGTCACTGTAGGCAAATGATTTGTTAACAGGAATCGCTTTAATAAGCAAATTAATTTCTCATTTATATTAGTCTACAAAGTGCTATCTGTAGGTGAAATATAAAACTAAATTTATCTATGTTATTTTTGACACCTGGTTGTATCACACATTTGAATTTTCAATCAAATCTAATCAACAGAACTGCAAATATAAACCTCTAAGATCTGTTAGGTATACTGCAAGGAAGATAATGGAAACCAATTTCAAAAAGAAACTGTTGAAGAAGTCATATCGCCATGGATCTAGATGCACTGTTAATGGCTTGTTTGGCCAATAGGAAACAAGTAAAATAAATGAATTTTTTCAGCTCTACAATGTGGATCTTTCATGGATACTACTTTACAATGGATTACAGAAACTTTCATGCTGCAAAGGCAAGACAAATCTCATGAGCAATGTCACACTGCACTTGTCGAAAATTATTGAAAATCAGACATCCTTTTGACCACGGCATTATGACTTTTTTCACAGTTTCATTTGAAATCAGTTTTCATCATCTTTCTCAAAAAATAACTAATTTCTCAATTTCTTCTAGTTTAATAATCATCTTTCTCAAACCTTGTCTCCACAAAAGTATTTTTCATAAACCTTGCACTGATACTCTTGCAGTGCAGTTAAAAAATTATTACTATTCTAATAAATTTTAATCAGTAAGGATCGATCTTTCTCATCTGGAGATATGAAGAAAAATTATTTACGATATTTATTGATTTTTAACCCTTTCATTCCCAAGTTTTTCCCTCCATAAAACAATAAATCTTATATTTAGTCATAAATTTATTTCAAAGGTAATATAGATAAATATTTTTTTTTTTTTTAATCGGAGTAATAGCAGAGTACGAATTAATATAGCTAACAAAGCAACTGAGAGGTGTTTATTTATGCTTAATATAACCACTGATGCCATTAAAGAGCATAACTTTTCAATAGATAAAAATATCAAAATTTTGGAAGAAATACATATTGCAATTAATTAAAATACAAAATGTAAACATTAAAAAATACAATAAAAAATATTTCAGACAGTCAATTTACTTAAATTGCCCAAAACAGGAAACTGATTCCCATATTATTATCAGAATAGAGTAAAATATACTTTCAATTATCAATAAGGATTGTGAAATCATCTAATATGTATATTTTTCGATAGGAAAATGTGTATAGATTTTAATATTGTTCATTTTGAACCAGCGGGGTGTTAGATGGTAAGAAAGAAAAGCTGAAATGTTATGATTCCAATTGGCATCAAGGGGAATGAAAGGGTTAAAAATGCTCCAAATCTGTATAACCTCTTTTCTACATTCAGGGATGAGATTAGAAAAAATACAAAAAAGCTGAAACTGTATGCAAAGGCAAGATGTTGAAATGAAATATTGGAATTTTGATGACAAAATCTATTATATTAGAGTAATAAATATTTATTTTAACCTTAAATATATATATAAAAAAAAAAAAAAAAAAAAAAAAAAAGAACAAATGCACATCAGAAACATAAAAAAGGTGAAAAAAAAAATTAAAAAGCTGAAAAGCTGAATATACAAAAAAGCTAAAATCAGCTGAAAAGCTGAAAAATCTCATCCCTGTACATTGCATAAAAAGCACCATCTATTGGTCAAAATTTTAACTAATAAGTTTTATTGCAGATTTCTTTTCACCACAGTCCATATAATGTGCATACCAAGTTTCAATGAAATACTTCTACTAGAAAGAAAACAATGTAAGAAGAAATTTGTAATTTTATCCGCCCAAAGGCACATGAATAAAAGGCACCTGCCAGGGCTCGAAAAATCCCTAAATTTTTACATGCACTACCGGGCAAGTTAATCTAAAATATACATGCCCGAATGAAATTTTTACATGCCCGAATATCTTATTCAATTGCATATTAATGAAACACGTATGCATGTGCCTATAACTATTCTGTCAAAAAAAAAAAAAAAAAAAAATGACAAGACAAGATCTACTGCCACTATCACTACAGGATTCAGATGTTGGTGCTTTGAAAAATTGACGTATATCCATTTTAAACAAATGGATGACGCAAAACAATTGCTGATTTTTAAAATAAAAAACTTAAGAAACTTCTATACAATAAAACTGCACGTGTGTTTATATTTGCGTCATTCATTTTGTTCAGCCGTATCGCTGTTGCCACTCCCGTTCTCTAAAATCGGGGTTAATGCCCATCCGTAGGTGAAATGTCATACAGCGACTAATGAGCATTGACCTGAAGATCTGGGATAAAGCTAAACTATATCCAACGCTTGCTCATGTGGCGTTCGCGTGACTGTCAGATCTAGTTTAGCCTCGTCTCAGGCAGGATTGCTCAACTCGTACAAATAATGTCGGCCAAATGTTTACATGTTATGGTGTGGGTGCGCTGGTTTTAAGTGAAAAGTTGAAGTGAGGAGATTATTATTTCCATTTAAAAGCTGGCACGTAAGGAATACTGGTGATTTTTCAGAGTAATAAAACATTTAATTTCTGAAAGATATATATATATATTTAATATTTACATGCCCGGCCGGGCATGTAAGGATAAAAAATAAATGCCCACTCTGAATTTTTAAATGCCCCGGGCATGTCGGGCAATATAATTTTCGAGCCCTGGCACCTGCATATTCTTACCAGGCACTGGGGCATGCCTTGATCAAGGAAACAATGTAAAGTCTAAACAGTAACTTTAATTATAACAACCCAATACATTAATCAAAATTTCATTGTGGTTTTCCAAAATGACTGGCATTTTTTCTATAAATTGAGGCAAAAAAAAAATTGAGTGATATAAACTAGTTTTGACAAGTCTGACTTGTAGAACAAAATATCACGGAACATGAGTTATTTTGGAAACAATTAAAGGACAGCTTCTTTCATTCGGTAGAACAAAATGCATACACACTGCAAGAGTAGAAGAGTCTACACAATAATTTTTATTATCTACAAAGGAGAAATTCTGTCAGCAAAAGCCGAAGACACATTGTGTCTGCCTTTCATTTTTGATACGTCATGATTATTTGAATGCCCAGTGAACAAAGATGTAATCTTTCAAAATGTATTCTTTCAATTTTTTATGATGATTTCAAGATATGTTGCTCCTTCTAAAATTATACAGCATACAATATTTGTAATACACAGAAATTCTTCAAATATAATTATTAAAAAATGGTAGCAATAGAAATCACTATGACATTAAATCTTTTCTGTGGTAAATATTTTTCCATGATTTTCAATGAGATTCTAAAATTAATGGTAGTTTGTGGAAATTGTGGGATTTTAGAGAATCTATATTGAGACCAACTATTTATCCTTTAACTTTCAAGTAGCTAAATATTCTAATCTGTCACTAATATGCGCAATGCAAACAAATAAAAAGGCTTGTCACAAAATCCAATCTGTTGTCTCAGTCTTAATCTTTAAAATATGTTAATTTGCAGTAAACCTAATTATGAAAGAAGTTTTCAGAAATCCCTTAGGCTAGATGATTATATTAAAAATAAAAGTTAAAAATAAAAGTGGGAATTACACAAGAATATTTTAAAATTATATAACATTATTTTAAAAATAAAAGTGGGAATTACACAAGAATATAGGATGTGGCACAATAAACTCAACAAATTTTTAACTATGACTATTACAATTACAATTAATAAATAAAAGATATTAACATAAAAGGAATTAATTCAGAAAAAATAAAACAGCAATAAAACAAAAAATATCGAAAATAACACGTCACAAAATTCTAATACCACATGTAAAAATAAAATCTGGTGTGAAACAACCACGTGACTTCCATTACCCACTATTACACATGACATATTATATGCATTTTTTTTCGATATTATATGCATTTTTTGGAATTTTCCAGTAAGAGAAACTTGATACATGTGTAAAGACATATAAAACAGAGTTTACACAGAGAGTTAAAAAATAAGAAAAAAAAAATTATGATAGAGTTATTTTATAAACACCAATTTCCGAGATCTAAAACTGAACTATCTAATCAGAATGACCATTAATTTTTCTGTAATAATCACATAATACATGAAAAGGGGTATCTAAAATGGATTTATGTAACAATTTTCAAGAAAATCGTTAGAGTCATTTTTGAGATACCAACTTTTACTAAAACTTGGCATACTCAATTATTGACCGGAAAGCAATAATTACATACAAAAGGATATTTAAAAGGGAGTTAATATGGCGAGTTTGACCTGAATTTGAGCTATTTATACAGGACGCCTATCAATTTTCCTGAACTAACCAACTATATCATTCGAAAAGGCATCTAATAGAGTATTTATATAGCAACTTTGAAGAAAATCATTAGAGCCATTTTTGAGAAACGGACTTACAGTCCCACTTCCGGTTTCCGATGACCCACTTCTGGTTTTCCAATTTTCATTCCAATTTGGGAAATTCATCTGTACACCAGATCTGTATCAAATTTGAAGTTTCGTAGTTCTATCCTTAAGTTTCGGAGATATGATAGCCAGAAGATTCCACACATACACCCAACACACTGACCAATTGCCAAAAACTACTTTTTTGGACTCAGGAGGCCTTAAAACATGTAAACCAGATGAAAACTCGACATCGAATTTTTGGACCGAATACAATACTTCCATTACCTATGGTAGTAGGGTAATAGAAGTAATACAGTTTTTGCAAATTTAATAAGATGTTGCCCCATCATTTCTTTGAATAGCTGCAAACGCACAATTTGGCATCAAGTTCATTAATTTTTTAAGGAAAGATTTGGAAATTTTGTCCACTTCTAATTCATATGTCAAATGATATTATTTGTTATTTTCATATACTTGGTGAAACAAATAACCCCACAAATTTTTTAAGTTACTCTTTTCTTGATTCAGATGTATGACTGAGAACATTATCTTGTTAAAATTTCCATTTTTCACATTGTAAAAGTGGCCTTAAGGATATCAGACTCCTAAATAGCATCCAGCAATAATTGTCCCAGTCCATTTTCTTAAGTCATGTCCTAGAACTCCGCATGGAGAAATATATTATTTTAGGACAAAAAAAATTTAAAATGGTCCAAAAGGCAATAACTATTACTGACATGACTTAAGGCACACAAGTTCTACAATACACAGTTGGAAGGCGATTCCGTTATGATGTGGGGCCTTATGTCATACACAGGAAAATGTGATTTTGAAAACAAACTCTGACAGTTATTAACAGATACTATTTTGAAATCTGATAGATACCCTTGGGATCATTTTTTAAGAGGTGCAAAATGGAAGTTTCAACAAGATAATGTTGCCAGTCATGCATCTAAATCACCAAAAGAGTAACTTAAAAGAGAAAAGATTGATACTATATCGTGGCCAAATCAAAGTCCTGACCTAAACACCATCGAAAACCTGTAGGTTTATTTGTCTCATCAAGTATATGAAAATAACAAATAATATCAGTTAACATATGAATTGGCCATTATCGAAAAATGAGACAATATTCCCATATCTGTTCTTAAAAAACTCTATGACAATTTGTGCATTTCAAGTTATTCACAGAAATGATGGGGCAACATCTTACTAAATTTGCAAAGACTAAATTTTTTTACATGTGATCTTATAATTTTGTAACAGTTATTTTTGACACTTATTTTACTTTACTTTTTCTGGATTAATTCCATTTATGTTAATTGCTTTATTTTACTAAAAACTTGATGTACTGAGATAGAATGTTTTTGATTTCCATTGAAGCATTTCTCAATTACCTAATACCTCTAATTGCATAAATAAGAAAATAAGTTGTGGTCTTGTACTTTTGCAACAGACTGTAAATTCCACAATTATAAAATTGCACCTTATCATTTTTTTATGTGTAACTTTCGATCAGATTTCATGAAATAAATTTTGTCAAAATAAATGTTTTCTTTATAATTTACAAAACACTTGTTTTCATTAATTTTATAAAATCATTACATTATTGGTTTAAACACATAAATATAAGTTCAATCAGAAACAGCAAGTACAAAAGTATATAAGTGGTGTTTGCAGTAAGAATTTCTAAATTTCATTAGAAAAAAATTCAAATATTTTGTCCCCCTCTCCCCCATTTTATAAAACCTCAAAGTGTAAATAAATAAGTAGAAAAAAATCAATGAATACTTTTTTTTTTTTTTTTTTTTAATCAATTCTTATGTTTGAAGACATAACATTCAGTCTTCAAATGATTTTAAAGACCAGTTGACAAACTCATAAGTAGTAATTAAAAAAAAATAAACAATAGAAAATCTTAATTTACTTCTTCTTAAAAAATTATTACTTAAAAAATTCTGCTAAATTTAAGTAAAATATACCTACATAAATACAAACGCAAATGCTAAAAGATGAATAAATTTATATTTAAAATAATAATAATAACTTTTAAAAAAATATACAATAGAAAATCTTAAGTTATTATTATTTTAAATATAAATTTATTCATCTTTTAGAATTTGCGTTTATATTTATTTAGGTATATTTTACATTAGCAGAATTTTTTTGAATTGATAAATATATTCAATGCATAGCTTTAAATTTTATAATATTGTGAATGCAATAAATAATTTCAAAATTATGCCTGAGTAAACATTTCAGCATCTAAGATAAAATAATTAGGCACCATTAATGCCCGACATTAAAATTCTAATTTCTAACACTGCTGCTTACCTGTTCAACAGACAAAACTCGAGGCTGGACCCAAGACATGTTTACCGTTTTATCAACTTGATCAATAGATCCTTTAACAAGTCCCAAAGAAAGAGCTTTCATAACCAAGAGTTCAACCTGTAATTATAATATTTTTTATAATACTAACATAATGGCTACTAAGTTTCAAAACTTTCCTCACCACATGAATATTTTCAGTAATTTTAAATACCAATTATGTGAAAGAAACAAGAATATATACTACTAGTCTTGCATGAACATTTAAATTTTTCATATTCATGTTTCAAATAATTCTGTAAAAGTTGAAAAACTATTAATCTACTACAAAAGTTGTAGTTATATACTATCTAAAAATAATGACCCTAAAAATATACTACCAAAATTTTAACAATCTTTTTCTTTATTCTTGTCTTTCTTAAATACAATGGAACTCAAATGTACAAAACTGGATTCATCTCAAGACAGGCAAAGGGGTACGATATCTGATTTTCTTAAAATATGTCAGATTATAAGAAAATCAGAGAAAAACATTCTCAGGGTTTTTGTTTAAAATTAAAAAATTTTATAACTTTATTATCAAATTATACTATTTATTTGCTAAAAGCAGGGTTCGCACTAGAAAAAAATATTCAGTGGGATTCTCCCACTCTAATAAAAAATTTAAGTGGGATCTTTTTAATTTATGGGAGAAATTACGTAATTTACATTTTGCAAATTTCTTTTTAGATAAAAATTGCAAATTAAACAAAAAAAAAAAAAATCAAACAACTGTTATTTTTTTTTTTTTTTTCCTGTTTTGTGGTTAAGGACAGATACTGCTTCAATATTCAGAATCTAACTTTTCATAAAAAAAATGCAGGAGGAATTGCTCACGCTATTACTTAATCTGTTTCAAAACTTATTTCAATTTGATTTTGAGTACTGAAAGAGTGCTTGACAGAAATACAGTAACTGGAATACCCTAATTCAGGGTTTAACCTGGCAAAAAAAGTTTCTTTAGCATTTTAGCTAAAACATATAAGCAGTATTTTAGCTTTTTCGAAAATTAATTTTTTGAATAGTATTGATTTCTTTTTCTTAACTTGGTTATCCCCACTTTTGTTTTCTGTTTGTTTTGTTCACTGACAATTTTAACCAAGCATATATTGTGATTTAAGAAAAATGAATCAGCAAAATTTTGTTTCGAGTTCAACAAACGCAATACTAGCACTGAGAATACATTTATGAAGCAAATTCTTAATTATGTTTTTAAATATTTTTGCATTTAAATTCAACTATTAAAATTCGAAATTAAATCCGAATATACTAAATAGATAAGGATTCCCAATATTTTCAGTGATTTTGTAATTTCCATCCACGAATATTTGTATAAAAATTAGAGGTAGTTATATAAAGATATTTTATATAGTAATCTAGTTTTAGCTTTTTTAGAGAAATTCTTACTAACATAGTTTAGCAAAATACAATATCTTTTAGCAAGCTGCTAAAAAAACTAATGGCAGTTTAATCCCTGCCCTAATTATTACCTCATTGTAATTTTTAGCCTTCACACTTCATAGTTGTTTCTTGATAAAATAAACAATTCCTAAATCCTCGTAACAAATATTTACAATTAAGAAGTATTTTCAAATAGTAATTACATAATATATCCCTTTATTTTTACTTTTATCAAGAAATTTTAGAAAAGTTTAAACAGGGTTCATACTCAAATATGGGAAAAAAATTCCCTGAGTTTTCCCTGAGTTTCCAGACAATTTTCAAGAAAATATTAGCGACATATTACAAGAAACACTCCTCTAGACAGGACAAAATACAGCTACTTTCACTGTATGATGTCATATTACTGCCGATCATGATAGAAATTCAGGTAGAAACCATTATTTACATGCGTATTTTCATAATACTTAATCATTTAAATTTTGATACGAAGCTGAACAAGAAAAACATAACTCAAGAGAAAAAAAACATTTGTTTTTCCAGGTTTTATAACTGATTTTCCCTGACTTTTTTTAACAAATTCCAAATTCCCTGAGTATTCCCTGTTTTCCAGGTTTTCCCTGAGGAGTATGAACCCTGTTAAAGATAACTACTGGCTTCAAAGCAATTAATATATTACCCAACTAAACTAAAAAATTGATGAAATACTCAATGAGCAATGTGAAAAAATTAGGGGAAAATCCCTCTTATCATATACTTTTGAGTGGGACTTTTCAAAATATTGCGAGATTCTCACAATCCTACCCTCTAATGAGAACGCTGTAAAAGTGCAATACAAAAAGTTAAAATTGCCAAGATATAATGTAGTACGAAACAGTATCTTTCAAAATTGATTAAAAATCAAGAAATTTTCAAATTTTTTACTTTCCAAACATACTATGTAAGAAAAGTATTATAATCATGATTTTCGAAACTGATCTTGTATCTTGCATAGCTCAAAAATAAATGGTTGTAGAATATTCTAAATTTATATTTGTGACTGTCCTGATGTGTAGTTATACACTTCCAACTATGGTCTTAACACAAGCTCCTCTTTTAGAGATATCTAAGATTTTATAGGATTTTTTTAGATGTATGTATGAATACGTATATGTGTGAGTGAACATGATATTGTCTAAGCACTTTGCTTGAATCAGCTAAAAGCTGGTATCATGCTATTTTTATTAATTAAGCACCTTACTGCATTGTGATAGTATCAACAAAGTAACAATACGTAAGCTTATGAAAATAGGATGATCAGATATAAATAATGTAAGTTGGAGATACAGGACTGCTAAATACTTGAAGAACAGATGTTGATTATGTGTATATTAACATTATAATGAAAGGAGAAGGCTTGTAAAAGACTATATTTTTATTTTATTATTTAGATTCGCAAAGATATAAAATTTAATGACCAGCTTAGAATGTATAACAACTGCGTCATGGCTGATACTCACATAACATCTCAAGTAATACATCTTTTTGAAGAGTTGTGTGCTATACATACTTGCCAACCAATTTTAATAAATAAAGGGAAGATTTTTGTTGAAAAACCAGAAGATTTCATAAAAAAAAGGGAAGATTTTGTTTTCTTTGACAATACAGTATTACAATTTTAATATTTTGAAGCAATCTATAAAAATGTTTTACTATAGATTGATTATACTCAGGGGTGGGGCCGGGGGGGGGGGCACAAAATTTTCCTACCTGATAAAATTATTCTTCATTTTTCCCCATGTTTACACATTTGGCATAAGTATGAAAAACAAATATTTAATTTAATTGAGGAAAAATAAACAGATTCATTAAATTCAGCAATAAAGGTCTAAAAATAATTACATACATCAGAAATATTGAGCACTTCCATTGCTTTATTGTTTCTAGAATTGATCACTATCCAGAAGGGGAAAGAGGGGGGGGGATACAAAAATAATTACAGAGTAAGAAATATTAAATTCTTTAAATTATACTTTTAGAATTTAATGAAGCAAGTTTAAAAAGAATATTATCATTTATGTTGTAGATGGATAAAGATTAAGAAATAAGACTTCTGCAGAACATTTGATTGCTGATCAGTAGTTGGAGATAAATAAAGACGGGGGGGGGGGGGCAAAAAATAATTACATCAGGAAGAAATATTTAACAATTTTATTTCTTTACATGTTCTAGAATCTCATAAAGCAAGTTTGAAATGAATATTGACATTCATGTTATGGATGGAGAAAGATTGGGAATCCGGAGTTTTCGTAGAACATTTGGGGTTTCTTTTTAAAACGAACGACATCAGCAACTTTTTTAAAAATGGAAGATTTCCTCATCTGTGCGGAAGACCGGAAGATACGCTAAAAAACCGGAAGTCTTCCGGGAAAACCGGAAAAGTTGGCAAGTATGGCTATATCTTTGGTAAAATTTCCGTTGCGAACAAAACTATCAGGAAGAAATATTTAACAATTTTATTTCTTTACATGTTCTAGAATCTCATAAAGCAAGTTTGAAATGAATATTGACATTCATGTTATGGATGGAGAAAGATTGGGAATCTGGAGTTTTCGTAGAACATTTGGGGTTTCTTTTTAAAACGAACGACATCAGCAACTTTTTTAAAAACGGAAGATTTCCTCATCTGTGCGGAAGAAAAATAATTACATCAGGAAGAAATATTTAACAATTTTATTTCTTTACATGTTCTAGAATCTCATAAAGCAAGTTTGAAATGAATATTGACATTCATGTTATGGATGGAGAAAGATTGGGAATCCGGAGTTTTCGTAGAACATTTGGGGTTTCTTTTTAAAACGAACGACATCAGCAACTTTTTTAAAAATGGAAGATTTCCTCATCTGTGCGGAAGACCGGAAGATACGCTAAAAAACCGGAAGTCTTCCGGGAAAACCGGAAAAGTTGGCAAGTATGGCTATATCTTTGGTAAAATTTCCGTTGCGAACAAAACTATCAGGAAGAAATATTTAACAATTTTATTTCTTTACATGTTCTAGAATCTCATAAAGCAAGTTTGAAATGAATATTGACATTCATGTTATGGATGGAGAAAGATTGGGAATCTGGAGTTTTTGTAGAACATTTGGGGTTTCTTTTTAAAACGAACGACATCAGCAACTTTTTTAAAAACGGAAGATTTCCTCATCTGTGCGGAAGAAAAATAATTACATCAGGAAGAAATATTTAACAATTTTATTTCTTTACATGTTCTAGAATCTCATAAAGCAAGTTTGAAATGAATATTGACATTCATGTTATGGATGGAGAAAGATTGGGAATCCGGAGTTTTCGTAGAACATTTGGGGTTTCTTTTTAAAACGAACGACATCAGCAACTTTTTTAAAAATGGAAGATTTCCTCATCTGTGCGGAAGACCGGAAGATACGCTAAAAAACCGGAAGTCTTCCGGGAAAACCGGAAAAGTTGGCAAGTATGGCTATATCTTTGGTAAAATTTCCGTTGCGAACAAAACTATCAGGAAGAAATATTTAACAATTTTATTTCTTTACATGTTCTAGAATCTCATAAAGCAAGTTTGAAATGAATATTGACATTCATGTTATGGATGGAGAAAGATTGGGAATCTGGAGTTTTCGTAGAACATTTGGGGTTTCTTTTTAAAACGAACGACATCAGCAACTTTTTTAAAAACGGAAGATTTCCTCATCTGTGCGGAAGAAAAATAATTACATCAGGAAGAAATATTTAACAATTTTATTTCTTTACATGTTCTGGAATCTCATAAAGCAAGTTTGAAATGAATATTGACATTCATGTTATGGATGGAGAAAGATTGGGAATCCGGAGTTTTCGTAGAACATTTGGGGTTTCTTTTTAAAACGAACGACATCAGCAACTTTTTTAAAAATGGAAGATTTCCTCATCTGTGCGGAAGACCGGAAGATACGCTAAAAAACCGGAAGTCTTCCGGGAAAACCGGAAAAGTTGGCAAGTATGGCTATATCTTTGGTAAAATTTCCGTTGCGAACAAAACTATCAGGAAGAAATATTTAACAATTTTATTTCTTTACATGTTCTAGAATCTCATAAAGCAAGTTTGAAATGAATATTGACATTCATGTTATGGATGGAGAAAGATTGGGAATCTGGAGTTTTCGTAGAACATTTGGGGTTTCTTTTTAAAACGAACGACATCAGCAACTTTTTTAAAAACGGAAGATTTCCTCATCTGTGCGGAAGAAAAATAATTACATCAGGAAGAAATATTTAACAATTTTATTTCTTTACATGTTCTAGAATCTCATAAAGCAAGTTTGAAATGAATATTGGCATTCATGTTATGGATGGAGAAAGATTGGGAATCCGGAGTTTTCGTAGAACATTTGGGGTTTCTTTTTAAAACGAACGACATCAGCAACTTTTTTAAAAATGGAAGATTTCCTCATCTGTGCGGAAGACCGGAAGATACGCTAAAAAACCGGAAGTCTTCCCGGAAAACCGGAAAAGTTGGCAAGTATGGCTATATCTTTGGTACAATTTCCGTTGCGAACAAAACTATCAGGAAGAAATATTTAACAATTTTATTTCTTTACATGTTCTAGAATCTCATAAAGCAAGTTTGAAATGAATATTGACATTCATGTTATGGATGGAGAAAGATTGGGAATCTGGAGTTTTCGTAGAACATTTGGGGTTTCTTTTTAAAACGAACGACATCAGCAACTTTTTTAAAAACGGAAGATTTCCTCATCTGTGCGGAAGACCGGAAGATACGCTAAAAAACCGGAAGTCTTCCGGGAAAACCGGAAAAGTTGGCAAGTATGGCTATATCTTTGGTAAAATTTCCGTTGCGAACAAAACTATGTAACATTTAAAAAAAACAGCTTCTTGTTGGCTATATTAAGCCAAACCACTACATCCACCCTGATTCTTATCGCCAAACCAAAAGAAGCTCGAATGATTAAAAAATCATATTACGCCAACCTGAAATCTCCCAATGCGTCAAAGATTCTATCTACCCGCTTCATCCTTACGGAAAACTCATCAACATTCCAGACACTGACAAACCTAAGGAGGGTAAGTTTGAGCGCTAGTCAATGACCTCTTCGAATCTTTTGCAAAGATGCAAAATTCAGTATTTGTGAGAAATGGAAAGAATATAGCCTCTTTCGAATGAAGTCAGAAACCAAAAAAAAAAAAAAAAAAAAAAAAAGGGAGAGAGGGTGGATTTAACTCGATTATAACACTTGCTTCTTTTTTAAATAGCATGCGGGTATTAAATAAAGTTAGGGAATTCTTAAACTCTTATGTTTTTTAAAATAATCATTTAAGGAGTAATTTAAAATAAAGTATATTTAATTGTTATTAATGAGATTATCATATGTTATGAAACCTCATAACAGTTGGTATACATATTATAGGTCATTGTAACCAGGGTTGGCAAGTTTCTTCCAAGGTGGAAAAAACCGCGGAAAAAACCATGGAAAAAACCGGCCGGAAGAAATAGGTTTCTTCCAAGTGGAAGAAATAGAAGAAACTGTTTCTCTTAAAAATTTATCCTATAAATTGCAGATTTGTAAGATACAATGGATGCATTTGTCTTATAAACAACTTTAAGTAACTTTAATTATACCTATAAAAATTTAATTACATATTTAATTAATAATTATGAGATTTTTACCGAAGTAATCTTCGGTATCTGATAATCACGTTCCAAAATACTCAAAATCCATTTCAATTTAAAAAGCGTAAAGTTTTATCATTTATTATTTAGACAATTTTATTTCTTTAACTGGTAATGAATAATAGTTTTTATCACTTGCTTATACTTTCTGGTAAAACAGCTCTTAACAAACATTCAGTTAATTAAAAGAGCCAGTATTCAATAATTACTGTATTACAAAATGTCATCAAAAACTCCATTTTCCTAATACAGTACAGTGAAAAAGAAATTTACATCTCATATTTCAAATAAATTCACATTTCTCACATTTTTACTTTTTTTTAATCAAATTTTTAGCTTAATCCTTGCTTTGAAACTCAACTTGGGAGGGGGGGGGGGGGTAACATTTTTGTATTTATTATCCTGCAATTCAAACAGACTAGTGTTTAAAACAAATCACTATTACATGAATGTTTAACAAAATTAATCAGTGATGAATATTATTTCCGAACTTTCAAAAATATTTAGTTTCATAATTTTTAAATATGTTTGTTTACATTTTATAGGTACCTATTATTTGAATATGCTTAAATTATTTATCATATATGAATGTGATCGATTAGTTTTATTAATATCGAAGAAATACTTTATTCTAAAATTTATTAGAAATCATTTTTCCATTCTGATGTCTATACTCATGAATTAATAATAACTGACTCTGTATCTGCAAAAGAAAACTGTAAACAAAGGCAATGATCTCTAATCTACAAATTCCTATAATCCACACAACCTCTAGACAAAATTTTTGAGAGTTAGAGGGAGTTAAAAACTGTAAAACAAATGAAATGTTTTTTAGAGTAGTTCAATACTGCACTTTATTTTCAACTTAAAATAGATAAATACAAACTATGCTTTTTTTTTTTTTTTTAAATCCTAGAGAACTTGCAGGAGAGTTTAAAAGTAGGTATATTACTTATTGATACAGTTTACCAGTTTCGAGTTTATACAAAAAATTGTATCCTTTAAAAAAAAGAGTGCAAATATTATGGTTAATTCCTTAATTATTATCACTTGTACTGTCTGAATGTATACTAATATGAAATAGTATATATACAAAAAGTTCTAAAAATATCAGCATTGAAAAGTAAAAATCCATCACCTATATATATTTAGAGTTTGTTATAAAATAACTTATTTTTCTAACAATATTTTTAATATTAATTGGATTATAGTTTAGATTTGACATTATATTTATGCTTTGAGTTTATATAGTTCATAAATTTTAATTTCGAACATCTGTTTTGTCTTCTGGTTAGTTTCTTCCATTTCTTCCGGTTTCTTCCATTTCTTCCAGTTTCTTCCGGTTTTTTCCAGTTTCTTCCACTGTCCTGGTGTTGGTGTTAGGGATTAAGGCCGATTGACAACACTGGGGTCCTAGGCCTGAGGGGGAGTGCCTTCCGTGGAAGTCTTTCCACTGTCCTGGAAGAAACTAGTTTCTTCCGGAAGAAACCCAACCCTGATTGTAACACAAACAGTTTCTGATAAATCTAGCACTTATAGTTTTTTTTTTTTTTTTTACAGGGACACAACAAAAAATTCCTTATTATTATTGCCTATGGGCTCAAATTATTTAAAGTGCAATAGCATCTAAATGCCTTATATGATTGAGCTGAAAATTTATATACACTGCATAAAAAAAGTAGATGGACACTTACTTGTAATACTTTAAAGCCGTTTATTTCTTTAATTAGAGATATGAGGTTCATTTCTGTAATATAATTATATTCTTGAAACATCATATATTATTATTTTTTGGATATAGAATCAATCCTTTTGAATTATGTAGTGGAAAAATTCCGGAAACAAAAATGGTGCATATTTGCATTGTAATTTTTCTTTAAAAAAGTAGACGGACACATCTTGTATCTCTAAAATAAAACGTTTTTAGTAAGGGGTACTTCTCCCATTTGCTTTAATAAGTTCGTATACTCTGTTAGGCATCGAATCAATGAGATTCTGGATTTTTTTTTGATAGAAAATTTCCCAAATGATTGTAAGAGCTTCTTTGAGCTGGTGAATTGATTCATACTGGCGTCCATCCTCATAAATTTTTTGAACAAGTATAGCCCAAATGTTTTCTACAGGATTCATATCCAGACTTTTAGCTGGCCAGGGTAAAACATTGAAGTTGTTCTCATGAAACCATTTTTCAACGTTGTTAGTGGTGTGTATTGGCGCTACATCGTGTTGGAATATCCAGTTTTCTCCTCCAAGGTCACACGCAAATGGCAAAAGCTCAATGCTTAGTGTTTCAATATAATCTTTGTGAGTCTGCTTCTTACTTAAGAACTCTAAATTTGTCCTTCCACCATAGCCAACAGCTAGCCACACCATCACGCCATCACCACCAACTTGCCGAGTAGAGTGCACTTCGTCTTCTTTCTCCAAACTGTGCCAATAATTTTGATATCCATCTGGGCCGTCTAAATTAAATTTTTTCTCATCTGAGAAAACTACAGATATCCATTCTGTAGTCCAAGACATATGGTTTTGAGCCCACTGTAGGCATTCTGTCACGTGGTCATCCTTCCAGCATGGATGATGTTTTCTCTTCTTATATTGAAAGAGCTCTGAGTACTTAATGTAGTTGTAAATTGTCTGAGAAGTTACGTTAGTAATTCCTGTGCTTATTCGAACTCTGGGAATTGATGCTCCAGTTTTTTCAGCTCAGTAAAAATTTTTTTTTGGTCTGTAAGCGAAAGTTTCTTTGGCCGACCACTCTTTTTCTTTACGTCATGGGCTTCAGGAGCACGTGGGAAAGCGCTGATGCTACTTTTGCTTATTAGAAGTAGCCTACTAATTTCTCTGACTCTTTATTAACATTTTCAGCGCTATAATCTGTCCTTTCTGGTAATCAGTTAGAGGAATTCCTCGTGCCATGGCGCATTCATCTCCAAGAAATTTAACTTCGTAAAACCATCTTGTAAAGCACGTTAGCAATTGGCAAAATGCCAAATGTACATGTACATACAAAGCTGGTATTCCACAAGAAACACCCACTTATATAATTGCAGTTTTTGACCAGTGTCCGTCTACTTTTTAAAAAAATATATATTGTGCAAATGTATATTTTTTCTCTTTTCTGCATTTCCAGACATTAAAATTATAAATAATTGAATATTTTTATTTGTCTGTCAAAAATATGAAGAATGATAAGTATAAACATGTTAAAGAATTTTAATTGACATTTCCTATTAAACAAAGATGAGGTTTTAAAAAATTGTAAAGAAGTGTCCGTCTACTTTTTTTATGGGCACCATCGCACAAACTGTACAGATTTCGGTGAATTTAGCACTTATAAGACTTTAAGAGGAACACAATGAAAAATACTTTTATCATTATGAACTCAAATTATTTGAAGTGCAATAACGTTAAACACCTTATTCTACTGAGCTGATTGACTCCAGCCTTATCTTACTTTAATTACGAACCATTGCTGTTCATAAAATCCTGTAGAATCACTCTTTTTTTTTTTTTTTTTTACATAGTTTTTATTCTAGCACTATCTCTAGAAACAGTGAATTCCATTTTCTTCATTGTATTTCCATTCTAATTATATTTCCAGTAAATTAAATGAAGTTGTTTCATCACATATAATATTTTTATGGGTTACAATTTCTATTGTTTCCCTTATGATAGCTGGATAACAGATTCCAGACCAATAAATTAATTTACTTTCATTAAAATTTATTCGAATATTTTCCTTCTGGTTAATTCTTGCAAGATCAGTAATATTCTTAATATATTTAATATCTGCAACGTGTTCTATCTTCCTATGGATGAATTTCCAGTTTGTCATGTCTATGTAATAATTCTTTGAATCATCATCTTTAATGAGTGGAATTTGATAAATACCTGAATAATTTCTACTATCTACTGTATAAATTTTACTAAAAATAATTTCTTTAGAAAGTAGCTTGGCAAATAAACACACATTGAATTTTCTGAAATCGTATTTCAATTGTTCAAAAGTGCTTAGAAAATACTGAAAAGTGGCTAATTTTTACTTCCAGTAGTCTGTGCTTTTTTATTGACTATTTTTATAATTAATATTAACCCGTTAGTAGTCGCTAGTTGGTCGATTTGCCGCCCATACTTCAGTGTTTCCAGATTTTTTTATTCAATAGCCACCAAAATTTTTTTAAAGTGGCATTTGATATACATAAAATGCCAATAAAATCGAAGAAACGTTGATCACATCACTTCTTAAAATTATTGGTGACAGTTAAATAAAAAGTGTGCAATCTGTAATAGGTGGCGCTGTCTATAGCGACTACTAACGGGTTAAAAACATTACTTGAACCAATTTTTTTTAATGCTATCCAATTCTGAATCCATGTTATTTTCAGAACAAACTAAGAAAACATGTTTTAGGAAGAATCTATATGCTGAAATTTTATAAGGAAAAGGAGAACTTGATCCAAAAGAAATTAAAGCCTATGGCTAATCCGGTTCCTTTTTTTAATCAAATTTCAGCAAATCTATAGGAGGAAATAAATTAAAAATTCAAAACAGCTAATAAATATTTCTCAATGAAACTTTCTTAAATATAATTTATATTTTCTTTTTACAAAAGTATTATTGTACATTCTTTCTATAAAAATCTCTATAAAAATTTTATTTAATGAAAATAAAAGTTTCTTCTGAATGTTTAAAAAAAAAGAAAATCAGAATTAAAAAAAAAAAAAAAAAAAAATCTTCAGTTATGTTCAAAAATTTTGCCATCAACTATTTTATATATATATTAATGGTTGTTTTAAAAATTTTCTAAATTTTTTAAATGCAAATTTCCCAATAAAATACTTTTTTTTTTAAAGACAAGTTATTTAAATACAGGCATATATTTAGAAAATAATCCTTAATATTAATTAAAAAGACAGACAGAAATGTTAAATTCTACAGTTTAAAGGAAAAAAAAAAAAAAAAAAAAATCAGAACAAATCAAAATCTGATTCTATCCAGAAGTAGAAACTCATTAAAAGTTTTTGAAGAAGAGGAAAAAGTAATATATATATATATACATACTATTGTTATGGTTTTATAAAATTATATTAAATAATTACAATAAATTAAATTAAAATTAAAATGAAGTACTTGACACATAATTAATTAAATAAGAAACCTTTAAATGTACCTCATGTTTCGTGAATATTTTCATCTGGGCGCCCGACCTTTTCAAACGATCATCTGTCCAGCACAGATCATCGTTTGAAAAGGTCTGGGCGCCCAGATGAAAATATTCACGAAACATGCGGTACATTTAAAGGTTTCTTATTTAATTAATTAAATAATTACATTTCTAGAAAATTTGATTAATAGAACTGACTTGAACACATTATTAAGATTCATTTGTTAACATTATATTAACTTTCATTCTGATTTTAGTTCTGATTAATTTTGTTTTAAAGTAATTTTAAGAGGGCAAAAAGTCCAAACTTTAGAAAAACTGTTCATAGTAAAATAAGAGTGAATGAATATTCATGCATAAATATAATACTGAGTAAAAAGTAAATTTAAATATTTGATGCAAACCTCATTTTCAGGTAACCTTGTTTCACTAGCAATTTCGGTGAATGTCAATACACGATTATTACCAGGTCTTTTAAATGTCATCTATTAAAAAAAGGAAAGAAAAGAAAGAAAAAATAATTAAAAATATTATTTCTAAAGAATGCACATTTATATATATATATATATTAAAAAAAAAAAAAAAAAAAAAAAACTAATATATTATTTACACGTGGCCCTCAAAATTTGACTTTTTACAATTCATTATTTCACGCATTTTAAAAAAATATAAATTTTTAAAGATTTTTGTCAAGATTGCAAAAAATGAAACTCTGGAAATTACTACAGACAAAACAGTAGTATAGTATAATAGATGTAGTATCTCTCATAAATAAATAAATAAATAAGGAACATGAGCATGAAAGTTGGGAAAAAACTGATGTAATCCATCAAGGTTTTAAGTATTAAAAATATGAAATGAAATCATGCATTATGCCCTTTTTTTGACTGTCAATAGACAAATGCAATCTCAAAGGAGCATTTATATCTGACGTACACAGGTTGATCAAAAAAGACACAGTATGTTACTACAGCAGTATGTTTCTCCTAGGCACATTCAGGTAGGTGATGCATCCCCTTTGGTTACAAAAATTGCACCTTTCTTGCTCGTTATCTAAAAAAATTGCACTCGTATTGCCTTTAGAATTACAAAATTTCAGGTAGATACTTTCTTTTTGACACACCAAACGGAATTCTTTTTTAAAGGCAATCTTATCTTTCAAATGTATTCAACCATTTTAAACTCTTCACAAGCAAGCATTTCTTGCTCATACCTTATAATGGGAAAGCTATACTAATTATCAAATTAATTCATACACTAATTATCAAATCAATCAATTTCTTCTTAACTATTTTAGCACATACTTACAGCAACTAAAAATAGTGTTAATATTTCTTGTTATGACCAATCAATATCTGTTTAAGAGATATAGGTCAAAGTATACATTTTTCTCCATGCAAAATCTTTCTAAGGAAGCCTAATTCATGCTTACATGTGTTTAGGAGAAAACAACCTTCAAAAGTGGAGGAATATGATGAAGATATATGATATACATAATAAACCTATTGTGTATGATCAGCAACATTTGTTTACACATTGCGAGCATGCAAAAATAAAACAAGTTTTAAAATATCTATTGTATGCATACTTATAACAAACTTAAAATGAGTGTTGCTGATTTTGTGCCACTAAGAATCTGAAACTGTCCTCAAGAATCTAGACAGTGTCCTTATTAGCAGCACAACTGCCTTTTTTGAAACTTGGAGAAAACTTTTCTACAAAACTCTTTATCAAGAAAAGTAGAAAAAAAATGGTATTCAACAAACTCAAGACAAGTTTATATAAAGAAAACAAAGTGCTTAAACATGTTTCATTAAATTATTATTATTTTTTTTTTAATATTGTTACTAACAGGTACTCATTTAACAGGGTTGCTACACAAATCGAGAGAAAATTCCCTAAGATTTTTCTGTCTCTTTTAAAAGTAAAATAGACAGCATTAGAATATAACATGTTCACAAGTCAAACGGACAAATCTGGAGTATATTATTTTTATTAATTTACTATAGTTAGGGAAAATCATATAAATATTTTTTTTTTGTCATTATAAAGCACTAAAATTTAATATATATATATATATATATATATATGAAAAAAAATTTACAATGTTTTTCCATAAGCCTTTTTTAAAATTCCTTGATATTTCCCTGTTTTTGACATAAATTTCAAAATTCCCTGAATTTTCGTAATTATTTAAAATTACCTGAGTTTTTCAGGTTTCCCCTGAATTCAGAGTACCATAGCAACCCTGTTTAAAAATGTGATCTTTTTTTTTTTTTTTTTTTTTTTTTTTTTTTGTGCGTGTGTGATTTTATTACAACCTTCTACTTTTGAACTTTTAACATTTATGTACATTTTCACAAAACAAACAATATGCTTAAAATTTAGGTCCACCTTTAACTTCAGTGCAATGTAAACCTTCTATTTTTAGCATATATTTAAACAAAGCAGCTTATGGTGTTTTACTTGCTGCAGCAAAGCATGATAGCCCATCTAAATTTGCAACAAGCTACTGTAATATACAAAATGCTAAAAATTACATAATTTGTTTATATAAAAAAAAATTCCAAAGTTAGTCTGTGCACATCCGATTAAATGAATAGATAAAAATGATATAACATACAATGAAAATTCATTTAACAAATTTAACATTTACCTTAAATAATGTCCTTAGATCTTTTCTTCACTGTCAGTGAAGAAAAGATCTAAGGACATTATTTAAGGTAAATGTTAAATTTATTAAATGAATTTATCGTCCTACAAGAAAATCTGTGTGATTAACATACAATGAAAAGTTAAATCAAATTTGGTAAAAGGCATTTATTTTTATTACCTCCATTAAACACAACAGACATATTTTTTGTCGCAGTGCTACTTCATTAGCAGCTAGATCAGGCTGTAATAAAAAAAGACGAAATTTTCAAATCATATACAAATTATTTTTTTAAAAATACATGTCAATGGAATATACATATTGTACAAAAACATTTCAAATGATAACCAAAAACGTTCTAAAACAAAAAAGCTTACTTGAGCACTCCAATACTTGCGCAATTCTTCATATTTTGCTAAATTCCCACTATTAAAGGTGTATAAAAGCTCAATAACCCATTCTTCTTTTGTACCTCGCAAAGAATTTAAAATTGGATGTGCAAGCTGAAAGAAAATATTCAATTATTATTGTTATTTTGCTTTTTTACTGAATATGTATACAGTCAACTCCCTTTAATCCACACATCTATAATCTGCAAATCCCTCTAATCCGTAACTGATTTTTAAATGTAAACAAAGAAACTTAGAGCTGAGATTTTGTAAAAATCAGCAACATTTCTCAATTTTTTTCTTTTTCCCCTTAAGGGCCCTCTTCACTCGCCGCCGCCGGAAACCGAAGCTAATGTTATTCTATGGGAAATTTTTCTTTACAAATAACTTATTAACTAATACATATTTCTAAATTCTGTTTTCACATTCTGAAAATTCCCAACTGTTAAATTGACGGAGTTTTGAAAAAAAAAACTTATTTTTTAAATTTTTTATATTTTATTTTTAAGCTGCAAAAATACGAATTTCCAATATGTAAAAGTTTTTCATTTTGCAATTTCAAAATAAAATATTAAAAATTAAAAAAATACATTTTTAAAAAAGGTACATCAATTTAACTGTTGGGAATTTTCTGAATGTGAAAACAGAATTTAAAAATATGCTTTAGTTAATAAGTTATTTGTAAAGAAAATTTCCCCATAGAATAACATTGGCTGGGGCTTCCGGCGACGGTAAGTGAAGAGGGCCGTTAATCGCATTTCCAGTTTAATCCTTGCTTTAAAATACAATTGCAAAAACTGCACGAAATAGCTCCAGGTCAAACAAAAGAACATCAGGAAAGTATATAAAAATTTAAAACAAACCACTATTACATCAATATTTAACAAAATTAAAAATAATCAATGATGAATATTCATTACTGCGCATAAAAAATATTTTCTTTTGTATTTTTAAAACAAATATGTATGTTTATATTTTATTGCTATGTGTTATTTAAGTAAACTTAAATTATTGATCTTCATATATGAATACAACTGATTAGTTTTATTAATATTGAAGAAATATTTTATTCTGAAATTTATTAGAAATCATCTTTTCATTTTAATGTCTATTTATGTTTTAATAATAATAAATAATAACAACTCATTTCATAACTGCAAAAGACAAATTTAAACAAAAACAATGACCTATAATCTGAACCTTTGGATAAAACTTTTGAGGATTAGAGGAAGTTTATAAAATTAGCAACTTTAATTCTATGAAAATATCAATATATTAAAATTTTCATTATTTTTATACCTAAAAATATGTTAGATTTCTTAAACAGAATATTATTTTAAATCAAATAGTAGCTTTGATATTATTTTATTATGAAGGATTTAGAAATAACAATAAATTTTCCAATACTAAAAACTTATGTAAAATTATAAAATGTAAATTAATTTCATTGAGTTTGAAATAGAAAATATTAAAATTCTTTTTCAATTATATTCTACTTAAAGACCCTAATGGTAGTGTGGGTTAAGGTCAATTAACTACACAAAAATTCTAAGTCATAAGCCTGGGTAGAATAACAGATTAAAAGTATTATACAGATGAGTCACTCAACAATTTACTTCCAGCACCAAATGTGTTCCGATGGCAGCCCTTTGAACTACTACACAGGTTTTTGACAGCCTGTAACTATAGCATCAATGAGTTTGACCTGTGGAGCAAAATTGCATTCACAAATTGTTAGAATTGCAAATTCTAACACTTTTAAATTTAATCATTTTTTATCAAATCCTCCAAAAAATATTTTCATTACTTTTTATTTAATTCATTTTCTCCATTTAATCTTTTAATAGTTCGCAATTTGCAATGAAATAAAAAATTTCAAAAATCTCATGGGAAGCGTTTGTTTGTAAACAAATCGATCGATGTTTTCAGAAATTGTAAACAGACGTTTTCACCAATTAGAAAATTCAATTTTATAAAATACTCAAATCGTTTCAAAATCTTTTCAGATCGTCCTCATATAATTCAAAATTATTTTTAATAATTTTCCTGACGTTCATATTCCATTAAATAAAATCATGACGTCACTTTCATTACGTATTTTAAATTTTCTTTCTGGAACATTGTTGTCCTAAAAACCTTTTTTTCATATCATTTTTCAAAGTTTAAAAAACGTTTATATTGCCTATTAATTATGAGGAGAGCTTATTTTCGTTTTAAATGAATAGCGTTTAGTGCTATGTATAAGTTAAGTTTAATTTGAAAAATATAAAGAATATAATGTATTGTTTAGTATAATATTTAAAGATAGGTTTTATTAAAATAACTTTACTTAAAGATATAACTTACCTTTATCCTTTATCCAAGCAAATAACTTATCTTTTCTATTTTTAAATACATTTGATATTATACTTCATTTAATTCATATAGGATAAAATTATAATCTTTGTTTACATTCTTTGAACACATCGTTCAGGCCAGTTGAATTCCAATATGGCGATACTTACTTTTGCGGCCCATAGATGGCGTACGTATTCAGCGTCGTCCGTTGTCACGGTAACGGATTACGTACGATGGGCGTGTTTTTGGATCGCCTGGAAGGGAGAAATGTGTAGCCTGGTGATTGGCTGTTCTGGAATCCGGTGATAAATGTATATAAGGATGTCTTACATAGGTTTATTCTCTCTTGCTTATAATTTTCGTTTGTAATTACGATGATTTGAAAAATTTAAATACGTTTTCAAGTATTTTTTAGTTTGCCTCAAAGTATGAGGGCATGTTTCTATTTAATTAAGTTGCAGTATATATATTAATGTTATTTGAAGGCCAGCATCCTTTTTGTGCTAATGCTGAGCAATGAAAGCATTAATTCTACTTATAAGCAGTTAGTTTGGTAAATAGTTTTTCCCTCATGGCAAGTTTTTTCTAACTATCACTAGCAAAGTCTATATTTTCTGTTAAGTTTTTAAATTTCTTGTTAAGTTTGAAACTTCTTGTTAAGTTTTAATAAATATTGTTATGGATGTTAAACTCTGTTTTTATTCAAAAACTGCACACTATGCTTTGTTACATAAAAGTATGAGCCAAATATTTCACTGCAATCTCTGCATACATTTTTTAACATGTTAAGACAGTGAACTTAGTCTTCATGATAACATAAGGTTATGGGCATGTCATTTGGCCTTACCTTGTTTACAGTTTAGATGTGCAGTATATTTTTACAATGGCTATGAGTTTAACTCCTTCTATTGAAAAATTAAATGCTAGTAATTATATTACTTGGCAGAAAGATATTCGTTTTATTCTTATAAGAGATAACTGCTGGGAATTGGTTGCTAAAAGAGAAACTTTGCCAGAGGATGATGGAAAACCGGAAACTACTAAGCTTATTACAGATTTTAAGCATAGGTCAAGACTTGCACTGTCTACTATATATTTGCATATATCTCCTGAAGTTCGATGTATTATAGAAAATTGTAATGACCCGGTTGAAGCATGGGAGGCTTTAAAGAAAAATTTCTTGTCAGATTCACGTGCGAGACATATTCAATTATTTACGGATTTTGTAAAATGTGACATGCTACAAGATGAGTCTGTAACAGCCTATGTGAATAGATTGAGTCGTACAATTGAGTTGTTGAGAGAAATGGGTCGCCCAATGGAAGATATTTATTGTTGCTATCAGCTTCTACGACATCTCCCGAAGAAGTTTAATTCTTTGGTTCAAGATATGATGCGATGGAAGTCAGATGAGTTCAAGTTCACTACTTTGGTGTCCGAATTAACGTCTGAGGAAATCCGTTTGCAGTTACAGAAAGATGATGAGCAGCTGGTAGAAGTTCAAAATATTCAATATAAAGGTAAACAAAAGTTTTATAAACCTTTATTATGTTTCAATTGTAATAAACCAGGTCACTTTAAGAAAGACTGTTTAAATAAGAACTTTAATGCAAATTTTAATAGAAATTCTAATGTTAAATCAAATGTAAATCCTAAGTTTAAATCTAAAAATGTTAAACCCCAAAGGAAGATTGCTTGCTATGTCAATTCGGTCAATGAACCTTCATATTATATTGCACAAGTTAATTTTAGTGATGTTGGTGGCGATAATCTTTGGATTTTTGATACGGCCACGAGTCATCACTGTTGTCGCAATAAAAACCTGTTTTCTGAATATTGTCCTGTAGAAGGTGGCCATTGATGGAGTAAGTTTTCCGATTGTTGGGAAAGGTGTAGTTAAATTGAAATTTGGTAATAATGATGTATATCTTAAAGATGTTTTGTTTTCCCCTGAATTGAGGAAAAATTTAATTTCTGGTGCAAAATTGGACTTTAATGGTGCCAAGTTCACTGGAGGTGGTGGTAGAGTAAATGTTTTCGACAAGTTTGATAAACCTCTTTTTTATGCCAAACTTAAAAATGGTCTTTACTATGCCTATGCCAAGTGTTTAAAAGCGAATGGGGGGCTATCTGATGAACCTGTTGTAGCTAATTTAACTGACTTAGAGAACTGGCATTCTCGGTTCACTCATATTAGTCCAGAACTTATAGTCAAAACTAGTAAGCATAATGGTGTGAAAGGGCTTCCTAAGCTTAAATTTAAAAAGTTTTCGTGTGAAGCTTGTCGGGTAAGTAAACAAAATCGTGTTTCTTTTAAGTCGGTTGATTCTGTTCATGGCATTAAATCACCCTTGGAGAAAGTGTACATGGACGTTTGGGGTCCAATTCCAATTTTGGGAAAAAGGGGGGAAAATTTTTTTCTTTCAATAATTGATGGTTTTTCACGTAAAGTGACTTTATACCCAATGAAGGATAAGTCACAGGTGTTTAGTATTTTTGAAAGGCACATTGCCAGAGCTGAGCTTAGTCTTGGAAAGAAGTTGAAAACTATTAGGACAGATAATGGTTCTGAGTTTGAGAACGAGAGCTTCCGTGACTTTTGCAATAAAAGGGGGGTTGCTCACGAACTAACAAACACCTATACACCAGAAGAAAATGGTGTTTGTGAGAGGCTCAATCAAACAGTTCTAAACTGTACTCGTGCTATTCTGTCCGATAGTGGACTTCCTTTTTCTTTTTGGCCAGAGGCTGTGCTTTATTTTAGTTACACTTGGAATCGTGTGATTCATAAAAACCAGGAAAAAACTCCTCTTGAACTTTATACTGGAAGAAAACCTTCGGTTAGACACCTGAAGCCTTTTGGTTTAGTAGTGTATGTCGGAGTTCCTAAACAGAGACGCGACCACAAACTTATGTCAAAGGCAAAAAAGGGAGTAATCGTCGGTTACGCTCTTCGTACAAAAGGATATAGAGTCTGGATAGAAAGTGAGGATAGGATCGTAGAGACTGTAAATTTAACTTTCTCCGATCGTATTTTTAATCAGCGTAGTGGGGCGGTGATGGGCCCTTCGTTGGAAGAGTTGGGTCAGTCTCCAAATAGTCCGGTTGATTGTGGTGGTTCCGATCCCGTAGACATTGTGTTTGGAGGGGGGCCTGATGATTCCGACGGGGAGTCTATCACTGAACTACCTGATACTAATGACTCTTGTTCTAAAATTGTTTGGAGGAGAAAGCCAGTACCGAGACCTCATGGTGATAGGACAGATATATATTATTACCCTAACGATAAAACTACTAGATTGAGATCTTTAAATGAGGTTAAGAGTTATTGTGAACGTAATAATATTGTTTTCGAACCTTCCTTGTTTGATTTCTCTGGTAGTAATAAATTTGAAGGGGTGGTTAATTCAAATGATCCTGTTTCTAACCATGTTAAAAAGGAAACCTGACTAGAACTTTCTGTACCTAGAACTTATAAACAAGCTATGAAGTCACCTCAAAATTCTGAATGGATTAAAGCTATGGATGAGGAAATTTCAAATATGAGTCAGCGTAAAGTATGGCATTTAGTCCCTTTACCTGATGGGAAATCTTTACTAGGTAACAGATGGGTTTATACCATTAAAAAGGATGAGAGTGGGAATATAGCTAGGTTTAAAGCTAGGCTCGTCGCTCAGGGGTACTACCAAATTCGGGGGGATACCTACGACGAAACATTCTCTCCAGTGGTAAATTTTTCTGTTATTCGTTTTTTCTTTTCCCTTTTAGTTTCCTGTCTTAAGTGGCAAAACATTCAGTGTGACATTAAATGTGCATATTTATACGCTCCTCTTAAAGAAGAGATTATATGGCACAACCGCTTGGTTATATTCTTCCTGGTGAGGAAAATTTAGTTTGCAAATTAGACCGTGCTCTGTATGGTTTACATCAGAGTGGTCGTTTGTGGTTTTTCGAATTAAATAAGGTTCTTTTAAGTTTAGGTTTTCTTAAGTTTAACTGGTGTAATTGTTCATATTATTTTGAGGACTTTATAGTTTTATTAGTCTATGTCGACGACATAGTTATTTTTGGAAAAACTCGGGCTCAAATTGATTCCATAATTGAACTTTTGGGGGGAAAATTTGATCTTAAAATTTTGGGTAAAACGAAGAAATTATTGGGTGTTGAGTTTAGCTATGATAACGATGCTGTTCAAATTTATCAGGCATTGTACATAGATGAAGTTTATAAAAGGTTTAACTCATTTAAAATACCATATACTTCTTTACCTATTATAAAAGGGTTAAAATATTCAAAAAGGGATTGTCCAAGCAATAAGGCTGAAATGGAAGAAGTCGCAAGATTACCATATAGGAATATCTTGGGTTGCCTTTCATTTTTAGCTAGTAGGACTAGACCAGATATAGCCTATGCTGTGAATATTTTTAGCCAGTTTCAAAATTCTCCAGGTTTAACCCATTGGAATGGTTTGCTTAAATTACTTGGTTACGTTTCGGGTACCAAGAATTTAAAATTAAATTTAAATTGTAAAAATTCTAGTTTAGTCGCTTTCTCTGATGCTGATTTTGCTATGAACAGAGACGACTTTATTTCAATGGGGGGTCAAATAATATTTTTAGATAATAGTCCAATTTCATGGCGAACTTTTAAGGAAAAAGGGGTAAGTCTTTCCACAATGGAAAGTGAATTTGTTTCAATGTGTGAATGTGTGAAAGAACTTATGTGGTTCAATCGTATTTTGGAGGATTGTATTGAATTTAATTTAATCTCCGAAAAATACTCTTTACCAACCCTTTTTGCCGATAATATGTCAGCTATTGAATTTACGAAATCGCCTATAGAGAATAATAGGTCAAAGCACATAAATGTGAAATTATTTTTTATTCGCGAGTGGCTTTTTGAAGATAAATTTGAATTAAAATATGTTAAATCTAAATCTAACTTGGCAGATCCCTTTACAAAGCCACTTACTAAAAGTGACTTGCTTAATTTTGTAAATAAAATATTTGTATAGTAAATTTGTAAGAAAAATATCTAAGTTTCATATATATAGTAAAAATTGTAATTTATAAAGTATAAATTTTGGATATGTATCCTTATTTGAAGTTTTTGAGGTGCAGAATATTTTGGGTGTTTTCTTCTGATCTTCATTGCTTTGTCATTGTAAAGAAAGTTTTTTTTTACTTAGGATGAGTGTAAACGTGGCCACGAATGTTTGAGTTATGTGATTGTTATAATTGTTTAACTAATCTTTTATTGTTTTCAGTAATGGGGTGATGAAGTTAACAATGAAATTTCTTAATGCATCATTTTTGATATATTATTAATATATATATTTTTTTTTATCTTTATAGTAGATTTGTTGAGTGTTTTTAGATGAACTGATCTATTATGGTGGACTTTAGCAAGTATTGATGGATTGCCTCTGTATAAGAAGATTAATGTGATATTGTTATACTGTTTTTTTTATATATTTTTTTATCTTTTGTTAATGCTAGTGATGGTTAATGTTTCAAAATGATATGATGGGGGGCATTGTTGTCCTAAAAACCTTTTTTTCATATCATTTTTCAAAGTTTAAAAAACGTTTATATTGCCTATTAATTATGAGGAGAGCTTATTTTCGTTTTAAATGAATAGCGTTTAGTGCTATGTATAAGTTAAGTTTAATTTGAAAAATATAAAGAATATAATGTATTGTTTAGTATAATATTTAAAGATAGGTTTTATTAAAATAACTTTACTTAAAGATATAACTTACCTTTATCCTTTATCCAAGCAAATAACTTATCTTTTCTATTTTTAAATACATTTGATATTATACTTCATTTAATTCATATAGGATAAATATGGTAAAGTGGTCCTTAGAGAGATATGGACCATGTGGTAAGAGGAAAATGGCGCAAGGACGCCATCTTGAAAATTCTTGAGGAAGTACCTCTTAAATATGAAATTATTTAATTACACCTAACAGTCAATGTCCCACAAGTAAAACTATAGTTAGACATAAAATTTCGAAGCATTATTTTCGATGTAGGACGACTTATTTCCCTTTAATGTGATCGTACATAGTCGTTGAGTAACCCAGATTTTGATAACATCACTATCACTGGCATTGTTAAAGATGAGTAAATTTTTCTTTTATGGAAATATTGTAAATAATATCATGCAATTAGAATAAAAAAAGAATTCTCTCACCAAGAAATAGAAGAGACGCCATTAGAAGTAATCCATTTTTATTCAAGGAATTCGTCAGAAGAGGATGACTGCCAGCAGGTCTGGTTGCGTGAACCTTGAAGTACCATCTTTTTCCATCGGCACGAGGTGGGCACACATTTAAACAAAACTTATTAATTATGTAATAAATAAAGCAATTAAACATAGATATTAAGGTATTTTATCATCGCGACAACGTGTTAATCAATTTGCAAGCCATCTCTCAGACAGCACACGTTGTATTATCTGGTCAATACGAGACCGTCAAAAATTCCGCAGCAAGCACTGCACAGAAACTCTAGATACTGACTGCCAAACGCGATCTATCTCCGGACTGAAGCGAGAGAACGACGTCACAGCCCTCCAAGCCAATCGGCGACGAGCAATCGCGGCGGCGTGCGCCGAGAGGGAGAGGGGGAAAGAAACCTCGATTGAAGTTCCACGGAGGGAAAACGATCAGCGCGCAGCCGGTAAGCAAACGTACAGGGGCGAACCGGGAAGATAGCTGAGCAGAGGAAATTAAAAATAAATGCTGTTAAATTGGAAGATATTGTTATTAATGCAGAAACATAACACTGAATAAATTAAACGCTGTCGTGTTTCACGACACTCTCCCGGAAAACACAGTGAAAAAAAATCAAAAAGGCCGGGAAGAGAGACAAGGAAAAGGAATGGTGACCATCAAGGGACACGCACAACCAGTCTGTCCAGTAGCATCAAATTACATTGAAATCAAGGTACATTATGCAAAAGCAGTTGCTTGTTGACACGAGAATCATACATAAGAAAACTTCTAGTACATGTATATAAGCATATTTAAAAGAACAATTGTACTAACAAAAAAAAATTGAGAAATTTGTTACATATTCAGGTATATATGACAAAAATTTATCACAGATTTCTGGTTTAAATACGAACAAAGTAAATTATAATTACTTATTATGTGAAATACCAATTTCTTAATTATCACATTATGAAAAATTACACACAAATACACGTGGATCCATAAAAGGTTGGGATCCATAAAAATAAAAGTTAGGATCCATCAAAAAAAAATTTGTTTGGCCAAACAAAACAAAAAAAATAAAAATCTAAAAAAATGGATACATACTTGCAAGATAGAAAAATAATTGTATACACATAAAAAAATCACAGAATACATGACACTTATATCACATTATCATATGCTTGACTAATTTTTGTTAATGATATGTATATTATGTATATATAAAAATAAACTGATTACACTACAATACCAAGGTGTTTGTTGTATACTACATTGTCATACCATCCATAAGAATCTACATATGCTGTAATACCATATCTACTTGAGGTACAATTCTGTAAAGGAATTACATTAAGGGGTTTGATAATAAAAGAAATTTTACCTTCAGGCTTTATCAAAAAATTCTACACACATTACCCAAAAGAAGATCTTCAGCTTACATACGAGATTACTGAAAGAAAGAGACAAATATTAGGTAAGATATTAAATATTATGTGTTATACTGTTAAACATTCTAGATTCCTTCTCTTTTTTTTTAATTACAGATGAAATGTGCACTGGAGAAAAAAAATTTTTTTTAGAAAATGATCACGTTATATTAAAGTTCTATATTAGATGAACAGTTCACAGTCTATTGTCAGTTCTTTAGAAAAAACAAATGGTAAGATCTGTATCAGATTTAAAACACAATGTCCTATGAAACTGAAGTATAGTTCGCAAGAGTCACTAGAAGATTCTGCCAGCAGATTAGACCAGCGACAGCACAAACACTACATGAATGATGGACGTCTCCACCATCCGTGCAGTTACCACAGCTCATCGAGGACGTAGATTATAATTGTGACGACTATTAGAAGAAGATGTATTGTTGATAGAAACGTTATGTGCATTAGGTTGAGAACCAATCTGTATATGATCGTTAATTGAAGAATTTGAATCTGGACTTGGTTCAGGTGAGTTATTTCTTGAAGAAGTAGGTGTGGGATTATTTCTTAAGTTATTCGTGATTGTAGATTGATTAGATGATTTAATATTTGTATTTCTCTCAGGTGCAAGAAGAAGACGGTTGATATGAATATTCTTTATAGGAGCCTGCGGTTCATCTACTCTCTGAATTTTGTAGATTACATCCGAAATTTTTCCAACGACTTTAAAAGGAGAAGAAGAGAAGAATTTTTTGAAACCATTATTATGTTGGATGAAAACCGTGTCATTAACTTTTAATTTTCTTAGTCTTGCATGTGAGTGTTGTTTCTTATTTTGTAGACATTGGTATTCCAGCAGATTTCCATGGACTCTATGATATAGCTTCTGTAGATTTTCAGCTAAGACAAAATAATCATGATGTACATCTAAACGACTTTGATATTGCTGTATTTGAAATGTGTCAATGACACTGGCCATGGCACGGCCAAAATGGACATAATTTGGAGATGATTTTATTGTATTATGGTATGTATTATTATATAAATTTTCATGGAATTTTACAGCATATTCAAATTTGTAACCGCCTTGTACAAGTGCTTTTATTGTGGATTTTATAGATGTATTAATACGTTCAGAAACAGAATTTGCAGCAGGATTGGCTACGGTGGTGTGTGATAATTTAATTCCTAGCATTCTAGAAAATTCATCAAAAATTTCTGCAGTAAATTGTTTACCGTTATCTGTTAAGATTAGCTCAGGTCTTCCAAATGTAATAATATAGTCGAAAATAGCATGAACAGTGTTCATGGCAGTAATTTTTCTTAAAGGATACAATTTTAAGTGTTTACTAAAATGGTCGATAGCTGTGAGGATGAACTGGTTATTTGGAAAAGGACCAACAAAATCTAAACTGATGAATTGGCCAGGTCTTGTAGGTATATAAGTATTCTGAAAAGGAGCTGCTTTAATTCGTTGTGGTTTAGAAGTAAGACACACTGTACAAGATTTTATATAATTTGAGATATCTGCAAACATACCCCTCCAGTAATATTTTTGTGAGATGTTTTTATATGTTTTGCCAATGCCAAAGTGTGTGACATGATGGATTCGTATACACTTTTCTTGCAGATCTTTTGGTAGCACAATGCGGAAACAATTCTCCTTGGGATTGGATTTAAAGGATGGATCATGAAGTAGAAGTTGAGTTTCTTTACAAATTATATAATTTTTATGTTGAGAGATCTTCTGGTTCTTTAATTCTTTAATTATTTTACTAAGTTCTTTGTCCTTATTCTGATGAAAAACAATGGTCGGAATAGTTATGTCTAGTAAAGGATCAGGCAGAGGAGGGTGGACGTCTTGATTATCAGTAGAATGTTGTAAATTAATATTATGTATCTGAGCATTGGTCTTGAGATTTATATTGGGATCATCCTCAAAAATAGTTTCCGGAAGAATCTGATTAGATTTTAAGATATCAGGGTTTGTGTTTACGTCCTCTTGGTTGGTTGGAGTACGGGAAAGGAAGTCAGCAAGAATGTTATTTTTACCAGGAATGTGTTGGAATGTAAATGAATATTCATCAATTTCTAACAGCCAGCGGGTTATTATGTCAGCAGGGGACTTAGCTTTTTTATATTTTTGTAGTGATTTGCAGTCGGACAAAATGACGAACTTCCTGCCGTAAAGGAGGTAACGAAAAGCTGACAATGCTTTGGCGATGGCCATGAGCTCAAGCTGTAAAGGAGGATACTTGGTTTGTGCTCCTCTGAGAGCTTTAGAAAAATAAGCCACAGGCAAGAGATCCTTGCCATGTTTTTGCAAGATGACAGCTCCAATGGCAAACTTGGATGCATCCGTGTTGAGATAGAACAGTTCATTAAAATTAGGTTGCTGTAAAAATGGATTTTTAAAGAAAACTTGTTGTAATTTCTGAAACGCTTCTTCTTCACACTGTGTCCATTTAAAAGGAACCTTAGGTGAGGTCAGAGCGATGAGTGGCTCCGAAACCAGAGCAAAAGAAGGAATGAGGTGGCGATAAAAACCACATAAACCAAGAAACTTCTTCACTTGTCTTTTTGTCTGTGGGGCAGGAAACGAGTAGATTCTTTTTATATTAGAAGAAACTGGGTAAACTCTGTTATTATTGATATGAAATCCCAAGAAGTCAACAGAAGTATGGTGAAATTTACATTTATCTAAATTAAGAGTAAGATTATATTTTTGGAATGACTGTAAGAAGGCTTTTAGTTTACATGTAGTTTCATCAAAGGAGTTACTGCAGATTATAATGTCATCTTGGTACGAAAAAATGCCAGGTAAGTTGATCTCTTCGATAATCTCATCTATCATGGCTTGAAAGATGCTGGCGGCTGTTTTTAACCCAAATGGAAGACGTTTGAAACGATAAGTACCCCATTGAGTTGTAAAAGAAATTTTATCCTGATATTGTCTAGGTAAATGAATCTGGTGATATGCACTGGGCATATCAAGTGTAGTGAAGAATTTGAAATCAGCAATATTATTGATGAGAGTTTGAATTTTAGGAAGGGGGTAACTCGAGAACTCTATGATAGAGTTAAGTAGACGAAGATCAAGAGCTGTCCGATACTTCTGAGGACCTGAATCTTGAGATTTTTTTTTTACTAAAATCATGGGACATGCCCATGCTGACACATTTTTTTCAATTATCCCTGCTTCGATCATCTGGTCAAGTTGCTTCCTTGCCTCATGTTGGAGAGCTTGGGGAACAGGGAAAGGAAGTGTACGTATAGGAAAATCATTAGTGAAATTAATTACAGGCTTTGCCTTATCAGAGTGACCAATGGAAGAAAGAGAGGCTGAAAATGCCTGAAAATGTTCCTTTAGAATGTAACGTAATTGAGTTTCTTGAAATTGATTTAGATGTTTTAAGTTAATTTTATCTTGATTAAATTCCTGTCTGCGTTTTTCGATTATTTCATCTGACGGAACAATTAAGTTTATTACTTCTTCCATAGATGGAGAAGAGGATCTGAAATCATTAGATTTCTCATCAGGATACTTAATTTCATCGATTTGTTCTACAGTGCCTATAGCCATATTTTTATTTAAATGGATGGGGGTTGAAGACAAATTTTTGATACACACAAAAAACTTAAAAGGGTGACCTGGTTTGGTCTGAGTGTCATTATTTACATGTGAAGCAGCTTGCTCCAAAGAAGATGTGAGTAACTGAGAGTCTGTGCAAGGCTTGCGGCTAAGAAAATAGACTGCCTGCATTGCCTGAAGTGTGTCGTTTTGTTTAGGAATGAAGAGAATATCACAGTCTATGAATTCACTAGGTAAAAAGGCGTGAACCTCAACGTATGACGTGTCTTGTGCATCAATTACTGTCTTCTTAGTGACATGAACCTTAGGTACGTGATTAATTTTTGAGTTTTGAAGAAGTTTTATGTTGTCTGTTTCCTGAGGAATAAATGGCGGAACATCTACAAGATTTTTAAAGTTCACAACAGTTCTATCATTATGTTGATTAATGTAAGTTAGGTTTTCTTGGAAACATTTTGTAATTGAGGCTAATTGAGTTGAACTAGAGGACTTAAAGTGAATAAACTGTTGGTTAATTTTACATAGCTCTTTTTCTGGAAACAATAAGACGTTAAATTTTCTTATGAAATCAAAACCCAGTATACCCAAGAAAGAAGAAGAGGGGTTTACATCAATTAAATATAAAGGATGTCTGAAATGTGCATTATTAATTTTAAAAGAGATGTCGACACAACCTTTGAAGTGTACTTGTGAGTTGATAGTAGTCATCTTTACTGAACGAGCCAAAAATTTATATTTTAGAGAACTTTTGTTCATATCAAAAAAATTCTTATCAATTAATGAAATAGAACTCCCTGTGTCAAATAAAAATGGGATATCTTGATTAGCAAAATGAATATCTACAATTGGAATATTCGGCGCTTGGCCTTGGACATTGACAATAATTTCATGATAAGAAGTTAAATTGGAAAAAGGAGAACGAGATTTTTCACTTTGAATGTTATTATTATGAAGTAAGGATTTATGCTGGTTAATGTGTACATCATTATTATTATCTTGGAATGTTGAAGAAGTAGACTCTAAACTGTTATTGTTTTGAATATTACACAAATCTGGAGTAGAAGAAAAACACGAGGACCTGCCTCCAGTTACAAGAACCTCGTCATTTAGTTTAAATAATTATTGCTATCTTGATTTTGTTTAGAAGAATTAAGAAGAGGTGCAATGACACACTGACGCGCAGAGTGTCCATTACACAAGCATACTTGACATTGAACATTATCATTATTTTGTTGCTTAGGTACATTATGGGAATTATTATTATTATTATTATACCTTTGTTTATTAGGAAAACGTCGATGTTGAAATTTTGATTTGTTTTTATCTTTATCATGTCGCTTAAAATTAAATTTTTGCCGATTTGAATATTGAGTACCACCCTGCTGTGTTGGTCTGTAGAATCTCTTGTTTTTAAAAGGAAAACTTTTATTCCTGTGCTCATCTTTATTATTTTTATTTTCATTAATTTTATCCAGAGCAATCTGTAATGCATTAACTTGGTGAGTTAATTGACTGATTTCTTGATTATCTGACGTTGACGCAGAGTTATTTGAGGCAACTGACAACAATTCGTTATTGACTTCGCAATCCTGAGCAAGAGTCGCCCTTTTAATAGCTACTTCATAGTCCGTGATATTGTCCTGCATGATCAAAAGCCTAATGTTGGGCGGTAAAACCTTTAAGAACTTGCTAAGTTTAATTTCGTTTATTGCAATCGGATCAGTTATTTTAGAATACACTCTACTGACCAGTAAGTTAAGTCTGTGGGAAAGGTTGGTAATGGATTCACCTGGAAGTATGCTGAAATTCTCAAATTCTAATAAATTAGTAGCAGACGACTGCTTATGGAAAAAACTTTTAAGTTGGTTAAATAGATCATCAGTACTGTTAAATTTTCTAATTTCTTGTGTCTGTGACACGAATTTGAGGGCAGCGCCCTGAAGCTTGGATTTAGCATACGCAAGTGTGTATTGATCAGTCCATTTATGGACAATAGCCAGTTCTTGGATCTGTGAAATGAAGAAATGTAACTCTTCTGAAGACCCGTCGAAGGGTTGTACATGCACAATTGGAAAGAAACTACGTTGAGAATGTTCTTCACCCGACCCGGTAGGGGTAATCATGGGTGTTAAGTTGGGCATGTTAACTGAGTCCACAGATGCCTTCTTCTTACCCTTAGGCATTTTCAAAAAAATAGACTTTGTATATAAGATAGAAGAAAATTATAAACGTATACAAATTTGTACTATCATACTGTTCCTGTGTAGGATGACTAAGTTATTTCATTAATTCTGACACTTTATATAATAGATATACATTTTCATAAAAACTCTGAACATAAGAACATCTGTGTACATAATGTAGCAAACCTTAAAAAAAATTTTTTTTTTTTTTTTTTTTTTTTTTTTATGTATATATTTATTTCTTATTATTATTACTATTAAGCATTATACGTATATATATCCAGCAGTATTATTAATAAATAAAGCACTTGTAGAATTATACGTGAAATATAGCAGCTCAATTAATTGTCATATCACTCTGGGACTTATTATATTATTATATGTACACTTGTATTTCAAAAAAAACTTTACTATGAATATATTAAAGCACAAGACATAACTCAAAATTAAATACCATATATTTTAAAACTGCCTATGTTATTATGGCATAAAAAAAATAATTAAAGTATACACACACCACCCAAATCCGTGCTGCAGTTATTTATATAAACATATATGCCAATTTACTCAAATTTCATACCATCATTAAATATATATATTCATTATATGATTCATATTTCTGTATTAAAAGGATTATATCAAAATACATACATCTATTTTAAATTCATTGAATATAATATAAATTCATTTCATATAATTCTCTTATATAATTTAAATTCATTGCATATACTCTTTTTCATGCTAAAATTCTGATTATATATTTATTTTCTTTACATCGATATACATATACATAAATATACTGTCCTTTTTTTTTATTAAGCAAAATGGCGTTATACACTCAAATTATAAGAACAATTACTTTTTTTTTATTTATTATATATATATATTTTTTTTTAATATCTCCATTGTAACTGAACGATGTATATTAAATCTCATATTTTATACTTTAAGAAAAGCCAGTATGTGAAAACCTTACGGCACCACTTATGGTAAAGTGGTCCTTAGAGAGATATGGACCATGTGGTAAGAGGAAAATGGCGCAAGGACGCCATCTTGAAAATTCTTGAGGAAGTACCTCTTAAATATGAAATTATTTAATTACACCTAACAGTCAATGTCCCACAAGTAAAACTATAGTTAGACATAAAATTTCGAAGCATTATTTTCGATGTAGGACGACTTATTTCCCTTTAATGTGATCGTACATAGTCGTTGAGTAACCCAGATTTTGATAACATCACTATCACTGGCATTGTTAAAGATGAGTAAATTTTTCTTTTATGGAGATATTGTAAATAATATCATGCAATTAGAATAAAAAAAGAATTCTCTCACCAAGAAATAGAAGAGACGCCATTAGAAGTAATCCATTTTTATTCAAGGAATTCGTCAGAAGAGGATGACTGCCAGCAGGTCTGGTTGCGTGAACCTTGAAGTACCATCTTTTTCCATCGGCACGAGGTGGGCACACATTTAAACAAAACTTATTAATTATGTAATAAATAAAGCAATTAAACATAGATATTAAGGTATTTTATCATCGCGACAACGTGTTAATCAATTTGCAAGCCATCTCTCAGACAGCACACGTTGTATTATCTGGTCAATACGAGACCGTCAAAAATTCCGCAGCAAGCACTGCACAGAAACTCTAGATACTGACTGCCAAACGCGATCTATCTCCGGACTGAAGCGAGAGAACGACGTCACAGCCCTCCAAGCCAACCGGCGACGAGCAATCGCGGCGGCGTGCGCCGAGAGGGAGAGGGGGAAAGAAACCTCGATTGAAGTTCCACGGAGGGAAAACGATCAGCGCGCAGCCGGTAAGCAAACGTACAGGGGCGAACCGGGAAGATAGCTGAGCAGAGGAAATTAAATGCTGTTAAATTGGAAGATATTGTTATTAATGCAGAAACATAACACTGAATAAATTAAACGCTGTCGTGTTTCACGACAATAAAATTATAATCTTTGTTTACATTCTTTGAACACATCGTTCAGGCCAGTTGAATTCCAATATGGCGATACTTACTTTTGCGGCCCATAGATGGCGTACGTATTCAGCGTCGTCCGTTGTCACGGTAACGGATTACGTACGATGGGCGTGTTTTTGGATCGCCTGGAAGGGAGAAATGTGTAGCCTGGTGATTGGCTGTTCTGGAATCCGGTGATAAATGTATATAAGGATGTCTTACATAGGTTTATTCTCTCTTGCTTATAATTTTCGTTTGTAATTACGATGATTTGAAAAATTTAAATACGTTTTCAAGTATTTTTTAGTTTGCCTCAAAGTATGAGGGCATGTTTCTATTTAATTAAGTTGCAGTATATATATTAATGTTATTTGAAGGCCAGCATCCTTTTTGTGCTAATGCTGAGCAATGAAAGCATTAATTCTACTTATAAGCAGTTAGTTTGGTAAATAGTTTTTCCCTCATGGCAAGTTTTTTCTAACTATCACTAGCAAAGTCTATATTTTCTGTTAAGTTTTTAAATTTCTTGTTAAGTTTGAAACTTCTTGTTAAGTTTTAATAAATATTGTTATGGATGTTAAACTCTGTTTTTATTCAAAAACTGCACACTATGCTTTGTTACATAAAAGTATGAGCCAAATATTTCACTGCAATCTCTGCATACATTTTTTAACATGTTAAGACAGTGAACTTAGCCTTCATGATAACAAACATTCCATTCAGTCCGCAGCAAATCGGTATCACTACGCAGATTCAAAGTGGCGTCCCTCTAGAAAAACGAATGATTTCTCTATTTATTATTTGTTCAAAAAAATAGTTTAATAGAATACATTCCTCCATCAAAATTCATTTTATCTATTTCCATTTCGTTAACTTTTCTTTAGCAGATGATCGAAATAAAATAGTTTTATTAAGTGCTATTTACCGCGCGTTAGAATACGCAGGTAATTCGTTATGGAAGCGGGAGAATTTGGATAAGCATCACTCTCTCTTGGATAGCGGTTGGAGAAGGAAGTCGCAGGGGGCTCTGCCGCGGCTGCGGACGTTGAAAACGGCATTCACCGTGAAAGAGTATTTTCATTTCTATTTCATCATGTATATTCTACAGATCACTGATTATTATATGTCTTGCATATCGAACTTTGCAATTATCATCCAGCTGCAGTCAAGAGTTAGTACCCTACCAAAAAGAAAATGATGTTGTGGTGTGGTCTGTTTAGGCCTAGTAATTCAGCTCTGAGGAATAATATCTCACAGGAACTGTGAATAAGATTGAGTACTATGGAGGTTATGAATATTTCGTTGCCTTCAAAGAAAATTAAATAGAAAAATAAATCCAACTGATCAATGTTAGTACTACAGATAGTACTACAGATTTTTCTAAAAAGCATTTTCATATGGTGGTGATATTCACACGAACAATCGGCATAGCTACAAGAATTCTAGGTGTAGCTAGAGTTCGTCTAAACAGAGTAAGTCTGCCCCCGATCACTTCAAATAAGCGAGATCGCCAGTGGTATGATATCTTGGATTTTGAAATGTTTACTGTTCTGAACAATTAACAGGATGTTGCTCACTTAAAATAACTGAAGAATTCTTTTCTTAATAATGCCATCATGTGATGAAACGTAATATAATAAAAAATCCAGCATCTGTAAAAGGTGTAATAATGAAATATTAGTGATCCAGGATATATGTAAGGGTAATAATAATTATTGATTGCATAAAGTGGTTGTTTTGTACCAGTACAATAAGACGAAGAAATTGTGTGTGTTACTTGCAAGATATAAAATATGCTTAAATAAAAGAGTTTATGTGTTTAAAAGAAAAAGTTCGTTTTTATTTTGTGTATTCACATGGATATCTAATTGCCTTTCAGCTACTTCATCCTTCTTAACGGGGTAAGTTAAACATTAAAAGTATCTATTATTTTTCCTATTTTATTTTGTTTTAATTTCAATTGCATTCTAACTTTAAAATATTTAAAATTTGGAATTTAAAATGGGGTTTTATGAAGCGGCACTTTCCGATGTATCCACTATACCACTCCTTTTCCGACCATTTCTGAAAATTTTATTATTTATGATTTCATTAACCAAAAATATTGTTTTATCCAATTTAAAAAATTAAACCTTGTTTTTTTTATGTAACACAAATCAAATTCTGTTTGTCATCTTACATCGTTCAGCTGTAGGGTTAATTTTAGTTTGAAATTTATTTCATGTGGTTTCTTCAATTTTACTTATGTAGCCTTTTAATTATAATCTTAATAATCACTTTTCAAATTTCATCATTGTACTCAAAATTGGGATGTTCAGTTTTGGAATTAAAAGAATAAATAAAAAACAATGCAGAGCCCTCACCCTTTTTTATTACTTTTTGTTTTAATTTCAAATATGGGGTCCTAACTTGTATTCATGTGAATTTTGGAAAAAATAAACAGAAGACTATGAGCGCCTAGGACAATGATTAAGACCATAATTACTTAAAATGCTAAATATAGAGTTCTATTCAAAAATACTATGAATGCATCACTTAAAAAGAATATGTATGTATTATTAAGAAAAAAAAAACATGCAACAGAAAAATATATCTTAAAAAATTATTAAATAATAATGAGTTGCCATAACAACATTCCACAGCAATATACGATGTATTTTACTGAACCAAATTATATTCAGTAAATACATATATTAATAAAATTCTGTTTACACAAATTTATAATGCTTGATGCTCAGGTTTTTAACATACAATTTAATAGAGTAAATTATAAAGACTGTGCCTTAATAAACACTTCAATCAAATAATAAACATACAAAATAAAAATGAAATAATTACATCAATTGTATTCACAAATATCCTCTATAATCCTGTTGAAAAATTATTTGTGCAGACATTTCAAAATTCACTCTAGTCAGACGAAAGCAAGGAAAAAACGTTTTGACTATACAATGTTTGAATAATCAATAACAAAATTAATTAACTGTCACAGGCCACACAAGTTTTTACCTCAAATATATAGACTTTATAGACTAAAATTGTTAATTTATAGACTTAATTAGACTAACATTACATAAATTAATAACAAAACATAATAGATGAAATAACTGTAACGGTGATACATAAATTAAGATTTTTACGTAACAAAATTTGTTATACATAAAATACTTAACTAATTTTTGAACATGCATTAAAAAAGATGAGAGAAAATTCCCACCTCACAACAACTCTCATGCTACGCATTCACTCGGTCTCACTGTACAAATCATTCGTCATGTAGATACAGTGATTTGTTTAAAGATAATTATTATTTGTTTGCCCAGGGTGCAGTGCAAACTACTGAAAGCTAATTTTCATGGAGATAAGGAAAATTAAAATCGAATTATATGAAATCTCTAACTATAATTTCACATCAAAATTATTTAAGTAGTTTCTTAGAAGACAAAATTTCTACTATACAGTATACATTATTCTAGCGCCACAACAGCTAATTTTTTTTAAGAAAAAGGTAAGTGAGAACATTTTTCATCTAAAAAAAACCTCTAGACTTTTTTTTTTTTTTTAACGTTCAGTGATTTTCAAGGAAACAAAGTTTATGCCGCATTTCTTCCAGGTGGTGTGCGGGTTACCAGTGAACTCTCTCTGAATTTTCTTAACGATGAGGATATGACCAATTGATTTAGCATGGCAAAATCAATCCAAAATTTCATCGAAATCGTTATATCTATTTGCAAGTAAATCCAATTTCTGCCGTTGTTACAACTGGCCGATAAAGGGTTAACAGGTAATTCGAATTTTCCAGAAGATGAGGATAAACCCAATCACTTTTCCAACCTACAAATCCCCTAACCCCAAAAAATCGTTAGAGCCACTCCCAAGATCCCCAAGACACACACACACACACACATATAATATATATGCCACATGATCTACTCATTTAATATGAGACAAAGATAATACATTAGCAATATTCATCACAAGTTACCAAAATAATACCAATAACAATTTAATTGATAATATTGATGGAAATTATAAGTGAAGCCACAACAGCTTTAATAAAAGGTACCCATTGCTTTTTCCGATGTACAGCTCAAAAGATGAGTCGATATTCTGAATCATTGCAAAACTTCAAAAATACATTTTAAGGAAATAAATTATCGTTTTACTCTGGTGCTTGTTTTGAAATTCACTGAAATAAATTAAACATATTTTTAAGATTACTAAAACAAACATTTAAAACTGTGAAGACTTTGAGCTACTTTACCATGGAAAAAAATTTGGTGGGTTTTAAAGCTTTAACACATAAAATTCAATGTTGTGGAATATGTATAATTCAAAGATTTTCCACAAATTTACAACCTTGCATGAAGCTGAAAATGCATGAAAATCTGTAATGCTGCAGTCAGTATCCCAATGATAAAAAAAAAAAAAAAAAAAAATCACTACTGGATACCCCTTATTTGTGGCACATGAATCAGAAAATCTATGAAACTCTGCACTGCAACAGTCAGTATCCTGATATAAAAAAAAAAAAAAAAAAAAAAAAAACATTGGATACCCTTAATTTGTGGAGCATGAATCAGAAAATGCATGAAAATCTGTACAGCATAAATTACTACCAGTATTCTTTTACAAAATAACTCCATTTATTTAAAGAAAATAAAATACACTCAAAAAATTAATTTTTAAATTTGAGAAAGGCATTTAAAAAAAAAAATCCTTGAGCCTGGGCCTTATATTGATAAACCTACACAAGCAGCTGGCGCAAAAACAAAGTTCTGAGACAAAACGGTTATTAATAAAAAGTGCCGATGCACTGAATCACATCACCGCGTCACAAATCACCAATGGGTGCCCTATAGTAAAGCTTAGCCATGAAATCATATAAAAAAAAGGGGGGGGGGGATATAAAAATGACATGTAAAAATTTTATATGCGTATTTCCTTCAATTTTATATGTGTATCTGCTGGAAAAATATTTTTTTATATGGAAGTTCTTAAAAATATAGACTTTATAGACTAATTTTTTTAAATATAGACTTTACAGATTCAATGTTAAATATATAAACTTTATAGACTAGTTGTGAGCCTTGCGTGTCATAATCCCAAAATCAAACATGAATGTTATATTTTACTAGTAGTGAAAATGATCTTTTTAAGAGTAAGGATGTAAAATTTCTCGACATTTTGGGGCAGTAGGAAAAAAAATATATCTGGTGTGAAACAAACACACAACTTCCATTACCCACTATTACACGTATTATATACACTTTTTGGAGATAATGTTATCAGAAGGCATAGAATAGACCTAATGAAATAGACATTTAAATATTTTCCGGTAAGAGAAAGTTAATATACATGTAAAAACATAAAACAGAGTTTACACAGTGATTTTTTTTTTTTTTTTTTTTTAAGAAAAGAAATGAAAAGAAAATTGGTAGAGTTTTTTATTTATTTATTTATTTATTTTTGAAACACCAATTTCCGAGATTTAAAACTGATCTATCTGATCAGGATGACTATTAATTCTCTTGTGATAACCAAGTAAAGCATGGGAAATGGATATCTAAAATGGGTTTATGTAACAATTTTCAAGAAAATCGTTAGGGCTGTTTTCGAGATACAGACTTTTACCAAAGCTTGGCTTAATTAACTGTTGACCAGAAAACAATAACTACATGCAAAAGGAAATTTAAAAGATGGTTAATATGGCAAGTTTGAAAAAAATGCATACAGCCGTTTTCCAAGGAACGCACTTGCAGGACCTGAAATTGAGCTATTTATACAGGACGCCTGTCAATTTTCCTGAACTAACCAACTATATCATTCGAAAGGAAATCTAATAGAGTGTTTATATAGCAAATTCGAAGAAAATTATTAGAGCCGTTTTTGAGATATGGACTAACGGCTTCCAATTTTCCGGTTTTCCAATTTTTACCAAAATTTAGAAAATTTATCTGTACACCAGACTTTTTTCAATTTTAAAGTTTCGTGTAGATCAATCTTTATTAGTCTCTGAGATATAACAGGCAGAAGATTCCTCATATACATACATATATACATACATACACACACAGATACATATACACACTGACCATTTGCTAAAAACCACTTTTTTGGACTCAGGAGACGACAAACATTGAAATTCAACTACTTCACACAGCCATTGTTATAAATACACAATAAGAAGAAGGTATAAGAAGAACTTATAATTTGTTTAAGAAAACCAAAATCCCAGTGGCAGAAAGTTTTGAAGTTGTCTGTGACAGGCTTTTACAATTTCATAATCTGTCTGCAAAATTTGTGTGTAATCAGGGGTGAAAATGGCTTACACTCAAAAAGCCTGAAAGCTGATAGCGGCAATCTTGGGGGGTGGGGGCTTAGCAACAGTGGTGATCTCGTGCAACAATACAAAAATATACAATTTTACTACAGAACAATAAAGTATAAACAATTATAAAATAATAAGTTGAACTTATTCAATTAAATATTTTATAGCAACGTTTGACACAACACAATATAAATAATTATAAGTAATAAAAGTATTAGTTTTAGTTTTGATACAGAAATTTTTATAAGTTAATTTTTAAGTGGAGGAGAAGTTTTGGAGCAGTTTTAAATGAAATTAGCACTTTTCTACATTCCCGTAGGATCTCAATAACAGGTAACAGGAGAAAAGAATACATGCATAACGCTGCCTTTCAAGGGAGATCTAGGCTCCCTAGGTCGCCATTGTTAAGCACTGCGGTGGCGGATCTAGGGGACTAAAGCCCCCCACCCTCCAAAAGTACAGACATTCACAATTGAATATTACAATTGTAAACTTTTCATTAATCTGGAATAACATCTTAAAAAATCTTAGCCCCCCCCCCCCCCCCCCCCAAAAAAAAAGTTAAGTTCTGGATCTGCCACTGAAGCACTGTTTTGTGTGTTCCTACCAAGGCACCTATAGGGGAGCTCTCGAGTTCCTACCAGAGAACATCTAAGACATCATACATCAGTAGCGCATTGAACTGCAGATAAAGACTGTCCGAAAGTTGCAGACTAATTTTTCTATTAGTGCAGACAAAAACTGACTGCAAGCCGTTTTTCTGTGTCCGTGACTGTGTTGCGGTGTTTCTGCCACTGGGACCAAAATCTATTTAATAAAATTTTCATAATAATGCATACAATTATAAACAATTATCAAAACAATTCTTAACATACCAATTCACCAAAGTTATAAACACCATCTCCCAGCAAAGCAGCAATTGAAAGAGTGAATGCACGAGATTTCTTTTCATCTTCTAAAAAGGAAAAATTTTTAAATGAGGATTTTACATAATTGCATACGTCAGACATAGGGCGCAACATATATAAGGGCGCAGTCTGGGAGGGCTGGGGGAGCTCGAGCCTCCCCTCTTTCCTCCTCCAAACACTTTAAAATTAAATAAATTTCTATTCTTGACCATTGAAACAAACTAGAAAATCAGTCTCAGCCCCCTACAGATAATGTCTCTGGCTATGCCCCTACATATATGTAGCATATGTTAATATACACATAATGGCAGACATCAAACATAAAATCACTCATAATCATAACCACATGCAAAAAATAATTTAAGAATTGTCATACAGTAACTATTTTCTTTCTTCTCACATTAAATTATTTTACAATTTTACTCAAAGTCTAAGAGCTAGAACATTCTAGAAAAAATATTTTAAGCTTCTACCATATTAGTCTACTTTAAAAAATATATAAAACTGCCAGGCTATAATCTATCTTGTATTCTCAACAATTCAAGTATGATATAAAATAAAGTTTGCTTGACTGTTGTTTATAAAAAAATGCAGAGTTTTTTTTTTTTTTTTTTTTTTTTTTTAAATAATCGATTCAAATAGCCAATTTTGCTGATACTTTGCTTAACATATACTGATATACTAAATGGTTAGGGTTTTTTAAGATGGAAAAATATTAAATAAAAAAGTAAGAACTGGTTAAGCCACATCTGTATAATAAAAACTAAAAGATTTTTCCAAGAAATTGAAAGTACTACAGAAAAATTTCTGAAAAGTGAAAATAAGCCAATGGACTAGTAAGTATGTCACGTAATCGCCCATTTGGTGGGAGCTAATTTTCTGGAATTAATCCTTTTTGTGTATGTATTTTATTTATATGTGAAAAATCTTGTAGAAATTGTATATAACAGTCATCTATATTCAACAACAAACGAAACACAAGTACAAGTATTAATAAATTCATAATGAATATTCATTTTATTGATACATTTTCATTTATAACAGAATCATTAATAAAAAATTCAAATGCTTTATCTTAAATGTGTGTGGGACTTGTGTAATTTAAAAGAGTTAAATATGTGGTCGCAATAGTGGTTAAGTTAGATTAAATACAAATTCATTCAGTTTTCTTTAAATAAATAAATTGTATTTTTATTTCATTTTGATTAGTACAATCTACTGATGTTAAGCTGTAACTACATGAAAGTTTACCCACTGGAATAATGTATTTTAATTATAGTTTATTAGAAAAATCAATGTAAATACTTTTGTATGCCCCTGCAAATGACCATTTTTCCGACTTCAATGAAAGTTTCAAGTAATATCCCCATATTATACAGATTTAGAATACCAAGGAAAAAAACAAAAAGGGAGTGGGCAAGTTTAACAAATGACCCACACTGGATACAAAACTAATAAATAAATGTTCTTATGCATTCTTTTCTCTCTCTCTCTTTTTGCTATATTTCCATTTTTTACATGCTAACAGGCGTAAAACTAACATGCAAAAAACCTGAAAGCTACTACTTGCATGCAGATAGGGGGGACTTATTAATGATATATCACATGGCTATCAATAATCTATATAAATAAAAAGAAGTGTCTGTGTGTGTCTCCGCTCTGGTGCTCACACTACTGATCGCAGAGCTACAAAACTTGTCATACGGGTACCTGGGACCCTGTAGGTGTGTACCTCATCGTGATTTTTTCAAATTTGAATTCTTTTAATTAATTTTTTTTCAATTTTAAATATCGGTTTCTATATTTCATTTTTCATAAATTTATTTTTCCATTGTAATTGTCTGTGTATCTTAGCAATGGCTATTAAGCTATTTATTTTTTATTTAATACATTTATTTGAAGGCGAAATCTTTTTTCTCTTTTTAATTAATTATATTTATTGAAAATAAAGTGGTAATGCAGTAGAAAAAATTAAGTATATTAAATTTAAAATTTAAAAACGTATTTATAACAGTTATGTTTGTGTATATTTTTTGTGGTATGACAACATTAATTTTTCATTTTTTAATTTAATTCCTTTAAAAGATTTTTTTTTTTTCTTTTTTTTTAACCTAAAATATATAATAGATGCTGAGATACAGTTATCTTAAAAATTGTAGTTCATAAATAATAGCAGACCTACCTGTTGTCAATAAATACCCATATTGAAATGTCTAGGAAAGAGATTTCTGCAGGAAGTGGGAACCTGAACCCAATGCAGTGCGGGTAGAAAAAGAGCTGCTGTACCCGAAGCGAAGTTTAGAGCAATTTCAATGTAATTATTTTAGTTTTTATTTATAATGTGATGTAAAAAATAAATACTGATCCAATTCTTTTGAAAATTCATTTAAATATAGTAACCAGTGAAGCGGGAGCAGCCTGTTAGTAAGTAATATTTTTATAGTTCTTAATATATTGAAAGGTAAATTAAACATTCAAAATAAGAAATTTCTATAAAAACAAAATAATTTAACATGAAATTCAGAGAAAGCGAAATTCTCAAACACTCTGAATTCAAGGGTAGCCCCTGAAAAGTTTCACCCTTGTGCTAAGTGGTTCCTGATGTACAAGTTTCTAATTCCCTGACATTTTCAAGTTTTCCAGGTTCTCTCTGACTCATGGAAACCCTGTGTTAGACACGCTTCTTTATTCACAGTGGTTTACCAGAAAGAAATTGATGAAGACATTTTTTTTTATTGTCTTATTATTAGAACAATTCTTCTTCTACTTCGATCCAGAGATTTTACATATGTAACAAGAAAAACAAAATCTAAATGAAACTGACAAATCATTTTTCTTTTGTCAACATGAAATAACAATTATGAGTTTTAGATTATGATAATAGTTGCTAGGCAACATCATTAACTATAGATATTATAATTTTCTGCCAAATGGCTGATGAATATAACACTTCATAAGTTAATACAAATTTTATTTTTCTACTAACTGAACTATCCATACATCAATTTAACCACATATAAAAAACAATCTTGTTGGAATTTTAATTTATTTAGTTTTTCACAATAGATTAAAATTTATTTTCTCTTGTGGAAACTATGCCATATATCATGTCAATTTATTCCTTTTATTTCTATTTTCAAATATATTTATGTACCAAACATGTGATTGCTAAAATTAGAAATTAGCACAAAATTTTTCGCTAACATGACTGTTTGGTTCATTGGTTGAACATTGATAACGTCACTTTTAATAAATTGACTACCTAAACAGTTACACAGTGCATAGCTGCTGCTTTTGTGATGCATCCATGCCTAATTCTTTCACATGTTGAACGGCCATGATATTATTATGACCTAAAAGAACAGCTGAGAATTTTTGCAATTTATAGTGTTTATTTACAACGCTATTTATTAATTAAATTAATTGAATTTAATCGGGCTGACAAATAGATATTAGAAATCAAAAATTGAAAGTGCTATTTTTTCTACTTATTATCAGCTATGTGTCTGATAGCCATTTTTGAAATTAGTTTAACGAATTTTCAAAAGAAAATATGCAGTAAACATTAAAATGTTAAAAGCACAAAAAAAAAAAAAAAATTAATGCCAAGAGTAAAAGTATTTGCACTTATAAATATTTTGCTTTTTATTATTATAATAAATTAAAAAAAAAAAAAAATAATAATGATTTTTCTTACGTACCATCAATTTCATCAAGTTCAGTACACCCCAAATAGCGTAAAGCATCTCTGTAATACAAAGCATGTTGCCCATTTATACAATGGTAATCGCTACTTAATTGATAATATCGTCCATGAACAGTACTTATGCCATCCATAGCATCAATCATCTCTTCAGTTTCTTCCAGTATTTTCTGAGAAAAAATAATTATTCTAAATAAGGACAAGAAATATGGAGTAAGACGCATATTTTTAAATAATTCAGGTATTTCCTATCATTGCTGTAACAATGTGTGCATTCTTGTTACAGTAATCCAACACAAAAACAAGAAAATATTTTTTATTTAGATAGACTGGAGTGTGAGTTTTCATGATTGATGAATTTATCAATAAAATTTCTAAATATTTTTAATTTAACAGAAAAACAGTGATCTAAATATAGCAGCTTGACAACATGCAGGATCATTCAAAAAGAGAAATTGAGCAAATGCAATATTTTTTCAAACAATTCAGTAAGAGTCCAAGATTTTTAAGTGTAATTGGTATGCAACTTTGACTATGAACATTGCGCAGCAGCAGCACAAGGTAGAAGACATCTGGTTCAGATTTTCACCGGTGCAATGGCAATCGTTCAGGAAAAAGCTTAATGTGTGTTGTGGTTAGCCCCTGAGAAGTCACAATTTAACACCCCTCAAGAAGGGTTTGTGCACTAGAAAAAAATATTGAGTGGGATTCTCCCACTCTAACAAAAAAAAAAAAAAATTAAGTGGGATCTTTCAAATTTAAGTGAGAAATTACATAATTTACTTTTTGCAAATTTCTTTTTAGAGAATTTACAATTGCAAATTAAACAATTAAAAAAAATCAAGTAAATATTAAAAATGGAAATGTATTTATTTATTTTCTTTCTCCTTTTGTGGCTAAAGACAGATACTGCTTAAATATTCAGAATTTAAATTTTCATCAGAAATGCAGAAGGAATTGCTCAAGTTATTACTTAATCTGTTTTAAAATTTATTTTCAATTTGATTTTGAGTACTCAAATCAACTGGAATAACTTAAATTATTTAACATAAAATTATTGCAATTTTTTAGCTTTCACACTTCATAGTTGTTTGCTGATAAAACAAACACTTCATATATCCTCTTAAGAAATATTTACAATTAAAAAGTATTTTCAAATAATTACATATTTTCTTTTTAGTCAAGAAATTCTAGAGAAGATTAAAAAAAAAAAGCAATTAATATATTACCCAACTGACAAAAAAGTTGATGAAATACTCAAACAGCAATGTGAAAAATTTTGGGGAAAATCCCCCTTATGATACATTTTTGAGTGGGATTTTTCAAAATATTACAAGATTCTCATAATCCCACCCTCTAATGCAAACCCTATCTCAACTTCTTTTTACTGGGATTCTATGACAAACATTTACAGTATAAAGGTATGGATAGGGCTTAAACATTTGCGGGAATGAATTGTTGTAGCAACTGCTATAGTGCCATCAGACATGCTCTGTTATGCATTTTAATAGCATAACACACCCTATGGCAGAACTTAGGCAACGCAACGACATTGTCGCAGAAAAGAAATTGTCACCTGCAGAAGGATTTGCTCATAAAAATTAAAGCTATTCCTAAATTTCAGTCAGTACGAAATAGAAATTCATGTCTCATATTTAAGAATTCTTCAACAATCTATTAATAATATTGATATCTTTATAATTATATGTACATATTATGTGTAAATTAGAAAATATGTCAATATTGTCTTGCAGTAAAGGTTTGCACAAACAAGGCTTGTTGCAGAAAGCATAAAAATATTTTGTCACAGGGATAATGCATAACATGCTCCATAACACATATGGTCAGAAAGTGATTATCAAACGGTGCTCATACTGAAACTTATTAACCCTTTAACGTTCATTGGTTTCGCAGCGAAACCAAACATTTGACATCATTTAACATTTTTTATGCAGCAGTTTTTTTTAACATTTCCCCCTTGTTTTAATCAATTTTTAAACTATTGTTCCTTCTCCGGTAGATATCAGCACTGTTCCAAAGTTTAACAAATAATGCTTCAAAGGAAGCTAAATACATAAGTCACTTGAAGTTTCTTAGCGGACGCAAGTTCGAATTGCTAGTTTGATGATGCAATCATGTCTAGTTTTTTTTATTTAATGAAGAGCTAGACTATCATTTTCACCTGAAACAACTTTTACGAGTTTTTGCAGTCGATAATGTTTACTTATAAAGTGTTTTATTTATTAAATTAAATATTATTTGAATTTAATAAGGTTAACTTATAGATGTTTCAAATCAAAAATTTCTGAAAAAGTAACAATGTAATTTTTTTATTTTTTAAATATTTATGAACAGCTATGTGTTTAAAAGCCATTTTTAATATTAGTTTAGTAATTTTTAAAATAAATTAAGAAGTGAACATTAAAAAGGGTTAAGGTAAGATTCCATTAAATTCTGTATTTTACAATGAAATATTTGTTTTTTATGTTAAGTATTTTACTAAATATGATTATGAAATGTGTCTAACCTTTTTCACTGACCCTATATAAAACAATCGAAATGATGTGCAGATTATGTCCGAATGCACAAATGAAATTTGGAGGAAATTTTGAATATTTTCTAAGTGAAGAGAAAATAGAAGTGAAAAGGGAAATAATAATCTATGAAAAAAATACAAACTTTATAATGCCTATAAAATAAATCCAAAACTCAAACATTGTTGATAGATTGCACCAAGATAAGGGAAAGCTGACTTTTCTTTATGGGTTACAGAAAAAATGTTAAGATATAAAACAGATAATGTAGTTATACAAACTAAACTACTGTTGATGAGACTCTTTAAGAATATAATAATTTGCAAATTGCAATAAAATGTGTAATGTAATTATTCCTTAAATTGAAATTCTTAATTAAATATTAGTACTTTTATTATAAACACTTTTTTTTTTTTTTTTTTTTTTTTTTTTTTAGTACTGTATTTATACCATATAAACTGTTTCATAATTATTTGCTATTCAAATAATGTTTTAAAATTTAAATAAAAGAAATTTCTCTAAAATCTTCATCCAAAGCTGTGCAGATTTTGAATGCTTCCCTGAAGTATATGTATTTTAAAATTTCTTGAAATTTATCATCTCTACATGATTCAGTTAACTTCGGACGAACTTAAATTTTTATATTTCTTAATTTTAATACATTATAACATTCCTGTCACAACAAGCAAAGAAATTTTTTTTTTTTTTTTTTTTTTTTTTTTTAAGAGATTCAAATGAAATCAGAAGATTTGTGTAAAAAAGGTAAACTTTAAAATTTAAATTAAAAATATATATATAACTGAAACAAAAATAATAGTAAACAGTACAAATATTTAACAGTCAAGTATTTAACATACCTTTACACCATCTAAATCTTTCTTTTCTAGTTTAAGCATTCCTAAAATAATGTTGCATAGTATAATAGCCTCATTGTTACCTTTAACCTGAAAAACAATTTCTTATTTAAAGGATGTTTAAGCAAGAGATTTCTAATTGAATTACAAGTTTATACACTGTAAAAAATATGTCCTATTTGCTGCCAGAAATTCTCTGTAATTTGAGAAAATACGCTCTGACAACGTAATTTTTTCGTAAATTACATGTATTTTCTCAAATTACACAGAATTTCTGGCAGCAAATAGGACATATTTTTTACAGTGTAGATAAATAACTTTATTAAAGTTTGTTACAAAAGTTTATTGTAAAAAACACAGAAAAAAAAAGTTCAAATTTGTCATTTATGTCAAGGGAACAATTTATTATCATTGTTTATCATTATTCTTTTATAAATAAATTTTTTATTTTTAATTCCCCCCCCCCCCTAAAATTGCTTTTAAGGAGTTCACAAATCATCCGAAAGTTTCCAGGACACTTTCTTCTCCCACATTTTTACACTTTGTGAATCATTTCTACATCTTTTTTGTCAACATTAATATCTTTATACCTAAAATTTATTTACCTTAGAAATTCATTCAAGCCCTTTTGTCTCTTGCCCTAGAATAGTGGTCGGTAAACCGCACTTACAATGCAACTGAAACTTCATGGCAGACCAAAATTGTGAATTTAAAATTAAGTAAAACAAGACTTTCGCATTTATTCAAGACTCAAACAACTTTGCAACCTGCCTTTTGCAAGAAAAAAAAATTGTTCATAACAAAAAATCAAATTTGAAGAGACAATTTAAATTGAAACACTTGTCATTTAACCCACTAAATATAGCCCTGACGATGATAAAAAATAAAAGAAAGCAGTTGGGGAGCTGCAAAAAATTCAAGAAGAAACAAGTTTTGTATTTAATTACTGGATGCAATTCTCCAACAATCAGGGGTGATTGTGACTCAAAGGTAAAAACCTTGAAAATTAGAGCCTCAAATTAGAAAAAAAACAAAATATCAAATAATACTCAAATTATTTAGGACAGAAGCCCTCAATCTTTTTACATTTCATTCACATATCACTTGGATAACAAATGAACAACCAATGAAAACAAAAAATAACTTTGTAGGAAATATGAAAATGCAGGCAGATAAGTAAAAACCCTGAACAATGTTCATATTGCAAGTTCTGTAGTTGGTCAAGAGATTGTTATGAAAAGTAAAACATATACAGATGCCAAATACATAAAATGGTATTTTATAAGTGCCTTTGAATTCAGAATTTTAGTATCAACGCAAATATTCCAAGATAAAGAAAGAATTTCTGTTGTCTTCTAAAGCAGTGAAAGATAAAACTGTTCAAATGTTTTTGAATAAAACTAACTAGCAAGTCAAAAATCTTAAATTTGTTTAGTTTCATCAATAGTACTTCATAAATCTTGAGACAAAACTGATACAGTGTAAGTTTAACATTTTACAGTCAAACCTCATTAACATGAATTTCAAGGGGGATAAAAAAAATCTTAATGCTATCAGTAACTAATCTTCATTTTGACAGGAATTGAGAAAACAGTTCATGTTAAAAGTAATTCACGTTAACGAGGTTCCACTGCATACAGTTTATTTCATTTATAGATCATGAAGAATGTTTAGAATTAGTGTCACTCAAAGTTCAAACATGTAGACAGGACATAGCAAATGCTTTTATTAAGTACTTTCAAAAACATCATATTCCATTCAATAAATTTACCTCAATTTCAACAGACGAGGTGTAAAGTATGACCGAAAAGTATAAAGATGCAGGTTTTTGCTATTTTGAAAGATTAAATGAATCACAAGATATTTACATACTATTCCATCATTCATCAAGAAGCGTTTTGTGTATAGTGCTAATGAGATTCTGGACTATACTGTCTCACTAGCACAAAGGACAATAGTGACAATGCCCCAGGGCAGGAAGTAAAAGTGTTTGAATGAAGTTTTAAGGTAAATTAATTTTGGATACAGATGAAAATATCATTTTGAATTAAATTTAAATTAATATCTTTATTCACCAATCGTGACACCAAAACAGCGATTATAAACAGCACAGCATTCCAATAGCAGATACAGTGCAGCATGACAGCAAATGCTGCAGATTGCTTAAAACTCTTCAGATTATTTTAACATCTACAAATGCCAAACTTAAAAATTTGAATATAAATCACATTTCTAAATTACAATACTTGTTGTACATTATGAATTGCTAATACTTTTTGTGATATTAGACTTGGTCTGGCATCTTATGGATCGGAGATAGATATTGTTTTGCTGTAGATATACAGAAAATTTTGCTCCTGGGCACAGCATTAATGCTAAATAATGTCTGCCTACAGTGGTTGGGGGGGGGGGAAGCAACCAGCGGTATAGTATTATGAATAACAAAATATTCAGTCAAACAATATTTGCACAATTTAATAAGTTAGAGTAAGTTTAAAGTTCAATAATTATATGTAATTTTCTAGCCAGGCAAAGTACTAATAGTGGAATTATTTTCTGTAACACATTTTCGAATAAAATAAATATTAAATAGCCCGCTTTGTTGCCACTTTCTGCCCAAAATAGTCAATATTTAAGAGGAAACATTCTCGATAAAGGTTATGCTATTTATTTCATACTTATTTTGCTAGACACTTTAATAATATTGCTTTTGTATTCATTAGCAACTTGGTGATGAGATATGTAAATCTATAAAAAGATAGAAAGAGAATAAAAATAATATCAAAAATTAAAATTAGAATTTTCCAAAGACATTCTACAATTAATAAAAAAAATCTGAATTTTTGTTATTTGTTTGAAACTAAGCAAAATTTTTCAGAAATATTTAGACACATTGAAGAAAATAAAAGAAGATATTAAAAAAAGGAGGAGGGAAAACAAACCTTTTCTTTTGTCTTTGTCATAAATTCAATTTTTTTCTCATAGCCTAAAAAAATATTTTAAAAAATGTTATGCATTTTTATACATACGAAATGAAAACAATAGAAAATCTTATAAATACTAGTCCAGTACCGAGTAGCCCTTTGGTCAAGCACCAAGTAGTTGTAAGAAAGAATAATCGAAGAATTTTGCAGATCTTGAATTAAGAAAAAATTCAAAATGTGTTTAAATTTCAAACAGCATGTTTTCATGAAATGTATCAGAACTTTTGTAATAAGCTAAGTATGTGTATATGCACAATTAGGTTCATTTCCATACTTAATACTTCTAGTTTAGTTAATTACTTAGACAATAATAATAATCTTTCTGAGATGCAAAATTGCCATCCTCAGATAATTTTTAAAGAATATAAAAGTTGCTTTACACAGGGATTTAATTTAAGATGCATGAAATATATGTATATGAGATGAGAATATCAAAATAAATATTTTATCATTTCAAACGTTATAGGCTTCATCAATTGTCAGATCCTAGACATGCAAAATAGACTGGTGGTTTTAATAAATAGTCGCTTACTTTTATCTGTCCAAATGAATAACTAAAATTTTGCTAGTGTAAGTTTTACATGATTTTTTTTTTTTTTTTTAATGTATTTTTGTTTATTTTTACAGACACAATTTTATGTACAATAAAAATACATAATTGAAAAGAAAGAAGAAAAAAAGAAAAGCTACCCATCAGCTAACATCACCATAAATTACAGTAGAAGCATGTGGCTGGTGCCAATTGATTAGTAATTCACCTATATTGATATTTGCACAAACAGAACGGGCATCATCAAAAACATGGATTTCCAAATTTACAGCTCATATCTATCATTTTTTGATGAGTTACACAGTGATATTTCAATTTTTATTGCTCTTGGGGGGAGGGGGGGGGCTGTTGCTTGTTATCATTTGTGTCATCTATAATTTTGCATACACGATTTAAAATAGTTATTCAAGTAAGTTTAGTTTAGATGCACATATATCTTAATTAGTATTACTCCAGTTTATTTCATATTTAAAATTATATCAAACTTCTTTTCGGATTATTATCTGAATGGACATAATACTTTTCTGTGTGAGATCTCAATTTCATTTAAATGTTGGCATGAATCCCTAATACATTTTTGTTAGTAACTCTATGAAGAATTATTAAAAATATATAAAATATACCTTTTTCCGAACCACCTTGATTTCAGAAATTCGAATATGGAGGCAAAAATAAGTGTTACCATTCAAAAAATAAAATTATTGCATATTTAAATATATATACAACTTCTTAAGCAAAATTTAAATATTGCATCAATAACTAGATCTTATTATCAATCCATCGGCACAAGCTGCATGTTTCTACAATAATTTACAGTGAAATTAGTAGGGGGGGGGGTCTCTTTTTTTTTTTTAATGACTGTACTAAGTTTTTATAAATTGTTGCATATATTTTACATACATACATGATGATTACACTTAAATTCCTGCTATAAATAACCCCTATAGCTAAAATGGACAAACACATTTCATGAATAGTCTCTATACCAAATTTGGTGACAATCATCTTGCATGTTTCAACAGCAGAAATCTGTTTTTAGCAAAAGTTTAATTATAATAATATTGTATTTATATTTTCATAAATTTTGAATTTAGTTATTAATAAAACATCTGGTATCAGTGCATTTGACTTCAATAACACATATAAATAATGAAATTCTAACAGCTACTCAGTATTGGCTAATTACTTAATCAAAATTTGGCTGAGTACAAACTACATACAGAATACTCAGCACAGATCTAATAACTACTTACTGGTAATCTGTTTCACAACAAACTTCAATATTTCAACTAAGGACAGGGGATTAATCCTGAAAAAATAAAAAATAAATAAATAAATAAATAAAGTTAAAGAATAAATAAAACAAAATTGTTCCACAAAATAAAAATAAGGTTTTAAGTAAGAGATGAACTTGATATTATTTAATTATTTTTTATTCTTCACCCCCTTTCCCAACAACACAATAATAATAATAAATAAATAAATAAAATATATAAAAAAGGATGCTTCTCACATTACATATTCCACATAAGGTTTTTATAGATTTATAGTTATGTAAACTTTTATGAAGATTATTAATGCTATTGCAACTTTTTTTTTAATCAAAAGAAAAAAAAAGAAAAAATATATAAATAACTTGTGCATAAATCTTTATTTATTAAATATGTTTATAAAAATAACTATTTTGGCCTCATATTATATCCTAATGACTATTTCAATCGAATAAAGAATTTTGCAAAAAATGTCCAAGCTACTTCAGTTTAAAATTTCGCCAGGGGTCCTATATTAAATTTATGCTCTTAATGTGAGTGCATATTTAAAGTTTATTTTAATTTAACTGTGTTTCTAATAACATAATGAAATTAAAATATTTAAATGTCATTTACATTTCATTAACGGCTGTATATCATGGTACTTGGCCATGGTTTTGATTTGCTGAAAAATAGTTGCCAATCAAAATATACCGTAATTTCAGACAGATAAGCTGCGGCTTATACGATTTTAAAAGTTTAATTTTAGCATATGCGGCGTATCTGGCATTTTTTTTTTTTTTTTTTTTTTACATTAAAGATTTTTTTTTTAGCTTATCTATCATAAACTTTCTGCCGAATCTGGGTTAAAAACAGAAAAAAGGGAAAAAATTAGAAATATCAGTCTGAAAAAATATCTGGAGTCACATAAACACAATCGTTTCGTATTTCATATCATAAATGCTTGGTGAAATTTCTTCTGGATGTGAGCGTATTAAAATGAGGAATAATGCTAGTGAGAAAAATTCTTAATTTCCACAGCTTGATTAGGGTTATATGGAGAAACACTGTGACAACTATCAATGTAAGGACGATTCTGTTCGAAAAGTACTGAAATTTAAGCCAAACTGTTCTGAAAAATTTAAAAAATATGCTATCAGTTCCCCCATGTGAACCCCCCCCACCCTACTTCACGATTGTAAATTTAAAGTAAGATCGTTTTTGTATTATCTTTAGTGAATAACCTAAACAAATATTTACTTAATAATTATTTTTAATTTTATTACTTTTTTAGCATTTAATATTTGCATGCTTGAAATTATTTCAATTTAGAATTATGAGAAACATTACGTTGGTGAACATTATAGTAATAAATTATGCAGCCTATCTGGTGATGCAGTGTATCCGATAACTTTTTGTTTTATTTTTTAATCAATTTTCACCGATGATGCTTCATATATGCTGGGCGTCGTATCTCCCCGAAATCATGGTATTTATTTAAATGTTTCACAGGTTCTATCAATTAAAGTCTGTTGAAATATCTATGACAGTAGGTCATATAATGTTACAAAAATTTATCATTTTGGGCATTATGAATATAATTTTTGCAAATATTTCCAAAATAGAAAAGGTGTAGAAATATGAAAACAGGAGGTGCACAACTAGATGTTATACCAAACCAACCTACATATAAATTTGCAATTTTCCACAACCAACCGATTTTGAGTTATGCAAGATACATGCACGTACATACAAACATCATGAAAAATCGTAGATATCTCACGAAGGGAAGCTTATGTCAAGACAAAAGTTGGAGGTATAACTAGATGTCACGACAGTCACAAATTAAAATTTGCAGCATCCTACGATAATTTGTTTTCGAGCTATGCAATATACAGAATCTGTATTTAAATTAACTTGAAAAACTGTTGCTAACATAATCTATTTTGTAAATCAGGTTCACAATACTTAAAAGTATAAAATACAGTGAAGCATCCGAAATCTGGAATTCTATAAGTAGGCAACACCCATAAACCAGCACTAATGACTTTTTCTGTTTTTTTTTTTTGTTTGTTTTTTTAACCTTTGCCCGTAAATCGTACTAGTACTCAACTTCTTATTCACAGCATGCATACCAACTTTTATGAATCGTTAGTAAAATTTACAGATTTTCATTTAATTTTATTGATTTATGGACTAGCATGAATTTTTTTACATATTAATCAGGATGATAGCAAAAACTCTGAAAAAGAACAACAAAATTTTGTCTCGCTACGGCAAATCCAAAATTTGTTAATAAAAGAGATTGTTCCTATTCTTGATACCGAAAGTCAAAGTAAACATGACCGACCACCCGAAATCTCGGTCAACAATTTTTAGAACTTGAAAAATATTATTTTATCAGCGATAACCAACTAGTGAACGTACATACGTTAATCAGTCAACGACAAAATGAAAAACAAAAAGAATAAAACAAATGAAATTGACTGACATATTTAATAGAATGCAGCAATGTGAAATTCCTGATCTTATTTGTTATTAAGCCAGTTTTAATACAATTTTTTTTTTTTAATTATTATTATTATTTTTACAAAAATAATCTGTCTGCATTACTGTTTTATAATTGTTATTTTAATAATTTTAATTTATCTCAAATGTTACTTTAATTATTTTCGTTTTTGATAAGGGTTTGCATACATTTTTTAAAGCTAATTTTTAAAACATATTTCTTTAGATGCTGTGACTGATATGATTTCAATATACATTTTCGAAACACCTATAATCCAGAAAAATTCATAATCTGGCTATGTCTATTTCCCACCAATGCCGGATTATCGATGCTTCACTGTAATTGAAGCACTTAAACTAAAAATATATTTTAAAAACCCTACTTTGCTTTAATGGTTAGCCGCGTGGGGATACCCAGCGTCCTCAGTAGCCAAAGTGGCAAAATTACCTGCAAATCTTCTTTTAAACCTGGCTCTCTCTTTAATGAGGTGACACCACTGGCGATCTAAACCTGTTGTCGACTCGTTGCATTGCACAAATTGTACCAGGTTGTCCCTAAAGTTCTGCACCATACAAGCGTCGAAATAAAAAGCAATGGTATCAGAAACACAAAGTATTTTATTCAGCAAAATACAGGCCATTGTGATTCAGGACAGCTAGCCATCGTTGTGCCAAAAGTTCAATTTGGTGATGATACCAGGAGGCAGGTTTCGAATCAAAAAACTGTTGACAAGCGTGTTTCACCTCGTCATAGTCATTGAATTGTTTACCACAGAGGAAGTGCGTCATGGAACGAAACAAACCGTAGTCGGATGGGGCAACATCAGGGCTATAAGCAGGATGCGGAAGAACCTCCATGCAATCGAGTTCCGCGAGTTTCGCTTGCACTTTTCTGGAGCGATGAGCTGGTGCGTTGTCATGTTGCAGCAATACTCTCTTTCTGTTTGTCAGAGCGGGGTATTTCTGCACAAGTACAGCGTGAACACGCTCCAGTTGTTCGGCATAGAGGTCCCCTGTGACGGCACGGCCCTCAGGAACCAATTCGAAGTGAAGAATGCCATGGATATTCCACCAAACACACAGCATGACCTTTTTGCCGAATCTGTCTTGTTTCGCCTGGGCCTGGGTATCTTGACCTCGTTTTGCCCACTGTTTGCGATTGTCTGGATTGCGGAGAAACACCCACTTCTCATCCCCAGTAACGATGCGTTTCCAGAACCGATCATCCCTTGGGTTTTTCAAAAGTTCTTGACAGAGTTTCACTCTGTTCTCGGCCTGCAGTTGTGTCAGCTCATGTGGACTTTGTCTCGGTCGCTTATTACTGAAGTCCTGTTCAAGGAGCCTCCGGTGCACTGTATTTTTGGATACCCCTAACCTGTGGGCTATCACACGTGTGCTGGTTTGAGGTTCGGCCATGACAGCAGCTGCTACAGCGGTCCCAACATCCAATTTTGGCCGTCCACTTCGAGGCTGCTCTTCCAGGCTCAAATCGCCAGACGAAAAACGTTTGAACCACCGGGATGCTGTCGATCGATTGATCGTATCAGGTCCTTCAACTGCACAGATTTCCTCGCTAGCCGATTTCGCACTTAGGCCTTTTTTCCATAGAAAACGAAGCACGGCACGTGTCGCGGTTTTTGAATCACACATCTTTCACGATTTCACACTACTACTACGGACGCTATTCTTCTCAATGAGCATACACACTATTCTATTACCTCTACCTGTTCACCTGGCGGCACTTTTTAGCGCATGCGCATCTTACTCTGTCGTCCGATCCACGTCGAAATCTGCATACCATTGATGGTGCAGAACTTTAGGGACAACCTGGTAATTATCCATAATTTTGCAGAAAAACATGTAGTATTGATTATTATAATTCCCTATTTTGGTGGTTTTATCAAAATTTATTTTTACTTTCTTCTGTATTCAATAGAAGAAAGTATTGGATTCGTAAAAATTTTCGACTTTGGGTTTTTGATGGATTTACACGTTTTCAGAGCTGTAGAACACGATTTGACCATTTTTAGAAAGTGTCTGTCTGTCTGTCTGTCTGTGTGTGTGTGTGTGTATGACAAAATTTTGTGGCAACTGTATCTCAGGAACTACTGCACAGAATTTCATACAAATCGGTATGTAGTTGCATCTTGACATAAATTAGTGCCTATCAACTTTTGGTAAAAATCGTCTTACAGGTTGCGTTGCTATCCCGCTTTTTCTAAATTTTTAACATGGTGATATAGGACAAAATTTTGTATAAATGCATACCTGCCAACATTTGAAAATTACAATTAGTAGCACACCAATTTTAAAAATAGATTGAATGGTTGATTGGTTCATTTTTATCATGCGACACACGAATCCTGAACAAATAAATGTATGTATATTACTGTATTTTCTTGCGCATAATCCGCGGGGTACTATTTTCAGCTCTGATGAAAAATTTTCCACAGATAATATGCACTGCCGGATGCCAGACACCCGGCTTTATTTGCCACCAAAATCCGGCCACATTATGTTTAATGTCCCCCCCCCCCCACCTCAGATTAAACATTTTTTTTTAAAAGTTATAATTTTTATCTAAATAATTTACATTAGTGTTCATTTTTTATGAAAAACTGTTAAAGAAACAAACATGATTTATGAAACCAGGTATAAAATAATTTTATTCAAAATGCAGAATTCCTGTTTTTACACTATATTCAATCAGCCATTAAAATTCAGCAAAAATACTACCTATTAAATAAATATTTTTTGTTGTGTGTTTAATTATGTGTATAATTTTAAAAAATATAGATTATAATGATTGCAGAAAATTCTAATCTTAGCATTGGGATAATTGTTTTAAAAATGTTAAAATATAAATATTAAACACATTCAACAGTTTCTGTAGGTGTTTGTTTATGGATTCGTAGGAGAGGGGGGGGGGGAGGTAAAAAAAAAAAGAGTGAGAAATATTGAACAACTCTACTTCCTAATAGGTTCTAGCATCTAATAAAGTAAGTTTTAAAAGAACATTGACATTTATATTGCGGATGGAAAAAGATTAGAAATCCCAAGGCTTTCGTGAGGCGTTTGTTTGCCGATCGTTAGGGGGTGGTTGGAGAGCGAGGAGAGCACAAAAAAAAAAATACACGAATGAGAAATATTTAACAATTCTATCTCTTTATACATTCTAGAAGCTAATAAAGCAAGTTTAAAATGAAAATTGACATTTATGGCGTGGATGGAAAAAGATTGAAAATCGCAAGGCAAAAACGTCAGAAATGTTGCAGTTTTGGTGCTAGATAAAAATTCGTAATTTTGGGCCGATTTTCGTAGCGTCGTAGTTTACGGCCCAAATTCGTAGCAATTACGAATTATTCGTAGCAGTTGGCAGGTCTGTAAATGGGTATGCAGAGAATTATTTTTTAGTAATCATTATGAAATAAGAATTATTTAAAATAGAGATAGTGAACTGGGAAAAATTTTTTGCATGTGTAGGAGCCTCGTCAACCCCCCTGGGAAGTCCCCCCTCGAGGGGAGTAAATTTTCAAGATGGGTATCTTTCAAAAGGTCTCGTCAATACCTTTAAAATGAATGGTTGAACTATAAATCTGTGATAATTTAAATTGAAGTTATCGATTTTTTTCACTTTTTACGAAAAAAAAAAAACTTGGGAGGAAAAAAAAATCTTAATTTTTTTTTTTTAAACAAAATTTAACCAAACTTGGTATTTAGTTGGCCCCTGACATAAACCGGTGCTGATTAGATTTGGGGATCAATCGCACAACAGGAGGCGCTGTGATCGTATTTTTTCTAAATTTTTAACATGGTAGTATAGGACAAAATTTCGTATAAATGTACATAATGAGAGTTATTCTTAACCTGTGTGTGATTGAAAAATTAATATGAATTATTGCTAATAGTAGTGGTTAATTAGGAAAAAAAAATTTGTGCATGTGGGGGCATCGCTTCTCCCCCATCCCCCGGGTGGGGTAAATTTTTCAAGATGGGTATCTTTCAAAAGGTCTCGTCAATACCTTTAAAACGAATGGTTGAACTATAAATATGTGATAATTTAAAACAAAGTTATCGATTTTTTTACTTTTAACGAAAAAAAACTTTGATTTTTTTTTTTCTTTTTTTTTTTTTAATATTGTTACTGAGTGAATTTGTATAGGAAAATATAGAAGAAAGTCTTGTGGTGGCCACAACATACTAGTTCTTTTTAATATGTTTTAGCTAAAGCGGTAGTACTTTTCATGAATTTAATGTCATTAGTGTGTTCCTTTATTCTTGTTTTAATTTTCCTTTCAGACATGCCTATATAGCACCCTTCACTACTGTCATTGTTAAAAAAGAGGATTTCATAAATTCTTGCACTTTCAAGTAGCGTGTGGGGTCTTTATCATTTCTTATGAGTTGGTAGATGTTAGGATTATGTTTGATTGGGATATTAATGTTAAGTTTAGCAGCAGTATTTTTAATTTTTATGGAAGCACCATAACAGTGAGGAATAGAGAATGTGAAATTTGAGGGGATTTTTTGACGGTTTGAGATGTGGTTTAATGTTTTTATTCGTTTTTTATACAAATTGTTAATTGCATTTCTAGGATAACTGGCTTTTTCTGTAATTTCTCTGATAAAATTAAGACTAAGAAAATGAACTTAATTTTATCAGAGAAATTACAGAAAGAGTCAATTATCCTAGAAATCTAGTTAAAAAAATGTACAAAAAACAAATAAAAACATTAAACCACATCCTAAACTGTCAAAAAATCCCCCACCCCACCCCTGGCCAAATTCACACTCTCTATTCCTTACGATTGCAGTGCTTCCATAAAAATTAAATATGTTTCAGCAAAACACAACATTAATATCCCAATCAAACCTAACCCTAACCCCCATAGCAGAAAATGCGAGACGTGTGACGTAGGTCGCAGATTTTGTTTTTAGTCTGCAGATTATTTCCAACTCAGCATTATGTAGGATTTCGAAATCTCACGATTTTGGCAGGAAAGATACAGATTGTCAATCTTTTTCCATCCACAACATAAATGTCAATATTCATTTTAAACATGCTTTATTAAATACTAGAACCTATAAAGTGGTAGAACTGTTCAATATTTCTCACTCATGTAATTTTTTTTTTTTGTGACATCCCCCCCCCTACTCCCAGTTAACGATCGGCTCTCAAACAAATCGCGAAATCCTTGAGATGTCCCTTTTTTTCCTCCATCAGCAACATAAATGTCTGTAATATATATCTTAAACTTGCTTAATTAGATTCTAGAACTTATAAAGAAGTGGAACTGTTCAATATCTCACTTATATTTGCTTTCCCCTCCCCCCTCCAACAGCTAACAATCGGCGATTGAACGTTCCACAAAAGCGTTGTAATTTTTAAGCTTTTTCCATCATCAGCATAAATGTCAATATTCATTTGAAACATTAGATATATGCAAACTTGTGATAAAAATGTGCTAACTGAATCCGGTAATTTTTTTTTTCCTTAACTCAGTGTGAAATTATGCTGCAGAATATTTTCTAATGTGTAAATAGTTGTCACAGATTGACAGAAAAATTTCTGCTACTGGGACCCTAACATTTATCAACTCATAAGAAATGATAAATACCCCACCCACCCACCCCACTTGAAACTGCAGGAATTTATGAAACCCCTTCGTCAACAATGACAATAATGAAGGATGCTATATAGACATGTATAAAAGGAAAATTAAAACAAGAATAAAGGAACACAATAACGACATTAAATTTGGGGGAAATATTACCGTTTTAGCTAAAACACATCAAAAAGAAAACATTAAAATTTATTTTGATAAAACCACCAAAACAGCGAATTATAATAATCAATACTATGTGTTTTTCAGAGAAACTATCAAAATTATTGATAATTATAATTTGTGTAATGTCAACGATTCAACAGCAGGTTTGGATCCCCAGTGACAATACCTCATTAAAGAGAAAGCCAAGTTTAAAAGATCCATAGACAGTTTCGCTGATTCAGCCACCAAGGACACTGGGGATCCCCCACGCAAAAGCTATGGCTAACCACTGAAGCAAAGTAGTTTTTTTTTTTTTTATGTTTTTATAGTTGCAATGCTTCCTTATACCTTGTACCAGGAAGTAAAAAATTAATACAATCACAATAATATGGAATTGTTTTTACAAATTAAATAGAATGAAAATATTACTTGGATCTAAAAGACAAAAATCACAAATATTATTTAGAATTTTAATACTTTCTTTATTTTATTTAAAAGGAAAAGGAAATTACTTACTTATTTTCAAAATCTGCAATGAAGTTGTCATACAACTGAAACAAAAAGGATATCATAAGAGAAAGTATATTACAATATTAAACTGTAGTTAATGCAATGATTAAAAAAATAATAAAATAAATTTTTAAAAAATTAAAAATTAATAAATTTAATATTCTACGATTCTATAACATCGAATACAACTTTTTCTTATCAAATAAAATTAATTGCTATTATCCAAAGCTTGTGCAATGTACATTTTAGAACATTTTGGACTCAATCATGTTTGAAAAAATCAATATTCTAAACACAATCCGTTTTTTGAATCAAGCGTGATGGCAAGTAGCAGAACAGTCAATTTGTAATGCATTTCAGTATGCAGGTTTTGTTTTAGCAGACAGATCGTGGAAATAATAGATAATGGTGTAACTGATTTACAAGGATCTTTCCTTACAAAGATCCACAAACAGGCACTTACATATATAATTTCAACATGCTTTTGGATCAAACTCAATGATGTGATTTAGCTATAGTGCCAGAAATGTTTCAGTCCCTTTCCTTGGGTAATGTTATATTCAACAGTAGAGGTCAAGACTTACAATTTTTGTAAGTGGCCAGTGGCCACTGAACATGATTAACTCAGTGGCCACTCGCGAGTTGACGTTATACCTGATATTCACACACATAATTAAAAAATATGTATCTATATACATATAAGGGCATAAAACACATATGATATGGTCGGAAAATTAAGAAATAGTGACCTTTATTGTATTATTTAAAAAAAAAAATCTGGTGTGAAACAACCACACGACTTCCATTACCCGCTATTACATGTATTATATGCATTTTTGAGAGATAATGTGATCAGAAAACATAAAAGTGACAGAGAAAATCGTTAGAGTCGTTTTTGAGATACCAACTTTTACAAAAAATCAATTATTGACCTGAAAAAAATAATTACATACAAAAGCATATTTAAAAGTGAGTTAAAATGGCGAGTTTGAAAAAAATCCGTACAACCGTTTTTAAAGGAACGCCTTTGCAAGGCCTGAACTTGAGCTATTTTATACAGGACGCCTATCAATTTTCCTGAACTAACCAACTATATGATTCAAAAGGACATCTAACAGAGTGTTTATATAGCAAGTTTGAAGAAAATCGTTAGAGCCGTTTTTGAGATACGGACTTACGGTCCCACTTCCGGTTTCCGATGTCCCACTTCCGGTTAAACTCAATTATTGACAGGAAAACAATAATTACATACAAAAGCATATTTAAAAGTGAGTTAAAATGGCGAGTTTGAAAAAAATACGTACAACCGTTTTTAAAAGAACGCCTTTGCGAAGCCTGAAATTGAGCTATTTATACAGGCCGCCTATCAATTTTCCTGAACTAACCAACTATATCATTCGAAAGGACATCTAGTAGAGTGTTTATATAGCAAGTTTGAAGAAAACCATAAAAGCCGTTTTTGAGATACAGACTTACGGTCCCACTTCCGGTTTCCGATGTCCCCCTTCCGGTTTTTCAATTTTCACCAAAATTTGGAAATTTCATCTGTACACCAGACGTATTTCAATTCTAAAATTTCGTAGCTCTATCTTTATTAGTTTCTGAGCTATAGTAGCCAGAAGATTCTCCACATACATACACACACACACATACATACACACATACAATTGCCAAAAACCACTTTTTTGGACTCGGGGGACCTTAAAACGTGTAAATCAGGTGAAAACCCGATATCGAATTTTCAGACCGAATACAATACTTCCATTACCTATGGTAGTAGGGTAATGGAAGTAAAAAATTATGCACTTCTAACGATTAAAAAAAAAAAAAAAAATCTTTAAATATTGTTTGAAAATAAATATTTCTTTAAAACTTTCATACTTCTCGAACTTAAATCACTAAAGATGATTCCACTTTTGAGAAAAGATATGATCTTGTTTGAATTTCCTTTGAGCGTTTATGATTTTATTCTTATTAGTATTTTAAGAGTGAGCTTTATAAACATATAGGGTAGTTATAGTAGCATATAATGCAACTTTTAAATGCTATTAATAACTATAGTATTAGAAAGAAGATTTTAAAGTTTTAGTAATGAGGAAAAATAAATGGACTTTCGTAGTTAAGTATTAATTTCATGTTGAAACAGAAAACAGCAGGCTATAATGATGACACACTAACAAAATAATGTTATTTCTCATATACACAATTCGTGTTCTGCAAGAATATTTACTTTGTCTCATTGAAAGAGAAATAAAAAATCTTTTTTGGCATATTATCCAAAATTTAATTTTATTAACAGAGATGTGATTGCTAAAATTAGAAATCAGCTGAAATTTATTTTGCTAGCATGATTGTTTGGTTAATTGATTGAGCATTGATAATAAACAGTTATATATATATATATATTTATAGCTTTCTATCTACATTAAAAATTTCAAGATTTTTTTCATTAGCACAAAACGATTATTTCATATAATTGCAATAAGTTTTATATCCACATAAACCTTATTAAAATTCCATGTAAAAAAAAAAAATCAACCAAATATAAAATATGATTTTTGTTTATGTACATTAATCATACATATTAAAAAAAGCTACAGTAGTTAATTATCAGTTTCTAATATGCATAAAACCAACTGAGTATTAATTTTCTTAAATTGATATAGAAAAAATTTTCCAACCTGAAAAATTTAGTCTACATTTTTTCCCTTGTTTAAACATTTGGAATAGATATTAAATATAAATATTTAATTTAATTGAGAAAAAATAAGTAGATTTATCAAGTTCAGTAATGAAGTTTAAAAATAATTACATATGTGAGAAATATTGAGCACTTCAGCACTTCTATCTCTTTATTGTTTCTAGAATTGATCACTATCTGGAGATGTGTGTGTGTATGTGTGGGGGGGGGGGGGGGGAGGAGTAAAAATTAATTACATGGGTAGGAAATATTAAACTCTTTCAGTAACTACTTCTAGAATCTAACAAACGAAGTTTAAAATGAATATTGACATTTATGTTGTGGATGGAGAAAATTGGGTAACAAAAGAATTCTGCAGAACATCTGATCGCCGATCACTAGTTGGAGATAAGAAAATGGAGGGAGGGGCAAAAAATAATTACATGAGCAAGAAATATTTAACAATTCTATTTCTTTATAGGTTCTAGAATCTCATTAAGCAAGTTTAAAATGAATATTGACATTAACTTAACTTTTAAACCTAACAAATTATCCTTTTATAGTAGTAAGTGCTACTATAAAAGGATAATTTGTTAGGTTTAAAAGTTAAGTTAATGTTATCATATCCTTTTCTAATTAAGTTAATGAATATTGACATTTATGTTGTGGATGGAGAAAGATTATGAATTGGGTGGTTTTCGTAGCGGATTTAATCGCCGATCGTTAATAGGGTTTCTTTTTTTAAAACGGACGATATCCGCGATTGTTATTTATTTATTTTTTTTTTAAGCAGAAGTTAATTCCCAAAATTCCGCGAATTTGGGGGGGGGGGGAAAGATCACAAATTAGTTTGATACGTGGCAAGTGGTGACCGCGAATCTTGACCTCTATTCAACAGTACAATATTCTTTACATCAAAACACTAACTTTTATTTACTCTTTTTGACGGCATACAGAATAAATGATCTAATTATATTATTTCTTTCTTAACACGCTTTTATTAGCTTCACCTGTATATATGTTTGTAACCGCTCTGGGAGCAGACAAAAAATCTATATTGTAAAAAAAGACTTTCCATACGTAAACCCTGTGGCTGAGGTAAAGCTCCGCGCTACGAACCTAAAGGTCTAGCGTTCGAGCCCAGTCAGGGGAGATTTTTTAAAAATGGTTTTTGTTTAATTCTAAATTATTTTAATTAAAGATTTAAATGTATGTAAATATTATGGTGTGTCACTCACACGATTTTCTCTTACCCTGCATTTTAATACTAGGGGGGGGGGGGAGGAGTAAAAATTAATTACATGGGTAGGAAATATTAAACTCTTTCAGTAACTACTTCTAGAATCTAACAAACGAAGTTTAAAATGAATATTGACATTTATGTTGTTGATGGAGAAAATTGGGAAACAAAAGAATTCTGCAGAACATCTGATCGCCGATCACTAGTTGGATATAAGAAAATGGAGGGAGGGGCAAAAAATAATTACATGAGCAAGAAATATTTAACAATTCTATTTCTTTATAGGTTCTAGAATCTCATTAAGTAAGTTTAAAATCAATATTGACATTTATGTTGTGGATGGAGAAAGATTATGAATTGGGTGGTTTTCGTAGCGAATTTAATCACCGATCGTTAATAGGGTTTCTTTTTTTAAAACGGACGATATCCGCGATTTTTATTTTATTTTTTTTTTAAGCAGAAGTTAATTCGCAAAATTCCGCGAATTTGGGAGGGGGAAAGATCACAGAAAGATCACAAATTAGGTCACCACGTGGCGAGTGGCGACCGCGAATCTTGACCTCTATTCAACAGTACAATATTCTTTACATCAAAACACTAACTTTTATTTACTCTTTTGGACGGCATATAGAATAAATGATCTAATTATATTATTTCTTTTTTAATACGCTTTTATTAGCTTCACCTGTATGTATGTTTGTAACCGCTCTGGGAGCAGACAAAAAATCTATATTGTAAAAAAAGACTTTCCATACGTGAACGCTGTGGCTGAGGTAAAGCTCCGCGCTATGAACCTAAAGGTCTAGCGTTCGAGCCCAGTCAGGGGAGATTTTTAAAAATGGTTTTTGTTTAATTCTAAATTATTTTAATTAAAGATTTAAATGTATGTAAATATTATGGTGTGTCACTCACACGATTTTCTCTTACCCTGCATTTTAATACTAAGGGGGGGAAGGAGTAAAAATTAATTACGTGGGTAGGAAATATTAAACTCTTTCAGTAACTACTTCTAGAATCTAACAAACGAAGTTTAAAATTAATATTGACATTTATGTTGTGGATGGAGAAAATTGGGAAACAAAAGAATTCTGCAGAACATCTGATCGCCAATCACTAGTTGGAGATAAGAAAATGGAGGGAGGGGCAAAAAATAATTACATGAGCAAGAAATATTTAACAATTCTATTTCTTTATAGGTTCTAGAATCTTATTAAGCAAGTTTAAAATGAATATTGACATTTATGTTGTGGATGGAGAAAGATTATGAATTGGTTGGTTTTCGTAGCGAATTTAATCGCCGATCGTTAATAGGGTTTCTTTTTTTAAAACGGACGATATCCGTGATTTTTATTATTTTTTTTAAAGCAGAAGTTAATTCGCAAAATTCTGCGAATTTGGGGGGGAAAGATCACAGATTTCTGCGAATTCGCAAAAAAATCGCATGTCTGATTGGCGATTACAGCAATTTTTTTGGATCGCCACTTTTTCAAATTAGGTGGCGAGTGGCGACCGCGAATCTTGACCTCTATTCAATATTCTTTACATCAAAACACTAACTTTTATTTACTCTTTTTGATGGCATACAGAATAAATGATCTAATTATATTGTTTCTTTTTTAACACGCTTTTATTAGCTTCACCTGTATGTATGTTTGTAACCGCTCTGGGAGCAGACAAAAAATCTATATTGTAAAAAAAGACTTTCCCTACGTGAACGCTGTGGCTGAGGTAAAGCTCCACACTACAAACCTAAAGGTCTAGCGTTCGAGCCCAGTCAGGGCAGATTTTTTAAAAATGGATTTTGTTTAATTCTAAATTATTTTAATTAAAGATTTAAATGTATGTAAATATTATGGTGTGTCACTCACACGATTTTCTCTTACCCTGCATTTTAATACTAAGATAGATATTTTGTGCTTTTTATTTCATATTTATATAAAAGTGTGTTCTTTAATTTTTTAAAACTATAATATTATTAAGACTTATCATGAAGTAGTGATTAAAAAGTGAGTAAAACTTTAGATTTTCTACAGGGTCTCTACTCAAATTTGTAAGATAATTTCCAGTTATCCAGACCTCCATCGAAAATAAAAGATAATTTTAGGCTCCAACGATTTTTTTTTTTTTTTAATTAATTATGTAAAAATACTTAACACTCCCCCTCCCCAAATAGTTCACAAATACGTTTTCTTAAGGCCCACACAGAAAGCAACTACAAATAAAAAATGTTATCTAATTATACTGTAAATAAATAAAAACCTGTAATACATGATACCTCAACGAGTGCAGCATCCTCTTGCAAGCAAGGAGCTTTTACAAATTTCAAAAGCTGAAGAGTGATCTGATGCCATAACCTATAAATAAAAAATCATGTCAGAAAATTTTGGAGTGGAAGGCTGATTTTTTATACCAATTATGTGAAAAAATACCAGAGCCGGGAATCAAACCCGGGCCTTCCGCTTTACGTACGGATGCTCAAACCATTTGATATCTATCAATTGTCCTCGCACATAAAAATTGTTAATTTTATGAATATAAATGCTTATTTTTTTATATATATAACTGTTAACTTACCTTTTATTTGAATTTAAAAGTTTTCTTTACTTAAACTCGGTCAGCCATCTTTTACTTACATCGCGCCATTACTAACGATGTTTTGTTTACATTGTTGCCGTTGCCAATCTTGCTCTGCATAATTTTCTTATTTTTACTGTTGCCACTGCTATCGAAATAGTTATAGTAAATTGTATTTCCGGCTATGACCGTTGAGTGGCAATGGTAATGTATTGTTTATATGTAGATTTTTGACTTTGCAGTCAGTATAAAAAGATCACGATGTGTGAATTGAAGGGCAGTTATCGGCAGTTGTTAGCAATGGCCAGCTAGTCTTCAATTAGAAATGAAGCAGTAGTTTGTGAATAATGTGAGTAGCTTTAAGCTGTTGATGGCTAAGCAACGATGTATGTGCTTTTAGTATTGTTCCAGCTAAGCTAGTGATACTCTTTTGGCTATTGCATTTTTAGAAATGATGGCTGCCATTGTTGAGTTTTTTTACATATGTTAATTGTTAAGTTTCTATTTGCTAAATTGTTCCTTATTAAAGGATAAAGTTTTCCGTCATTCGCGGGTGATGGAGGCCTTGAATTAAATTGATAATCGACGCCCTTTTTGAGGCGAGGCTGTTACATTTGTTAGTTTCAATAATGTTATATCTTGTTTAGTTGCTTTTTAAGTGACATTCGTTAAGTTTGATAAAAGTTAGAAGTTAATTAAAAAGTTAAATTAAAGTCTTCTAAATTAAATCGTATAGTGGATGAGCATAATCGTCTTTATTGCAACTTTATGTTAATTCATCTTGTCTCACTTTCGCTGATCAACCTGGCGATCGCGGAAGTATATCTTTCGTCATATTTTCCCGCTGATCAACCTGGCGATCGCGGATGTTCTGTGATGGTCCTTGAAGCGCATTGTCAGCTGTATTTGATTGTGTTTATCGCTATGTCTGGTTCAACACCTGTAAAAGGTAATCATGTTCTTGTTATAAATTTGAAATCTTAATATATCTTTATATCTTGTTGAATAAAAATTGTTTTTTTTTGTTAAAACTTTAGTCTTTGATGGGTTATAACAGTTGAACACTGGTCAGGTTAATTTTTATTGAAACCCTTAAAACTTAAATATTAATGTTTCCACTGTATTTAATCTGCTTAATAGGAATCAATTAAAACATAGACTTTTAGTTTATAATATTTGGTTATGGGCAAGTTTTTTTGAGGGTATCATCTTTTAAACTTGACCAGTTGTTTTTTTTCTTGTTTTCTGTATAATTGATAATTAAGTAACTATTTAAAATGGCTTATAATATTGTACCTCAAATCACCAAGTTAAATGCAACTAACTACTCTGGTTGGAAGTGTGACATTAAATTTTTACTTATGGAAAAGAATGCTTATGATATCGTCACTGGTGACGAAACTAAGCCTAAAGTTAGTGAAACCGTGTCTGAGGAGGCAGTGCAAGACTTTAAAAGAAGGCAGAATGCTGCCATGTCAATTTTATATTTGAATATTGATAGTGAGTTTAGAAGTTTAATAAGTGAATGTACTGACCCCTCAGAAGCGTGGAAAATCTTAAAGGTTAACTTCCAGCCAGATAGTAGAAGTCATCATATGAAATTGTTTTCTGAAATAATGACATGTTTTTTAGAACCTGGCGAATCTATTGGTGTTTTTGCAGCTAGAATATCTAAAATTGCTGATCAGTTAAAATCCATTAATAAACCTATCGCAGATGAATATATATGTTTCCAAGTTTTGAGATACTTACCTGATAAATTCGATCAGGTTGTTCAACAAATTCTCCGTTGGCCTGATAAGGACTTTAACTTTAAAAATATTATTGTTGAGCTTTGTGCCGAGGAAACGCGCCTTCAACTTAGAAATTTTGATAAAAGTAGAACGGAATGTTCTATTGAGGCCCAAAATGTAAAATTTAAACGTAGGCCTGTTTTTACTTGTTGGAGGTGTGGGAAAAAAGGCTATGTAATTAAAGATTGTAAAGTTAAGTTAAATAATGATCTAGCTGCAAAAGAAAAGGAAAAACCACTCAGAAGTAATTTTTCTAAGAGGGGTGGCTCCAGTCAACAGTCAAAACGTGATAAAACTCCTAAAGCTCAAAATTTTATTGCAGAAGCAAATTTAAGTAGTTTTGATAGAGAGGGAAGCTGGGCTTATGATACAGCGGCCTCTCATCACTTCTGCAAAGATAAATCTTTCTTTTGTAATTTTTCTGAAATTTCTGGTGATGAGTTACACGTGGCTGTTGATGGTGTCACTTTTCCCATTACTGGTAAAGGTGAAGTAGAGCTGAATTTTAATGGGACTGTTATTAAACTCTGGAATGTTTTATACTCGCCGAACTTGAGGAAAAATCTTTTGAGTGGTTCTAGATTCGACCAGGGTGGTGCAAAATTTATTGGTGAGGCTGGCAAAATAAACGTGGTCGACAAGTATGGTGATTTCCTTTTCTCTGCTAAACTCCATGACGGGATTTATTATACATTTCCAAAAGTACTTAAAAACAAGCACAGTGTTAAATTGAATGGGGGGCAGAATTCTAATGAAAATCTAAATAATAATACTGAAATTTCAGCTTTTCCTGTAATAAAACCTGTTAATATAAAAGATTTTTATGCCTGGCATCTTCGTTTTGATCATCTAAGCCCTGAATTAATTTTTAATACTATCCGTAATTCTGCTGTTAAAGGTCTGCCCAATTTAAAATCAGTTGATAATTTTTTTTGTGATCCCTGTCATGTGAGTAAGCAAAATCGTATTTCTTTTAAACCTTTAAGTCATTCTTCTTCCAAAAAACCTTTAGATTGACTTTTCATGGATACTTGGGGTCCAATTAAAATTCCTGGCAAAAAGGGTGAATGTTTTTTCTTGTCTATAATAGATGATTTCTCTGGTAGGTCATCCGTTTACCCCCTCCAAGAAAAATCTATGTGTTTTGAGGTCTTTAAGAGACATGTTTTGAGGGCCGAAAGGTTTTTGGGAACCAAGTTGAAGTCGATCAGAACTGACAATGGCAAGGAGTTTGATAATGATTCTTTTAAGGGTTTTTGTAGAGAAAATGGAATAAATCATGAATTGACCAACTTTTACACTCCAGAAGAAAATGGAGTTTGTGAGAGGTTCAACCAGACAATCATGAACTGTGTTCGGGCAATGTTAAAGTCCAGTGGTTTATCTGATGATTTTTGGCCTGAAGCATGTTTACACTTTAATTATACGTGGAACCGTATTTGTCACGGTGGGAACTCTAAAACTCCATTTGAACTCTATTCAGGAAATAAACCTTCTGTTCGACATTTAAGACCATTCGGTACTTTGACATATGTGGGTGTTCCAAGGTCAGACGTAAGCACAAGTTAGACTCCAAATCAAAACGTGGTGTCCTTGTGGGCTATGCTTTACGTACTCGTGGTTACAGGGTCTGGTTGGAAGATGAGAAGAAAGTTGTGGAAACTATAAACGTATCTTTTGTTGAAAGCGGTGATGTTCTACGCAGTGGAGCGGTGATGGGCGACTCTTCTTTTGAGTTGGTGCTTGTCCCGGAGGAACAACCACGGCCCGTTGACCGGTACCTTCTTCCTGGTCCGGAGCCTGGTACCTCTGGGGTCTTGCCCAGCGAGACTGAAGTTGTCGTCCCAGCCGTCTCTCCTGTTACTCCTGCTCCTCAAGTTACCCCCCCATACTCCTTCTTCTAACTGGATGATCAATCCCATATGGTACCGGAAGGTTGTACCTCGTCCTAAGGGGAAAAAGGTCGATATTTACTATTATCCTGATGGAGAGGGTAAAAAGTGTTGCCTAAGGTCACCTAATGATGTTGAAAATTTTTGTAATTCCAATAGTATTGATTTTAACCCTGCTGATTTTGATTTTTCTAAGTTTAATAATTTTTCTGGTGTTGTTAATCCTAGTGTTATACCTTCCGCGTCCAGCACGACTAGTTGACTAGATGTGGTGGTCCCGAGAACGTATAAACAGGCTTTAAAATCTGCACAGTCTGAAGAGTGGCATGAGGCTATGCTGGAGGAATTGGAATGTATGGCCACGAGAGGTGTCTGGCATCTTGTGAAACTCCCTGAGGACAAAACTGCGTTGGGAAACCGCTGGGTTTACACAGTAAAGCGTGACGAGTCGGGCAACATTGTCAGATACAAGGCTAGATTAGTTGCGCAAGGTTTCAACCAGGTCCAGGGTGAATCCTTTGATGAGACCTTTTCGCCTGTTATAAATTTTTCTGTTGTTAGATTTTTTTTCTCCCTTTTAGTCTCATGTTACGGTTGGTTTAATGTACAGTGTGATGTTAAGTGTGACTATCTGTACGCTCCCTTAAAGGATGAGATTTACATGAGGCAACCAGTTGGCTTTACTGAAAAAGGTAGAGAGGACTGGGTTTGTAAACTGGATAGAGCACTGTACGGATTACATCAATCAGGCAGGTTGTGGTTTTATGAATTAAATAAAGTGTTGTTGGAACTTGGTTTTAATAAATTTGAAAATTGTAACTGTGCATATTCGTATTATGATTTCTCTGTTTTACTGGTTTATGTTGATGACATCGTTGTTTTTGCCAGGACTGAATCTCAAGCTAATGACATTTTAAGTTTGTTGAAATCAAAGTTTGATTTGAAAATTTTGGGTATCACACGCAAGTTGTTAGGTGTGGAGTTTGAGTATACAGATACAGGTGTTTTGATTCATCAAAATCAATATATTGATGAAGTGAGTAAAAGATTTCAAAATCACCGGGTACCTATCTCCTCCTTGCTTATCGTCAAAGGTATCCAGTTTTCAAAGAGTGATTGTTCTGTTATTCAAGCAGACATCGATGAAGCTTCTTATTTACCTTATAGAAATCTTTTGGGTTGTATTTCTTTTATTTCAAATCGCACAAGACCTGATATCGCATATGCTACTAACATTTTCCCACAGTTCCAACAAAATCCAGGTATTAAACATTGGCAGGGCTTACTTAAACTCCTAGGATATATAAAATACACCAGTCAATATAAGCTCCATCTTAAATGCACACAAGTTAAATTAATTTCTTATTCTGATGCTGATTTTGCTGCTAATAGGGACGATTACGTTTCTATGGGTGGCCAGTTAATTCTTTTGGATAGTGCTGCTGTTTCTTGGCGTACTAATAAACAAAAGGGAATTACCATTTCTACAATGGAATCAGAATTTGTTTCTATGTGTGATTGTGTTCGTGAGCAGGATTGGTTTTACAATATTCTATGTGAGTGTTCTGGTCTAAATCTTATAGAAAATTATTTTGATATACCCACCTTATATGCTGATAATCAGGCTGCCATACGTTTCACAAAGTCCAGGATTGAGAATTTCCATACACGTCATGTTAATATTAAACTGTTTTTTATAAGGGATTGGTTTGATGAGGGCAAATTTCATATTGAATATATTTCCTCTAAATTAAATCTTGCCGACCCGTTTACGAAGCCGTTGACAAAAAATGATTTGTTAAAATTTATAAAAGTGATCTTTATATAAACCTTTTGTGTTTGAATTAATTTCTTCGCTTTGCAGATGTTTTTCATAATTTTTATATTATGTTATCATGGTGTGAATGTGTGTGTGAAATCGTGAGGCGCCTTGCGTATTTGTACATTTTGTATATATAGTCATTTTTCATAATTTTTCATATACTGTATATATATTCATTATATTTATTCTTGTACATAAAATTGAATTGCATAATATAACTGTATATAATATTGTATATAATGTATATTTTCATATCACCTTTTTCTTTAGTATGTCTGCGGGGTGGAGAGTTATACTTCATCACTTGAAAATCTAAGTTTTTTGTCAATGGTTATCTTCATGTAACTAGTTTATTGTATCACTTGTGATATTCTTTATGGACTGTGGGGAATCTCATGATGGTATTTTTTGTTAACTAAATTTATTTTTTTTTATATGCTGCGGTGGGGGGCATTGATATCTATCAATTGTCCTCGCACATAAAAATTGTTAATTTTATGAATATAAATGCTTATTTTTTTTATATATATAACTGTTAACTTACCTTTTATTTGAATTTAAAAGTTTTCTTTACTTAAACTCGGTCAGCCATCTTTTACTTACATCGCGCCATTACTAACGATGTTTTGTTTACATTGTTGCCGTTGCCAATCTTGCTCTGCATAATTTTCTTATTTTTACTGTTGCCACTGCTATCGAAATAGTTATAGTAAATTGTATTTTCGGCTATGACCGTTGAGTGGCAATGGTAATGTATTGTTTATATGTAGATTTTTGACTTTGCAGTCAGTATAAAAAGATCGCGATGTGTGTATTGAAGGGCAGTTATCGGCAGTTGTTAGCAATGGCCAGCTAGTCTTCAATTAGAAATGAAGCAGTAGTTTGTGAATAATGTGAGTAGCTTTAAGCTGTTGATGGCTAAGCAACGATGTATGTGCTTTTAGTATTGTTCCAGCTAAGCTAGTGATACTCTTTTGGCTATTGCATTTTTAGAAATGATGGCTGCCATTGTTGAGTTTTTTTACATATGTTAATTGTTAAGTTTCTATTTGTTAAATTGTTCCTTATTAAAGGATAAAGTTTTCCGTCATTCGCGGGTGATGGAGGCCTTGAATTAAATTGATAATCGACGCCCTTTTTGAGGCGAGGCTGTTACATTTGTTAGTTTCAATAATGTTATATCTTGTTTAGTTGCTTTGTAAGTGACATTCGTTAAGTTTGATAAAAGTTAGAAGTTAATTAAAAAGTTAAATTAAAGACTTCTAAATTAAATCGTATAGTGGATGAGCATAATCATCTTTATTGCAACTTTATGTTAATTCATCTTGTCTCACTTTCGCTGATCAACCTGGCGATCGCGGAAGTATATCTTTCGTCATATTTTCCCGCTGATCAACCTGGCGATCGCGGATGTTCTGTGATGGTCCTTGAAGCGCATTGTCAGCTGTATTTGATTGTGTTTATCGCTATGTCTGGTTCAACACCTGTAAAAGGTAATCATGTTCTTGTTATAAATTTGAAATCTTAATATATCTTTATATCTTGTTGAATAAAAATTGTTTTTTTGTTAGTCTTTGATGGGTTATAACAGTTGAACACTGGTCAGGTTAATTTTTATTGAAACCCTTAAAACTTAAATATTAATGTTTCCACTGTATTTAATCTGCTTAATAGGACTCAATTAAAACATAGACTTTTAGTTTATAATACCATTGAGCTACCATGGCTGATTACCAGCTAGGCATTTCTCACATAACATTCGTTGGCAAAGTCACCGAGTCTGTAAACACAGCTATATCAAGTGACATTAATATTCATGGCACAACTCCAATAGACAACGAAATTTTAATTTAATTTAGAAATTTATTCATCAACCATGAAAGTTCATTTCAGAAAATTTTGGAGTGGAAGGCTGATATATATATATATATATATATATTTTTTTTTTTTCTAAATTAAATTAAAATTTCGTGGTCTTTTGGAGCTGTGCCATGACATGAATATTATTGTCATTCAAAATTATTTCCTTATTTTGGCATCAAATACTATTTCTTTCTTTTAAATTATTTTACAGTTAAAATTAAAATAGAGTTTTTATTTAATATTTTTTTATCCAATTATTCGACTGAACTGAAAGGGTCCATACAAAAAATTCCATACTGTTTTATGATATTTACAAAATAAAAAATCTTAATAAAATCCATATTATAACTATTTACAATTAAGGTGAAAACATAAAAGAACCCCATAAGTTACACAATAAAAAAGAAAATTTTAGTTTTACTGTAAGAAAGAAAAGTAGTACTTAAATAAATAAAAATTTTAAGCTAATGCCAAATATCTCTATAAAAAAATTTTCCATACGCAAATTCCTGATTAAAAAAAAAAAAAAAATGCACTAACTTTTGTAGCGTAACTTTTTTTTTTCTCTAATCTATATACAGGGTTCTCAGCATGAAAGACACTCAAAAATAGTTACTTTAGTTGCCTTTAATGTATGAAATAGTAACCAAAATAGTGTAGCTACTCCGATTCATATAAAAGTCTTGGATTAAAAAAACAATATAAAATATTTAAGCAGTTTTTGGAGATAATGTAGCCAGAAGATACAAAATTGACCTAAGAAATTAGATACCTTTCTTGTAAAAGAAAACTGATACATGTGTAAAGGCATACAGAGTTTACATAGATTTAAAAAAAATATAAAAATAGAGCTTTTTTTGAGGCACCAATTTCTGAGATCTAAAACTGACCTACCTGATCAGGATGATTGTCCATTTTCCTGTAATAACCACAGAAGATTAACTATAATTTGATGCAAAAGGATATCTAAAAAGGGATTTATATAGCAATTTTCAAGAAAATTGTTAGAGCTGCTTTTTAGATACTTTCACTAAAACGTGGCAAACTCAATTTTTGACCAGAAAACTATTACGTACAAAAGGATATCTAAAAGGTAGTTAATATGTCAAGTTTGAAAAAAAAAAAAATGTGCAGCCATTTTGCGAGAACCTTAAATTGACCTACTTATACAGAAAGCCTATCAGGGCCAAGACACTATATTTTAACACACTTTATTTTTGGAAACGTTCTTTTGATTAAAAATTTGCATGCCCAGCTGGGCATACAAGAGGGACAAAATACATGTCCAGTTTGAATTTTTACATGCCCTGGGCATGTCGGGCAATATAATTTTTGAGCCCAGCAATTTTTCTGAACTAACCAACTAATACATATGAAAGGATATCTAAGAGGGTGTTTATATACAGTCTTACGGTTCCACCCACTTTGAGTTCCCAATGTCACATTTCTCAGGGGTCTGTCCAGAGGAAAACCTGGGTCCGTTAAAGGACCCTTCACAAAATTTTTTATCATAAAAAAGGACCCTTCAGAAAATTATTTATCCTAAAAAAGGACTCTTCACAAAATTGATTATCCTAAGAAAGAACTTTTCACAAAAGTTTTCTTCATAAAAACAGACCTTTGATAAATCTGTTTCATTTTGAAAACTAATCTTTCGTGGTACGAACAGACCGAATAATCTGATGTGCTCTGCTGTATTTCCCTTGAAAAGCTGATATTCAATTTCTAATTTATAAAAGATTTCTATGCATATGTGTGAGCTTAGCTCTATAAACAAGTAATATACAAGAAAAATTTTTAAAGTCAATTCCTACTTACAAACACTATCAAAAATGTTTTTTAAAAATAATTTTGAATTAGGAAATAAAAATTGCGCGTGCAAAATGAAAGAAAAATAAATAATTATAAGATTAAAAAAAACTTTTTATATATACCATGTTTTAAACTTTCTGATGAATCATAGAGCTCTTATCAATGTGCATAAAATTTTTAAAGTGACAATGATGTCAATTTCTGTGAAATGCATAATTTAACTTTTTATAGTTTTTTAATATTCAAGTTTAATTAAACGTATTTTTATGTCGAAAGAAAATGAAATCGTAATTTTTTTTGGCAACAATTAAATTATTAGATAATATTTTAATGGCTATGTTAATGCTATTAGGATGTTATTATTTTCATATTTTAATTAATTATAAGAAAACTAATAAAAAAATTCAAAAATCGGACTTTGAAGTATTGTGCTGTCACTGTGTTCTGAGCAATCCTGAAAGTTTCAAATTTCTAGTTAGACAGGAAGTTAGTTAAAAATCGATTGCAAGATTTGTACAAGATATATACAGGGAGAGTGTGAATTAATAGTAGGAATTGAAAAAAGAACCGCCATTGTCTAAATGAAACTTTAATTGTAATTTTACTTCACAAAATTACATTTTTCACAATTTCACAAAAAGAGGACTCCAGCTGAAAAGCTCGGAAGAATTTTATTTTCATACTAAGTGTAGATTCACAAAATTACACGTAGATTTTTCACAATTTCACAAAAACAGGACCCTGTCTGAAAAGACTGGACAGACCCCTGTCTCTGGTTTTCCAAATTTCACCAAAAGTTGGAAAAATCATGTGTACACCAGACCTGCCTTAATTTTAAAATTTCATCATTGTATAGGTATTTATTAGTTTCAGAGATATGGTAATCAGAAGTTTTCTCTCTCTCTCTCACACATCTCAACTGCTGAAAATCATTTTTTTTTTGGCACAGACCTTTAAACATGTAAATCAGATTAAAACTCGAAATTGAATTTTTCGACTTAATACAATAAATATTTTCCTTATCTACAATTGGAAGGAAAAATGCAGTGACAGAATAAATATCGGGGAACAAGTTTTTATTCAAAAGTCTCCATTTTCCTAAAAATAATGCTGACTAACCTAAAAATAGTAGCTTTTAAGCCACTTTTGCACAAAAATAGTTGCCATAGTAGCCTGTGGTTGATTTTAGTAGCAAATAGTTGCTTTTTAGTCACCGCTGGGAGCTTTGTATATATTAATAGGCAGGCATAAAATTTGTGATACACTTAATATATTAATTATGGGAGTAAGGAATTGAAAGTGGTATCATTCAAAAGGTATGATTTGCCAGATTTGCAGAATACAAAAATTATTTTCTTATGATATCAAGAACGTATTTAAAAATACTTTCATTTTTTATACACTTTCATTTTATACACGTAATTTTTCATTTCAATCATCTGCGTTCTGATATCAACAGCTTGGAATTTTATACTGTTGGAGATATTTGCAAATTAAAAAAGGATTTGAATTATGATAGTTCAAAAAAAAGTTTCTAATTTATTTATGATCTAACTTCTTTCTTTTCTTCTTCCTTTTTTTTAATGATTTACGTCAGTTCTTTAATCCTTATTCATGCAAAATTAAAAATATTTTATTTCATTTCCAAGAAAAAGTGTAATTTGTTTATTTTGGCATCAAATATTTCTTTCATTTTAGTTATTATCAAAGACTTTTTTTATAGTTTACATTCTCTGTCATAAACTACCTGCCAATTTCTGCCAAATCTGAGTTAAAAATGGAAAAAGGTGAAAATAATTAGAAATATCAGTCCCATCATTACAAATACGGTACCAAATGAAGGGGGCGATTTTTCTGAATCCAGTGGTGCAAACAGTTTTTTGACATGACATGTAGATTTCTTAAAATTAACTAAAGTATGAAATTTAGGTGGCAACACTTCATTTTAATCTTTTCATACTTTTTAGTGAAAATCAAGCTAACAGAAAAAGTCTCTAAATTAAATTTTTTTTTTAATCATTTTAAAGCTAAAATAGGATATTATTTAATATTTTTTGACCCAATTATTATGCTGAACTTAAAAATATGGTGTTGGCTAGATTTTGTCCTGATAAATTAGTGTGCCATTTTTCATAGCAGTTGCTTGAAAAAAGTAGATTTGTATAGCGAACTAAAAATCCAGGAAAACAAACAATCAGCTTTATAAACTTATATATAATTATCATTATTTTATTTTGACGAAACATGCAAAAAAAAAAAAAAATAATAATAATTAAAGCAAACGGATGGAGGGGTAAACTTTTATGTATTTTGATCTGAAGACAATGGACTTTACACAAATGCAAAGTTGTTATTTTGAAGCAAGCTGTTATTTTCAGTAAAATAGGCCAGGCTTTTTTTACAGCCCTTAAAATGTTTAAACTACTGCCTACATTAACTTATGCTACTTATATAATTTTTTGTAAAATAAGAATAACTTTATCGTATTCAAATTCTTGTTATTACAGCACCAATTAAGTGAACAATGCGATAAAAACATCCTACATTATAGGTATATGAACATATCGTTATCATTTGAATAATATTTTCAAGAGCATATTTTACATTATGAACATAAATAAAGTCATTTGTTTACTGAGGGGGATATAAAAGTTATAGTAAATTTGAACAGATTAAATTTCTATAGTATTTAGAGTTTCAAGGCGTTTTTTAAAAAGCGCCCCTAAAATATTTTGCGGGATTGTGTCCCCAAATTGTTAGCTCCACCACTAATATGCTGTCTCCTTCAGGATTTGAAACTGGGGATGGGGACATTAAACAAAATTTCAGAAGCCTTAAATAATATTAATACTTATTAAATGTAGTGCTTAGCTATAGTTCGCTAGTGTTTTGTGTTTTATAAAAGAATCTTGCCGATAATCACGATATACATATAACCATGGAGATCAATATAAAACTAACAGGCCAGCTAAATCTACTACAGGCAAAAAAAAAAAAAATCCTGATTTATATAATGAGCAGCTGGAGCTGCTGATAATTTAAGCCATCAATACATACATATAAAATTTTTATAACTTTAATAAAATCTAATAAGTAATTTTACTATGGGAAAATTTCATAACAAAACTTTTCATATTCAAAAAATGTAACATACTTTTTGTTGTAATATTCTTCCAGCTTTGCCCATTCTTCAATTTGTTCCGGAGCTCCTTTTGATTGTTTAAGAGTTAAAAATGCTCCGACGTCTCTCATTTTGAAAAAAAATGTATTAATTATTTTAGATCTTACTTCAATTTAAATAATGACCGACGATGACAAGACAAACTTTAAAAGCAAGCGCAAAAAGTGTAAATAATAAATATTGCTTGCTCAGAGTAGAGCGGTAACTAACCGGAATGAGTTTATCCGGAAAAAGTGAAAATCATTAAAATGAATTTCACTAAGATATTTGTAGTTCAAAATGAAAATTTAATTGAACTTTGCTAGTTATATTTAACATTTTAAAATATTAAATAGTTATGATCTAGTATTTACATTTTTTATATTCAAATAAAAATTTAACTGAAGTTTCGTTTTCATTTTCCCTTTTTTTTTGGAAAGATTAAATGGCAATGATACACAAACCACAGACGGTCCAACACCCATCCGCCGAACAGCGGTAATGTAATTTTTATATTTGAATTTATTTCTTTTAAAAAATTCTCGGCCAGTTTATAATATGGATAGCCAAGGTCGTAAAGTTATAGTATGTGACAATGGAACTGGGGTAAAAATAATTTTACTATTCAAATAATTAATTTTTGACAGTTTGATTTATGTTTGCATGTCCTGCATTATTTACATATTTTATTTTTCAGGGATGAGATTTTCAAGTAGACTAAGATGCGTAAACTGTATGCAAAGATAAGACGCTGAAATGTAGTATTAAAGTTTTTATGTCAAAATCATTATATCCGAGTAATAATATGCTCTTAAATCGTCAATCTACAAAAAAAGAACAAATGATTGTATTTTAGTGTATTCAATCATTGACATGGACTCTGTAAATATTTAATTTGGTTAAAATTTTAGCTGATTTAACAAATGCACATTAGAAAGATTTAAAAAGAAAAAAGGAAGTTTAAATATACAAAAAACTGCATTCGGCTTAAAAACTGAAAAATCTCATCCCTGATTTTTTAATTATATTGAATTTCATGCATCTTTGAAAAATAATCTCTTAAATTTTATGCATCTTTGAAAAGCATTCTTAAATTTTATGGTTTTTCCTCTCTCTTTGCGTACGTTGATTAATCATTTTATTTACAGTTTGTCAAATGCGGATATGCTGGATCAAATTTTCCTGCCTTCACATTTCCATCTTTAGTTGGTAGACCAATCATTCGTGCTGCACATAAAATAGGTGATATAGAAGTTAAAGTAAGTTATTTTTCTAACCAAAAAAGAAAATGATGCATTTTTCAATGGCTTAATATATTAATAATCTTAAAAGTTTCCTCGCAATTATATGCTATTTACTAATTTCCATGCTGCTATAGGATGCACCTACTGATGCTCGGGTAAGCTTTAAAAAATCTCATCAAAATGTTAGCGCTATGATTTTTTAAATATCATTGATTGTATATATCATATTCTAATTATTAGGTTCTCACAGATCTTAAAAAAATGCTTATTTTTATCTTCCATTACTAAAAACCCTGTTAAAACTCTGTATTTTGGGTACTTTTCTTTTATTGGGGTCGAATTTGGATATCACCATATCATTAACATTTGACAAAAATTTTAAAGTTTCAAAATGTTAACTTTTTTTTTTTTTTTTTTTTTTTTGTCAGTCTACTTAAAACTGAGGTAGAGATTCATTTCGGGACTTTTTCAACACTTTTTTTTTGCAGTGAAAATATCCTTGTTCTGCAGGAATTGGGGAAAATTTAGTTCAAGACTCCACTTGACAATTTTTTCGAAAATCACCAAGATGGCACTATTCCGAATCGTGTCTGCAATTATTACCCTCCACTGACTGTGTACAAAAGTGAGCTTTTTGGCAATCTAACCAAGCAACAAAATATGTCGGAAAAAAGCAATTTGATCAGAAACAATGCAAAGAAAACAAGGAAAATCATCATAAAATACAATTAAAAAAAATAGAATTACTAAATCATTTTGAATTTATAACTATTCTCAAAAAGAAAAAAAATAGAACTTAAAACATAAATCGAACAATATAAATATATGAAATTTCCAATTGCAGCAATTAGTAATACACATGCCTGTATGCCTTGCATGCATGAAAAACAAAAGAAAAACTGGATACTCCTACCTCAAGATGCATAAATGTCAAAAATGCACAAAATTTCCTATTGTAACATTCAGTAATACACATGTCTGTTTGGTTTGCGTACATGAAAACCAAAAGAAAAAAAACACGGTACCCCTACCTCAAAATGCATGAATCTCAAATATATACAGTCGGTAACAAAAGTGTCCGAACACTAGCAAAAATTCCTATGTAAAAAAATTACACTTCATACGGTTTTGTTAAATAAATCCTTGTCAAATCCTGTTCTTAGTCAGTGTAAGAACATGATTCGATAAGGATTTATTTAACAAAACCGTGTGAAGTGTACTTTTTTAAAATAAGAATTTTTGCTAGTGTTCGGACACTTTTGCTACCGACTGTACACAATTTCATGTTGCAGCAATCAGTAATATGCACAGGGTTGCCAACTGCTCCGATTTCTGCGGAGTTTCTCCGAAAAAAATTAAAAACTCCGCGAGTTATTTTTTATGCTCCGCAAATTCAGTCTTGACCACCCAGCTAAATACTTTTAATTAAATACATAAAACTGAATAGTGGCAAACACTGAAAAAAAAAACTACTATCTTTTTTCTTTCTTTCTTTTTTTTTTTTCCATGCACACATCTAGACAGAAATAAATCGCGATCCAGTCCTTATCAACTTTTGATTTTGCATTTCCAGCAGTTGCCGCATAAAACATTATTCTTTCAATTTTATTTTTTATCTATGAAAGCGCTCCAACGCCTCTTGAAAATAAAAAAATAATAAAATCTAGTTGAAAAACCACACGCTTCATCGTAAATACTCATAAATAAATAGTAAAGAAAAAAAAAAAAAACATTCCAGTGCTAGGCATTGCGTAATCGAAATAGTGCTGACTCAGAACGGGAACAAGTATTTGTTTACATTAGCTGAAAGTGTGCTTAATTAAAACCGCAAGCTGAAAGGGGGAAAGAAAGAAACCGAATGCTATGATTATGCGGTATTTTG